>NW_010579782.1:12853-24815 GCF_000705375.1 Tinamus guttatus
CGTCAGCAGGGAAGGTTCCCTTTGCCCGTTTCATCGGGTGCTCTCTGATCCTTGCGAACAGCTCTGGAGAGGGGGAAACTTGGACCAGAGCAGCATATTCGGATGACTCGCGCTCCTGTTTCGTTTTCCTTTAGCACTATTACCACGCTGTTGTTTTTTGGGTGGAACTGGGTGCAGGTGACTTCTCAGGGGGCCGGTTACCAACGCCGACTGCTCGTGAACCCCATAAGGAGCAATCACGGGGCTGGGAAGCCTTTGCACATGAGGTCGTTGCGCCGAGCAGCGCTCCGGATCGTCCGGTTTTATTTCTAGTGCTGGGCACTGCAGGACAGCGATGCAAAAGCGGGCAAAAGTCCGGAGATCCCCTTCTTTCCGTGGTATTTGCAGGATGTATTCTGGCAGCTCCTGATACAGACTGATTTGATTCTTATGGACTAAAAGTATATATTCATCCCCAAGCACTCAGTACTGATAGGGGTCAATGTGTAAAAACGAGCGAGAATTAGGGCTTTGTTTCTTAAGCGGTGGTTGTGTTTTAGTAAGTTAATGCCATTTTCTTTAAAATCAGTCCTCCTTTTGTAGGTTGTACGAAAGCTGCATACTTCTTTCTTTAAAAGCTTCTGTGCTTCTTTCACCACTATTTACCCCTCATCTGCGCAGCGGAAGGATGTTGTGAATTGTAATGACTGCTCTGCTCGGGCAGAATCCCGATTTTGAAGCCTTAGTGATCCGGTTTGTAGCTCCTTTACGGCACAATCCGCCTTTCTGTGGCGGCTGAAGGCTGCGCTCTGTTCCAGGGGAACATTGCTGCCCTTTTTGGGAAGACAAACAATTAACGCTTTCACACCACAGCTTCCCGATCCGCGGCACAGTATCGTGCTTTGTGATCTTTATTCCCCGTTTATAAAACCGACGCCGTTGCCTCCCAGCGCTTTCGCGGAAGGTCCTGGGCTGGATGAGCAGTGCGCATCCCCTGTGGGTCGCCGTGAAAAGGCACGAGTTGGAAATGCCTCGTTTTGCAGCTTGGCTCTTGGCAGATGTCCTGGACGGGGCTATTTTTGCGTTACGGGAAGGCTGAGCTCCAGCAGTTGCATCACATCACGTGTGTGCTCAGACAGCCCCGTTGCCCCTGTTGCACCTTTAGTTGGATCTCTTTAATATCGGTATCAATAGGGACCCAGGAAGGTACCAGAAAAGCAGACCAGAAGTATCAACCCCCCTGTGCCTCCTGCAGAGCACCCATTGCTGCAAGCAAAGCGTCCTTCAAATGTAAAGCACCTGAAATAAAAAGAAATGGAGAGTGAGCTGTAAAGCTGCCTTCCCCAGGGGCAGGTTGAACCTGGCTTTATTTAGAAAAGGCTTTGCTTAATACGTGCCTCTCTGGAGAGTTGCTACTTTTTATGTTATTTTGGCTTCATTTGCAACAGTGTTTCTTTTTGTTTCCTGGTGGAGTTATCTTTGGTTACAAATTTTTTATAAATTAGCTGTAACATTTTTGTAAAGAATTTAGCCAATACATTACGATGGCCCGGGGAAACAAGGGAATGGGGATGTGGAGAAAGTGGAAACCACTTTCAGTTTCACATCGCTTTAGTAGTTAGCCAAGAGCATTATTGTGCCCTTGCTTGCAATGCTCTGAAATTACTCAGGCTATGGCTGCGTAGAGCAGTTGCACCAATAGTTTGTCTGTTGCTCCTTTTACCTTTGAGGATCATGATTGCTTTTGTCGTGTTCTCCCTCTTGTTATGAAGAATTTATTTCCCTTTCCACCCAGTGTCAGGAGCTGGTGAGTCCTGCAGCCTCACGCTTCCCAAGGCTGCCGGCCCGTCCGTCCCCATCCATCCCGCAGCGGGACAGCGGGCAGCAGCACCCGGGTCCCTTCGCGACAGGAGCCGTGGGCAGACGTCCCCAGCCCCCGGCAGGTGACAGGACGCTGCTTTTCACACCAAAACGCTGGCAAACAGCCCGTGTGGCGCCGTCACCTCCGTGCCGGGCTGGGCAGAGCCCCCGAGCTGAAGCTTCATCGGGTGAAACCCTCCTCTTTCCCAAGGGGTGATGCTGGGGGGAGCGTTTCAGCCTGTCCAGGCCCATGCTCGGTGCCCACGTGCGATGGCTCCACGTGTGTGACAATGTGGAGGCCTAAAAAGACAGAGGTTCCCTGAGCAGAACCACGTCCATGGTGTGCTCCTCTCCGGAATGAGATCAGGGCAGTGAAACCGCCGGTGTTTTGTGTTTCATTCCTACCTAATGGGTGCTCTATGGATGTCTAATGCCCAGCATGCCAGGGGGATGTTTTCTTTTTCTGTTGCAAATGCCCCGTGCTTTGAACTCCCTCAGGACGTTGGCATCTTGTGGAGCTGGTACCTCAGAGGGAAGGAGGCTCAGGACCATCTACATAGACCTCAAATTGCAGCCTCTCCCTCCCAGCTTCTCCTACCAGGCCTCTTGGGACCGGGTGCCATTCTTTCCATGCAGTTCTCTGGAGAATTCCATTGCAAAATACAAATTAACTGAGGTTTATCTTTTAGCCTTTAATCAGAGTAAGAGGAAGAAAGTTCCTTGTGGATGCTCTTGGTTCTTTACTTTCCTCTAGCCCTTTATGGGGCTGGGTTTTAGATTTTCAAGCAGTGCTTGGCATCATTTTTGGAATGTTTGAGGTACTTGCTGTTCTGCTATAGATTAAGCAGGGCAGTTACATTTTGCATTGGGAGCAGGAGGAGGTGCGTTTAGGAGAAACTCTCATTTCTAGAGCAGTTTGTGTCGTCCCCAGATCCAGGTTTTATTATTTCTTTTCCTCATATTATCACCTCATGCTTCCAGAAATGAAAAAAAGTCCCATTACTGAAAGTCATTTTCTCATTTTGCACTCATTTTGCAAAATGGCTGATGTAGTATTTTGAAATGCACCGGGCATAAAACGCATCCAAGTGACTCTCCATAATTAATCTGGCAGAAGAAAATGACCCCAGCGGTCAATGCACCATTTGTCATTAATCCTGAGTCTTTTGAAAACAACATAAAAATGAAAACCATGCCTCAAATGATGGGAGAGAGCACTAGATGGAACAGCTCAAATTTCTTTGCTTATAGTACTGATAGGGCTAAATGGTTTGGCAGGGGTGAGCCCTGCAGAAATGAATAATCAGGGCAGGAAAAGAGACTCAGCTGAGAAATCTGGGAAGGTCGGGAATGAAGCCAGATATTTATCAAGAGGAAAGTTGATATTGTTTTTGTGAACCGAGCTTTCAGCTGTTTCCCTGCAGATAGGGATAGGCGTTTCGTGGTTAGTGTAACGCAGAGACGGTAAGAGAACTTCCCAGGTTACTTGCCACGTGTTGAGTCTCTAAAAATGACCTGTGCGGGACTGGGTGTTGAAAACATTTGATGCATAAATTTATGCTCCAGTGCCGTTGAGTTATTTTTTCTTTCTTATTTTTAGCCAACTTCGTCCCCCTCAGTTACTGCCTTTGGGTGGTCTGAGAATCATTATTTTCTTCTGACTTTCCTCAGTGTTTCTTGCAGCAGAGGGAGAAGGGGAGGGAGAGAAGAGGCAGCTGAACACAGTGGAAATAAATAGTAAAATATTTCCAGAAGAGAACTGATTCCCCAGTGTGGGATTAAAAAGCTTTTCCAAAGCCGAGTATTCAGCTCTAAGGAGAGACGACCGTAAGAAGTGGTTTGTCTAATGAAGCTCACCTTTTCCCTGCTCCACATCCAGGTTTCCTTCTTGGGTTTCGGCATTCTCTAGTCTCCAGACATCAAACAGCAAAATCAGTAAATAAAAGATTTGAAACAAGGAAAGATTCAATCCTTTCATCTTCCGGGCTTTGAAATGTAAAGGTATGCGTGGACTAGGCAGGAATACATAAAAGCCATGAGTAAGCAGCAGGAGTCGTAGTAGGTTGTGTTTGGATGTGATGGAAGTAGTATATCCTTAGCAGCTAAAGGAAAGTATCTGCTGCCCAAGAAACTCGAGAAGCTGGAAAATATTTTTCAAATGTGAATTTACGTGTGCTTGGAATGAAAGCAAGCGCTGCTAGAAATAGAAACTGGAGTAGCGTGGAGCTTAACTTTTGTGGTAAATAAAGTCACTGCTCCTGTAAGGGGCTCCCAGGATCCCTGGCTGGACCTGCTGGGGTTGTAGGTCCTACCGTATCTATGATTGGGCCCAGCCGAATATATAATAGTATTTTGAAGGCCACGTTCAGGATGTAGGGGAGAAAATACTTTGTTTTGCTGTGTGGATACAGGTCATAGTGTTTCCTGCACTGGCTTGCATGACCAAAGGGAAGAATATAACTGAGAAATAAATGCAAACTCCCCTATACCGAAGGGCTATAAAAATGCATTGATTTATCCTTACTGCAGATTTGGACCTCATATCAGTAGTAGCAGGAGCCATCGGGTTTTAAACCTGTCCTACAGAACACAGGTCATTAACTGTGTTATTCTGAAGCTCAGTGAATTGAGGAGATCTTGGCGCCCGCATTTTAGCAACTGCGGATGAACTGGGCAGCCTGACAAGGCAGGGCTTGAGTTTCTGGGCGAATATCACACACCCTGGAGCACTGATAAGAACCTGGAGGCGTTTGTACCGTCCCAGTGCTGCAAGCAGGGGCTGCACGAAGGGCCTGCTGGGGCCAGCAGCAGCGGTAGAGGAATAAGTGCTAAGGACAGAAGAGTTTGTTTGCAGAATTTGGGCTCTACTGAATATCTCTGCAGAGTTATACCCACATTGAATTTTTCTTTGTTACTAGATATAAGCCCTTTCTCATCCTTTTTTTTTTTTTCCCTATTGAATTCCATTACAGTTTCTCATTCTGCCTTGTTTCCCTCCTACTTTAAAACATTGGAATCTTTTCCAGGGAGCTGGGAGAGAGGGATATGCAGTGAATCATTATGATATCTATTTCTGCAGGTTTGCTACTAGAAGCTTTGCTGGTGGTTAGAACTAGGAGTTTCCAATAGTAATTTAGACTTTCATATGTTTTACTGACAATAACTGAATAACAAAATATTAAACCTATTAAATAACTGTGCCTAGTGGGGTTTTTAATGGTTTGCAACAGTTTACAGTATGTGGCACAGCAGAGAATTAAGAGAGCTCATAATATTTTTAGAGGCTGATGTCCCTACTCTCTTCTAGAGATAGCGAATCTAGGGCAGGAGCAGATAAAGAGCTTTGCCAAGGTCAGCCGGTAGCAGAGCTGAGGTTTTCAGTCCCCATGCATTTTCCTCCCCCTTGCCAGCATTTGCTGCTCCTTTTTTTCCATTGCTTTTCTTTTCCATTACTTTATTTCTTAAACTTGCAGGCTGCAGTTTTGGCTGAGAAGTCCTGCAGACAGAATCGATGATCTCTCAATCTGCTTTTGCAAAAATAATATTGGAAAAGGAAAGAAGCGGCTTGTCCAAATGCTAATGCAGAAAAGAAATCCCAGCAGCTCTCTTCCCACAAACCCTCCACCAGAAAATAAACAGAGAACCCCAATAATCTTCGCAATTTGTGTTAATAAAGATGTGATTCCTCCTTTTTGCAAGACAGCATAAATGCTGCTGGCATGTCTGCACGCAGCGTGCAGATCTGCAGCTCCAGAGATTTTATCCCTGTGAAAGCAGAGCTTGGCTGAGCTCTGCTTGCTTTGGTATTCAGAGAGCAAACCGGGAGAGGCAAAACCACTTAGAAAAAGAATTTTCAGATTTTCGTAAAAAGAATTGGGATGGATGCGTCTATCAAAATGTAAATTGCAAATGGCTAAGGCTAAGGCAGCAATTTGTACAACAATTAGAAATCTCAAAATGATAAAAATCTGCATATCAAAGAGTCTTTTATTGTAATTAAACAGAAACCTCTCATTTTTCACAAACTTCAAGAAGAAACGACGCGTGAATGGGAAGAGGCCCCTCTGAAGGCGCCGGTCTCACCCCTGCTAATGCCCCTCTCCAAAGGAGACAGCAGCAATCTCCAGCAATCCTGCTGCATCTTTGTGGCACTCCTGTATTCCTGATGTGTACATTAAACAAAATCTGAAACCTCTGTAGGATGATTCCTAAGGTGCATACCGACAGTATTGACAGAAACTGTGGGATTTATTCAGCATGCAGTTTTGCATTTTGTGGGGTTAATTATGATAGGTTTCTGTAATCCACCATGATGTAGCCCTATGGAGGAGGGGTATGTGTGTTTTATTATTGTTTTCACGTTATGTGTTTCATCTTTTATCAATTTGGTCCTTTGTGCGTTTTCTTTTTCTGTGTCACCATGAGATGACTCGTGTCACAGCCAAGTGGTGAAGTTGGTGCCTGCTCTCTGGCTGCAGGGGATGTGTCTTAGGAGGCTTCTTTCATATTTTCCACTAGCAAAAAGCTTGTTTAAAAATGAAGAAAAAAAAAAAAAAGAATTCGTCCTTTAGCTATTATGATGTCTTCATATGAGGCTTCCTCGAAATTGAAACCAAGTCTTTCCTAAACAGAGATGTCTTATAAATATTCAATGCAAAAGTTTGTTTCTTGTTCAAATGTGATTCTACTGGTTTTTATAGTGTGAAAAGAGGTGTTAGTGAGAAGGCTCTTGCTGGCACGTGGAAGGGGAGGAACGTGGAAGCTCATTGCTTGTAGCTCGCAGAGGTTTTAGTGGATGTTTCATTCGCCCTCCCGAGGTACCTGGAACTGGGAAGCAGAACAGGGCGACAGCCTGAATTGGAAGCTGGAGGGCTATAAACTGAAGAGGGCTGGAAAAAGGAGAGGAGAACCTATTCCTGACTCATCTGTTATATTTTCAGAACTCTGCAAAGCAGAGAATACCACGTCTGCCATAGCCTGTTGACTGAAATATTCTCTTAATCTGTCTGCAGGAAACAAGGCAGACGCTTTTCCATAACTACCTGACTTAAATTTCCTCATGTTTCCAGTTCAGACAGGACTACGGTTTAATGATGTTTCCGAGCCCGGCGCTCTTTGCTCTTGTCCTAAATTGCTCCTCGCTGTTTGTGCCTCTCCAGACAGCTGTGTCCATACGAGCTGCTGCTTTTGGGAGCTCCGAGCACGCAGAGGGTGCCCGGACGCAGGAATCGCCGCCTCCTGCTCCTTAGATGCAGCCCTCGCTCCTCCTTTCTCCTTATGCTGCAAGCTTGAAAGTCTGTTGCTTCCCCTCACAAGTTCCTATGGCCGTCGGCAGTTTCTAAAGCAATTTCTGAAAATTTCCAGGGTTCTTTTATTTATTTTTCTCCATGTGAACTTCTTGCAGACGTAAGTAAAGCCTGAGACTAACCCTGTGGAGTAAAATAAAATTATAGCTGTTTTAAAGATGCAGCTGATGCACTGTGGATTTAAATTCCTTTTCTGGAAGTTGTGTAAAGATGAAGTAGTGCAGCTTAGGCTGAAACACTCAGATTCTGGGTATTGCTCCTTCTACAAAACTTCATATCTCCCTAGCAATTCAGTAGTTGTTTTGCAGTGGATAATAACCAGTATCCAGTTCATGCCTTCCTTCCACCATTTGCAGAAGTGTTAGGAAAAGTTCCTGTTGAAAAAGAAAAAAAGTTAAGTTTTTACATACAGAAATTTATATGCATATTTTCAACAAGGAAACTGTAGGCAAATTGCACAAAGGCCTTGACCACTTGCTTGCAGGGAAAAGGAAATCCAACATACCCTGGAAGTGGACAGTTAAGAGGCTTATTCCATATCAAGAACCTAGAACACCTGCTGGACCAAGGTTCTCGGAAGACTGCTTGAAACATTAATTTTCTTCACATACTGTTTTTTATCTTCGTTTCTATACTCAAGGATGCTGTTTTATATGAATACCAGCTCTGGTCCAAACACTGTTATCACTAGAGAGCTGTTTATCTCTGAACTCTGTATGGGTTCTTGGTCTCGTGGAACAAGGCGGCTTTTTTTGTTTGTTTAAATGAGTTACAAGAAGCTTTACGCTATTAATTTTATTAGCTTTTCTATTAGTAGAAGTTTGAAGCCTGATCCTTGCAGGGTCTCTGATCTGTGTGATACTTTCCTTCTTAAGGGCTGTCAAGAAGGAATTGATCATCTAAATATTATGAAGATGAAAATGGACTTTGTACCTTTTAAAGTTTGTGCTCATGCCAAAAAGCAACTTTAATTAAAATCTTTGTTTTAATCTTGCAGTGGTTCTTGCTGCAGATGTTCTAAGTGAAGACCAGATTAGTGCAGTTTATTATTCAGCAGATTAAGCTGTTTGAAACCTTCCCAGCATCTAGTGCTGTGAAAATATTTTTGTTGTTGTTAGGGATCTAGTAGTAACGTAGATTTTGTTCTTGGAAATCTGTGAAGTTTCTTTAGTTTGTCCTTGGATGATACAGGATAAATACTGGGATAAAGGTAGCTTTATATATAGCAAAGTACTGCCTCTGTGGTTCAGACCTTTCATAATTTCCTCCCTTCATCTGAAAACTGTTCCGAGGCAAATTGTCTATGACATGTAGAATGTTGTGTCTTTCTTTCTTAGTGTTTTCATTGCGTAATATCCCTTTTTGGTGTATTACACAATTTATCCTTGAATAGGAAATGGAATATTTAGGCTTGCAGTTTTACGTAATTTAGAGAGGAGGGAGGAAGAAATGAAAAAAGTGGCCGAGGATTCCCAGGCCTCGCTTTTCCCTTGCCCCTTCCCGTGGGGTGCTGCTGTTTTCCGTATGAGCGGAGCACTCGTGTCCCAGCTCCCGGCCCCGCGGCGCACGGGGAGGTTCCTTGGTGCAAGTCAAACCCTATGGACCCATCGCTTAGACCTGGAGCCCCCCAATTCTGCCAGCCCGGGGGTTCTGTGAGCACTTGAGCACCCCCTTTTTGGCTCCTCTTGATAAACCCAACAGTTTAGTCATCCGCGCGTTGCTCATGGCTCACACATGTGCCCGTATCTCTTGCCCTTGCCTTCCAGCAGTCTATTTCCTGATAATAACCCTATTAATGTCACTTGGCAGTGATTATTATTTCTTTTCATCCAAGGCCTGACAGCCAACACACCTTTGAAGTCCCTGAAGAATTAGTTGCCTTGGGAATTTTTCATGTTGCAGCCTATTCTTGTTTTCTTCATTAGCTTTCAGTGATTTAAACTGAATGCACAACAGTCATCTTCATAATGTCATTAATGAAGCTTCCTAACCGCGCTCATGGGCATTTGGGGCATTTTGCAGAAAGTCAATAAAAACATTACAAAACACAAATAATAATGGAATATTAATAGAAAGAAGAACAGTCTGCAAAGGCATAAACATCAAAGCCTTAAAGGTGTTTAGGAACTAGAGTTTTTTGAAGATTACCTCTATTTTTTTTTTAAGACAACAAAACAATGAAATACCGAAAAGAAATAACGAACTAGGAATAAAAGGCCAGAAGGCTGTGCAAAAAATCAAAGCACGAAAAAAGTCAGAAGACTGTGGAAACTTATAAACGTGGATTCAACAACACTGATTATACTAAAGCAGCAAGTTTTAACTGACAAATGTGGATTGAAAGAAAGAAAGACTCACCTACTTGTGTGGTCCTTGTATATTGGGATGCTCATTGTGGTGCAAGATACGTGTAAGGTAATTACACAGTCAAAACTGTGTCATTAGGGACCTGATAATCTTTTTGTTCCTGTCATTCAAACGTGGCAATAATTACATAGGATATTTGCATGCTGTGTCATCCGTTAGACTGATGATGTCTTTAGCTGGAACTTCAGGCTATATCTTTTTATAGTCATGGCACGGTCCATGGCAGTAGTACGAAGTCTTCAGCTCTTTTAGTCTGAAAATGTGGAGAAAATTGCTTGGCTCCCTTTCCAGTCTCATGTCTTTCTTTTATCCTAAAACCACAAGTAGAGCTGGAAAATGGATATTTCAGAAGTGCTGAATTTTACTGCTGTCTTGTAGAGCAGCTAATGATGGTGGAAATGACTTTACAATTCTTGAGGAATGGGCACCTGTTCATACTAGTTGTGTGTTGCTGGGGTTCGTGTGCCCGTTTAGGCTTCCCTGTGCCTGCTGGTGCTCCAAACCAGAAAATAAAGTTCTGCCTCGTAGTTGTTGCTTGCAGGAAAGGTGGGTGCACCCGTCACCTCCTGCATACACTGCTGCTTCTCCCAAAGACTAATTAGCCACTTTGAGCACTAAGTGAACACAAAATAGTGAACCGTGCACCCATTTTGGTCTGTTTTCTTTCCCTGATGCTCTGTCTAGGTGACTGCAGACAGCATTCTGTCCTTTTCGAGCATTCCCAATTCTTTTGCCTTTAAATTTCATGCTTTAATGTGATGGTGAAGGCCAGTTGTTACGGATTTTTTTCTTGTTAGCATTCCCCAATAAATTCATCTGAGGAGTACTTTGACTTTTGTTTTCTTGCTTAAAAAAAGGTATGTTTTCCATTTAAGTGGGCAGTTGTTCAAGGGTGTTGCAAAACTGTGTTACACAATGCAAGAATTCCTAATACATAAGCAATAAACAGGCGTGGTAAGCCACTGTCAGCTATTTAGGTCAGTATGCCATGAATCAGTATTTATTATCTAACGTTTTCAGAGTATGAAACTCTGACCTTTTGACTGTGCAGTTGGTTTGCCCGCACAAGGATGCGATTTATCCGCAGAGGAAGTGTCGCCTCGGGAATCTCGGCATCCACGGGCAGCTCTCTGGGATGATCTGTTAGTATTCGCACCACGCACAGCTTGGGCAGCCTTTCTTGTCTTTCATAGCTAAGTGCAGAGTGGAAGGCATTAAAAAAACAAAAAGTGTGGTTTTTGTGCAGTTTCCCTTACCATTTTTGGTAGTTTTCTTTTTTCCAAGGCCAGGTGTGACCTTTAAATGCCTATGGAATATAATTTATGTGGAGTCATTTCATAAGCATTGACCAAAAAGCATATTGGTGGATACAGCTTTGTCCTAAGATTTTTTTTTATCAACATCATGTTCATCTAATCAGATAATCTGCCAGGGCTCCTATTTAATAAGAGTCAATATTTCCAAATTGTAGCTCTTGTTGTCCAAATGCCTCCGTTATAGTGGATCTTGTAGCTATTGCTGCTGTTTGTGACTGCACTGAAAACACTTGAGATCCTTCAAGGGGGAGCCAAAGAAACCAAGCTCAGAAGAAGGATCAGATAGTGTCTGAGTTGAGCACCCAGCTCCTGAGGGGAGTAGATACTGGTTGGTAAGTCATCTAAAACCCGCTGCAAGCCAAATAAACCAGTATCTGTTTGGCCTAATGAAGGGTGCAGTGGTTTGTGCCCAAAAGTCCTTCTGAATCTCCTGCAGTGGGTACTTGGGAATAGCAAACCTTTCCCCTCGGGTTTTCAGAAAATGACGAACTGCATCCAGTTATAGGGAGAGCCTCATAGGATAGTCCTGTATCTCCTCCTAGGATTCCAGAACTGTTATCCTCTGTTATACCATTACAAGTCCTGGCAGTGCATCCAAAAGCTGTGTGCTGTTTGAAACTCTTGCACAGTTCAATGACTCATGATTCCTGAAGGGAATTCGATGAGGTGCTTGTCCATCTGTCTGTTTTTCAGCAGGGAACACTTCTGATTCCTATGTTTCAATTCATTGCAACAGAAAAGCTCTCGTGTTCTTAGCAAATCTCCCCCCAAAATGAGGGTTTCTGTCACTATTATGGCAATTGAGGAAGTGACTCTCGCAGCTTCTTGTATCACTGGCTTTGTATCAACCATTTCCACGTTTGTGGGCATAGCAATTTTCTGTAAAAATTACTACAGGTTACATACTAGTAACCTAAAAGTCAATTACTGCTACTAATTTTTAAATTTAAAGGAAGTTGCTGAGCAACACAAGGAAGGGAAGTCGAGTCAGGATTGAGATTTTTTTCTTTCCAAAGTTTTGGGGTGTCTATCTAATGGTGCCAATGGGCTTTGCGTTGGCCGCAGTGGGAATTTGGTCGCTGTCTGCTTCTGAAAATCCTCCTGACCTTTCCCGAATCCTCGCTGACCGGGAGA
>NW_010579784.1:0-37139 GCF_000705375.1 Tinamus guttatus
TTCTAAAATCACCCAACTCATTTCTTCCTAATTGCTATTACACAGTCATTCCCGTGCAACCCAGATCCCACCATCAGGAGGATAGGCCATAAAGCACATCCTAAAGTTGCATAATGGGATTCTGTCTCATTTGTTACATACATTTGTCATTTGCAAACTCTGTGATGAGTACTTTAAACATAAAAAATATAAAGAAACCTTCCACAAAAAAATATAAAAAAAACACAAAAAATACAAAAAAAAAAATACAAAAAAGCCCAAGAAAGCTGCAAGGCAAGCAAAGCTTTCATGCATGTCTATAAGTGTCACTGTCTTTCTTGTGTACTTTTAATCACTTCATAGAGGGAAACAAACCCCAACAACTCTACCAAGGGAGCTTAATGGAATATTAAAGGCAGTCATGTGTTTTGAAAGAAATGAGCGTAAGCTTTTGAAGAGCAACGTCCCCCCGGTTCCTGTAGCCAAAACGGGGTGCTGGAGCCCTGCACGCCTGGACCACAGGGCTTTTCCCGTGCACATGGAGCACCCACTGGCTGCTTATGGAAGGGCGGACAGCACGAGGATAGCAGGGCTGTAGCTTCAATAATTCATGTCCACCCTAGTGTCCTCAGGCGAGAAGCAGGCTCCTGCATCACTCGCCGTTAACACTCTAACAGCCTGTATCGCTTCTGCTGGGTTCCCCACTCCAGCAACAGGACCCTCATTTTTAAGGGTTTGCAGCAATTGCACTTGTCAATAATAGGAATTGCTCCAAACACTTCCTAATTTTTAAAAACAGGTAGACACTTGGCCTGTGTTCCTGAGGAACGTGGGAACTTTCTTCCAGATGGTGTTTACTTTTTATGGAAAGGGTCTGTTATGGCTTGAAGCATCAAATGCTTATTGCCCTGGAACGCAGTCAGTTAATACACTACCTGGGGAATGCAAGATATGGTGAGCCAAGACCAAATGTATGCACAGGGCCACTATTTCATGTCCATTAGTCAGGGACTGCTTTACACAGCACTATGGGGACTTACAAGATGAAGGTCTGCTTTGCCACCCAAGGGTCTTCCCACCAGAAGTGTTGCTAATGTGCTAAGAGTTTTCTAGAAGGTTCACTTCCTACTCCCAAGCGACACCCGATTCTCTCATACAGAGCCGAATCCATGCAAAACAAGTGTGAAATCCAACGCCTAAAAGAGCTGCCCGTTTCTGGAGGAATGTTGCCAGGGCAGCAGGACTCAGCTGTCCCTCTGAAGCATGGCACGAGCGCGGCGGCTCCGCTCCAGCACCGGGACGAGCAGGAGCCGGCAGGAGAAAATCAGTTGTACGAGTGAAGGGGAACAGAAAAAGAGAAGGAGAAAGAGAGAAGGACTGATACAATTTCCATCCTCTAATACTTTTTTTCTGCAAGATGAATATGCTGGCTGTAAAATACCTAGACCCTAGGAGGTTTCACATGGAGTCCCTGTGCTGCCATAGGCGTGTTTCTCCCCTCAAGGCCGCTCGGCGCGTGCGACCTCCCTGACGCTGCTCTCGGGGCCCCTGCGCCACACGCACTGCCCGCATGGCTGAAACCCGGGTTGTTCCAGGACTCCGGGCGATGGCGAGACGTTAAAAGCGAGGATCCGTGGTTTGCTTTGTCGGCTGCCTGGCTTCTGAGGCGCGGGCGACAGCTGGGTATCGGCGTTAGGCTTTTCTTTGCAAGGGAGGCCAGCACTTCCTCTTTTTTTCTTTTCCTGAGGAGATGATACGTGGTGACGGAAGCAGGCAGCTGAGAGCTGGCTGTGTGGGAAGACCTTGCGTCGAGACTGGCTGTCCAACTGCTTATTTATTGGTTATTGAAACTGCAGCTTTAATCTTCTGAAGAGCCCAACAAGGGTTATGACAACTGAAATCTTCATAAGCCCTCTCTTCCTATACTCTGTCTTTTCTGAAGATCCAAAATACTCCATACCCTGCAGAGCGTAGCCCTGACAGCCAAAACCCCAGGCAAGCCCCAGAGTGTGAGACCCACAGAGAGAGCCCTGCAGAACCACCGGGAGGCCCCAAGGAGCAGCATTTCTCACTCAGGCCAGGCCTCTGATTGTGGCTGAACTTTCAGGGCAAAATAAAGTATTTTCTGCAAAATCGGTCTAGTTGGCTTGGTCAGAACAGACATAACTGACCAGTCTGGATGCTGAACTCAACCTTCTGTTTCACTTAATTGAGAAAAATCCATGGAGTGGTAAGGAGAAAGTGGACCCACCAGGGAGGCTCTAATATGGATCCAGACATGAAGAGGGCTAGTACAATAACCAAGTCTGCCTGTGTTTCCCAGGCTGAACACAGAAAGCCTGTGGGGTTCTCGGATGATTACTAAAAGTGTGTCGATTGATTGGAGAAAATCAGTTGTACGAGTGAAGGGGAAGAGAAAAAGAGAAGGAGAAAGAGAGAAGGACAGATACAATTTCCAGCCTCTAATGCTTTTCTCTGCAAGACGAATATGCTGGCTGTAAAATACCTAGACCCTAGGAGGTTTCACATGTATTCCCTGTGCTGCCACAGGCATCCTTTTTCACACAGTCCCTTAGCACAGGACTGTGCAATTCCTATTTAATCAGAGGTGAGCCGCTCATCATTTTTGCTCGCTATTCCAAATTGCTCATTTACTTTTCCTCCCATTAGGAAGGAGAAGAATTCACTGGCCCTCGTGAAATATTTGCACGTTTTTGCTATCTGTGTCAAGACGTTGTCAGGTCTGGCTTTGCGTTTTCCAGCTCTTGGGTGCTTGATGTCTTCATAGCCTTGCCCTGCATGCACTCACATGGACCTGGTTCTATGGCACTCACCATAAGGCCAGAGATTGCCGGATGAAGCACGACAAATGTTTGCAAGACCGGACCGCTACTATTTAGCAGCATGAGGTTTTGAATACTTCTGAAGCATGGGCACAAACACACAAGGTGAATGGTTCAGGAAGCAGTCTGACAAAACTGCCGTTTTCCAATGTTTCTCAAAGGACACATCTAAGAGACTTCTGCAAATAAATTAGCAATTAGGTCCCCTACCACTGCAGTCACTCGTGCACTCTAGCAGAGTGTTTTATTCAAAACACATTCTCTCATTTATACTTTAGCACGTTGTTCCTGCAAGGGCAATAGCTTGACCAGCCTCTGAAGCCATCTGGGCTAAGGCAGCCCCACATGGGCCCTCCTGCCGCCCACGGGGCCGGGCCACGGCTGCTGCTGCTCCCTCCGGGCGGCCCCGCTCTCTGAGTCACTTCCCGCCGCGGCGGGCGGCTCCGGAGCGCCGTGGCGCAGGGCCGCGGTGCCAGCGGGCCCGCGTCCTCCCACCGGGCACAGCTCAACACAGACCTGATCTAAACATTGGGCAGCCGATTCTAAAGACCGCGCGGTTTCTTTCCATCATCAGCCAGATGATAAATCACATTTAAGACATGAATATATGTAAGCCATGGAGCAGACAATCCAAATCTGCGTGTCTTCTATTTTAAGCATCTAACACGAGTGACCTAAATCACCCATGTGGAGACACCTGCCTCTCTGCACTGACTTTATAGGGAATTTCTGCTCCCAACACCGTCCTCTGAATTTCATCCAAGTTGGATGCCAAAGGCAGATGGTATCAGTACATCTCCTATTCAAGCAGACAAACAATACCCTCTTCTAAAAGGAACAAAATCAGTTACTGGAAGGTAGGGCTAAACCTGTACTATCAGGTGGCCGGAGAGCCCCTCAGCAGAATCCCCTTATTTCAAAGTGGTCCAAACAATTAGCTACAGAACCATAATGAGGGTGTCATTGAAAAGAATTACTTTCCACATTTATTTTCCTCTATGTCAGGTACTCAGCATAAACAAAAGAGGGTCAAGTCAGTATGGAAACCATGGGCAAAACACAAGCCAGTCAAGCAAGGCCCACCAGTGCTGGGGAACAGCCAGGGCCCACAGAGGTTCTCAGCACTGGGGTTTTTAGACAAGGTGTCAAACACCATTTCTGATCAGCTGTCACTATGGATCATGCCGTTCTTCATCATGTCCTGGCCTGATGTCCTCGCTCAGTTACCTGATAAGTAATTAATTCTGATTGCTGCTGTTTCAAATGGACAGAGCAGCCTTCCTCACTTTCTGACCCCAGGTTCAGGCTCCTCTAAGGGGAATGGATATTAAGATTACTGTAAATACAAAGCCCTGTAAGATCTTCTGGGATGTTTGATCCCTGTGATTGTTACAGATATATTTACATATCACTGTGGTCAAATCCTGTGTTGTTTGGTTATTGTTTGGATTTTTTAATAAACAAACTATAAAAAGTCTGTCTTGCAAGAAATCTAAGTTAAGGCTACATAATCCATACAGTATACTATATATAGTGATGTTTTCCTTTGAAGATATGTGGTAAGAATCCTGCTAGCATTTATACATGCCTCCCTAAATACTTATTCCATGCTTTAATTAACCCTAGGATTTGAGTCTTTTATGAGAAAATTAACAGGCAGGGCCTATAGCATGACTTTTAACCTCTCAAGTAGAGAGAAGGATATTTTATTTTCAGAATTATAAAGGATATGCCAGCAACCTTTCTGTCTATAGTAGTTCACTAGCAGTAATGCCACCATGATAAAATTAAAATCACTGAAAATAAATAGCACCATGACATTACTAGCTGCACAGCTAAAACTGATATGCATAAGTCTGGTATTCTTTGTTACAGTTAGTTTAAAGACATCAAGGGAAGCGTGTCACTATATATGAGACAGAGTCCTTTTATACCAGAACCTGGCACGTTATATTCACAACTTGGCATAAACTGTAAAGGGAAAAACTGATGTGGAGAGCTCATCCCACCCCGCACTGGAGATGATCATTAAGCTGCCACAGATGGCAGCGCGGTGAGAGCAGCTCTGGAGGCTGGCAGAGAGAGCTGGCGCCCCGATACCCTGGGGCACCTCAATGTCCCCCTCTTCCTCACCACCCGCAGGCCTGCAGTGGTGGAAACCCCTTCCCTAGGCGTCCCTAGCCACAGGGCTGCCTGAGCGCTGGCGGCAGCAGCACCGTCCCCATGGGCTGTGGTGCTGGGCAGGGCTGGGCTGCTGCGGCCGGCTCCACCGCGGTGGGGCTTCGAGGCGGCACCAGGTTGGCACCGCTCAACGCACAGCGTGGCCGTCCGGCGTCGGAGCTTGCCTCCTCGGCCACGAGGGCCAGGAAGCTTATTATGGACAACATCAGCAGGTCAAGGGAGGTGATCCTGCCCCTCTACTCAGCCCTGGTGAGGCCACATCTGGAGTATTGTGTCCAGTTCTGGGCTCCACAGGACAAGAGGGATGTGGAGCTGCTGGAGAGAGTCCAGCGCAGGGATGATCAGGGGCCTGGAACATCTGCCCTATGAGGAGAGGCTGAGGGAGCTGGGCCTGTTCAGCCTGGAGAAGAGAAGGCTGAGAGGGGACCTGAGCAGTGTCTAGAAGTACCTCAAGGGAGGCAGTGAGGAGGATGGTGCTGGCCTCTTTTCACTGGTGGCCACTGACAGAACTAGAGGTAATGGCCACAAACTGAAGCATCAAAAGTTCCACAGGAACTTAAGGAAAAATTTCTTGCCAGTGAGGGTGCCAGAGCCCTGGAACAGGCTGCCCAGAGAGGTTGTGGAGTCTCCTTCTCTGGAGATCTTCAAACCCGCTTGGACGCAGTCCTGTGCCACGTGCTCTAGGTGACCCTGCGTGTGCAGGGGGTTGGACTAGATGATCTCTAGAGGTCCCTGCCAACCTTGAGCATTCTGTGATTCTATGATTAAAAGAGAAGAGCAAAAATCCTCTCCCTTTGCTGGTGGGGCATGTTGTGGCCTGACCGTGGCAAACGATGATGGTTGCGCGTTTCCAGAAGACAGGGGAAGAAACAAAGACTCATCTGACAGGTGAAGTAAACGGTGTCCAAACACCATGGCAATGAGAACAAACTCCCGGTTCTCGGCTCGTCCACGTGCCCTGGGGTTCGCTGCGGTGCTGCTGGGCTGCTGCACAGCATCTGCCTTCTGCCGGGGGGCTGTCCTAGCAGCTCTCCTTGAACATTTATGGGAGCTATTTTGCCCTAAAGCAGCAGCAACCTGCACCGGATTTTTGTTCCACTATGTTTTCACTGAAGAATGATAGCATTTTGTATGAAGAACACTTAAAAAATACAATCGGCTTCTTTTTTGTTGTTGTTGTTTTTAATCACTTGAGTTTTAAATATGCTATTATTACACATGATACTTAAAATGACTTCAAGTAAAATGATTCTGTATAGTTTTGCAATTTCTTTTGCTTCTTTTGTTTGCTTTATGGTTAAAATAGCACTTGGTACTTCTGTTCGTGCATTTTTAATATAATAGAGAAGGAGGCAAGTAGTAATTGAACAAAAGTAATCTTAAAATAAAAATCCGGACAAGAGATTAAGGGAAGTGCACTTAAGTGAAACTATTTTTAACTCTTTAATATTTTATCACACTTTAAACAGGCAACAGCTATCTGCATTTCTGAAGGGGAAAAGGAGCCAAGTTGTGCTGCAGTTTTTCATCTTGCCTTATTATCTTGCCTCAATTTCTGTCCCTTGCAGTGCTTGGCCCCTATTGCCCCCGCACAGAGCAAGGCAGAGCTGGCAACGTGATGCAGGATGTGCTTCTAGGATGTGCTAACTGGTCGCCAGCCCCGCTCCACGCAGCACAACACGCAGCTCTTGAGCCAGTGAGTCCTGTTCAGCACAACCATAAGTTCTGGAGAACATTTGAGAGGACTGGGGATCAATGGATCTTGCATTGACAGAAATGAATTGTTAAATAAAAACAACACTTGGTTTCCATTTAAGAGTCTACTTGCGATTTTTTCTTAATTATTGCACTGGGATGTAGCGGATTTTCTAAATCTCTTTGACAGCATGCTAATGTGTGTGGTTTTTTTTAATTTAATAAAAATAAAGGTGGATGAATTCAGCAAATCTAATACTACTCAGAAAGAAGTGACCTTAACTATATAGGGCACCATCATCAGCAATTACAATAATGTGCTACTATTACTGTGTCTGTCTTCTGTTCGCACGGAAGATAAGCATGAGGAAAGGGGTTGTGATAAATGCAGAAGTCATTCAAGAGAAACAATTCTAAAGAAGAACATGAATATGAACATGGGGTAAACCCCAGTGATTTTTACATGACTCCTACCAAAGCAAGCCTGACTTTCCTGATGGGACTATCCTGAAATACTCAGTTATACAAGGAACAAAAGGAAAGGCAGAAGGTGACAAGATGAGACAAGAGACCTGATATTACTAACTACAGAAAGGCAATCTTTTTGTTTCAGTGAATTTTCTCTTTGTGCAGATGACCCACTCTCTGGTTTCCAAATGTGGGCAGCACAAGAGCAAATTCAGCTCTTTCATCTGGACACGCAGCGATCCGTGACACGTAGCAATGTCCAAAGAGCTCCACGTTTGTGAGCTGGGACCTCATTCATAATATCCGCAGGTTCCCTCATTCAGACTCGCTTATGTGTGAAATGTTGCACAGGAAACAGGAATGTTGCACATTCGGTCTAAAATTAGCTCACACGGTTTAACAAACTCCCAGCTTTCATGTCGAAACAGACTGTTAAAAGCTTCAGATGGCAAGCCTGGAACAGATTGGAGAAGAACTCTGTGCCCAAATTGAACATGTTCAAATGGTTTTGCAAGACTCCTCGCCCAGGAGCCACATCTGGAGGAGCTTCCCCACGCGCTCCCTCTCCCAGCACCGGCTCTGCTGGGACAGAGACAGCACGGGACAGGTTGCCAGCCATTCGCCCACCTCCTCCTAACATTTATCCCATGTAGTTCCTTAAACAGATCCCTTGGTATCTTTTTCCCTTGAAAAGAGTTTTGATATAAAGGGCCAAGAAAGCCCAGAAAGGTTGTACTGACTTAGTCCATTCTATTTCCAGCTCTGGAAGGCTGGATTCAATTCCTACTTATACTGCAAATGAAAATTAATTCAATCTTCTCCCAGTGTTTTTCCGCAAGAAAGAAGCTCTCTCTCCATTTGAGGAGATTAGCAGGTTTTTTCTCAGGAGAGGCCGGCGCACGAAGCTGAAGGAGGGAGGCTGATTAAATAGGAGACAAAACGGCCCTCACCTTCCTGAGGGGACCGGCACAATTCTTCGTATAACCATACTGAAACCAAATAGCAATTTGCAGATGAAAAGGAATTCTCAAGTGGTAATCTGCTGTATTGGGTTCACGATCATTTAAAAACACAGCATCAACGCAAACTGCACTCATGCAAAGTGAACCGCAGTTTTGAATATTTTTTACTGAACAAGGATATTTCCTCATTAAATTTTAAAGGATGTACTCAAGTAAGTTTTAGCAGTTTCACTGTTGTTAGCTTAAACTCTATTATCAGCGGAAAGTTGAAAAGTATTCTCTTAAAAGCTTCAGTTTGGCAATGTTTGATTTTTTTGGTTTTTAACCTAAAATTAACTACAGCTGTTTTCCTTTCAATAGCTACATTTGGTATTTATACCAGGCACTCACCGTAGCTAGGAGGTACCTTTAACTGTGAAGTGAATAGAACTGTGTGTTACGAAATTTTAGAAAAAAATGCTTGACAATTTATGAAGTGCTACCTATGGCAATATTCAGGTCTTCATTTTTGCCTGAAAACAGAAAGAACTAAAAACAAATTTTAAGTTATGGATAAGGTCCAAAATACAACTGACCAATCCCCCACCCTTTTTCACCCCCAAGACCCTCCTGAATGACCTAAAACTCAATGTTGGTGCTCCCCTAAGCTTCAGATTTTGAGCCAAGGACTATCTGCCATCCCAAGCATACGAGCTGGAAAAGGACAAAAATAATAAAGTAAGTTTGGGGTGTGAATGCTTGCAGAAGATGAGCAGAGACAACTGGGAAGCCAGGTCTCCTGATGCCCGATACGTGATCTGCACCTGATCCCGTCTCTGTTCATCTGCATCCTCAGATTTCCTGCTGTGTTTCTACAGAAGGATGTACTCTGGTGTGGACTTGTAAAAGGCCAGATGAGGATTTGCAAAATTCCCTGCAAATCCTCTCGTTTTGCTTCCACTCTGAGGAAGTGTTCTTTATTTCAGGTGACTTAACAGCAGTGGAAGCTCTTAACTGCCTCAGAATACCTTCTAAATCCTGTACCGCTCCCAAGTTTTTGTCCTCCTTACCAAGCAGCCAACTCTGAATGTCTTAAAAAGCAGCGTCCATCCTCACCCCATTGTAAAATTGCACTTTGTTCACTGCTCTAAAACACCTCCTCAGTGAAACCGGAGAAAAAAATAATTTGCACCACTAGATGTTTGTATAAAGAGAAGATGATATTCATGATGCAAAGAGTCCTATTATATTTTATACTGCAAGCTCGAAGGGCAAAGCCTTTCAGGTGACTTTAGCAGTTACCTGTTCTCAGGGATGAATCTCCATGTTAAACACTGCAGCATAAAAAACCTCTATGGCCCCATCAAAAACCTCTGAGTTTAACTCGTGGCCCCATGAGTTCAATCCGTCGCGCCCTGGGAGACGTTGTGCCCTCTTGGGATCCAAACGCCTGTGAAACGTCTGATAAACAGAACTGCTGACCTCTAAATGACGCCCTTGTGCAAATACGAGTAATGTGAATATTACACTTACCCCTCTTCACAGATAATTGTTGGGGAAAGATAAATTGGGAATTTGTATTCGAAGTAAGCAAGTGAAATACAGCTGTAGCGGATGGAAACAGCTTTAATTTAACTAGTACTGAGCGAGTCAGTGAGTGCTGGGCGGTGAGGGAGCAAGCTGAGCGTTTGCCTGCCTGATCCAGACACTGGGAATCCTGCCCGTTCTGCCCTTGCAGCCCCTGCCGTCGTCAGTACAGAAACTGCAGCAGCTCTGAAAAATATGCAGGTCATAAAGCAAACAGCCATAGCTAACATGGGTATGACAGACCACTCAACTGTGGTGAAAAGATGCATAATGAAGCACATCAAGACTCCTGCATTTTAAAGGAAAGCCCTCCGGGGTAGGGGAACTGAGATACAAAGCACAGACCACACACGGAACAGACTTATTTCACTATCCTCTAGGGAAGGCAGCAGATACAAAGAGCATCAGGTTGTTCCTTCCCCACAGCAGAGGTGATGCCATCCTGCTTACGTTAACACTCCTCGTGTAGCAACAACCCACCGGGCCTACTTGCTTTGCCTGTGATGTCTTACTACGACAAACTACGACAAATCAGTTTTCAAAGTATTTATGTATTTGTAGAGTCAATATATATCTTGGAAATACTGCATTCACCTGGTTTATTTAGTTAACAGTGGCTCTCTTTGTTATCTTCCTTTCTGATGGTGAACTTGTCCTACCCAGCCCCAAAGGCAGTGTTCACCTTCCGTTCAGCAGAAGCGACATTCCAGGCACCACGGAAATTATTTCAGTGGCAAAACACCCTGGATCCTTTATGTAAATACTTCAAAATGAAAAGGGAATTTTATATAGCAGCCAATTTTTGTTCATACTTTAATACCATTATAAACGTTTTATTTTTAAAACTCTTCCACAGAGGGAGAAAAGACAACCTGTAAATCTAAAGAACTATGTTTCTTGCTTAGCATAATTGAGAGGGATAAGATTGAATCAAGTAGCAGGCGGGAGAAAAAGGGAATAGGGATTAATCTCTCCATTGCAGAGTCACTCCCTCCTGGCGCTATTAGGAGATCAGGACTTGGGTTTCCCTTGAAAGCATCCCAAAATATTTGTTCAAATCCTCATATATTCTGCTGAGATCTGAGTTTAGACCTCTTTCCTCCCCAGCAGTGATTAACTTAACTTACTGTTGCTACACCGAGATCCAATACTGGCATTTTAGATAAAAGCTTTTCTTTTTGCCTTCTTTTTCTTTCTTCTTTTTTTTTTAATGGTACTGAACTGAAAACAAATATAAAGCAATCAAATAAAAGATAATGGACATCAGCTTATCTGGTCAGACACCGCAGCAAGCATAACACTAACACGGTTAAACGCTTGCACATGAAAGACAACAACATTTATTATACCCTAGTATGAGAAGCCAAGCTGTCTGGCACTTTTCCAACAGGAATTAGCAATATGAAAATGCTGATCCATCAACCAGAACACCCATCACCTGCATATCCTGGTTTTGCTAATGATTTTGTGAAGCCCCTTTAGGTCTAAGGTAGAATTTCTGTTCAAAGCCTAGAAGGGGTCCACACCGACCAAGCAGCCAGGACATCCATTAGGGCTTGGGAAGACCCATGTTTGGCTCCCTAGCTCTGCCACAATAAGCCCAGGAGCCTGAAACTGGAATGCCAAGAGGAAAAGCAATTCTCCTAAGCTCTCGGCTATCATAACGTATGTGTGATGGTGTTTTGAAAATAACTCCTAGCTTTGAACCAATGGTAAATGGAAAAAAGTGCAGTATCACCACTGAGAAATTTCAGCGTCAAGAGAACAAGACTGTGCTCTAATAATAATGCCATTAACCTAACTCATTCCTCTCTCCTCTTACAGCGACCCCGCCTCATTCAGTGTGATCTTCAATTCCCTATCTATAAAAAATGGGCTTTACCGCATATTGTATCCAATAGAATTTTTTTGAGGAAGCAGACACTCCTGAGCCTGATGTGGTAAGATAAAGACATTGATGAGGAGCATGGAAATACCCAGGAGTGACATTTGCCAGAGCACTGCTGCTAGCACTGTCCAGCCTGCAGGAAAAGCAGGCTCAGCACAGTCTTGGTATTCCAAAGAATTGGTATTCCACCTCGGAGCCCGGTGGCAGAGAGCAAGGACATAGTCAGGGAATGGGATATTCCCGTGGCAGAGAGCAGCGTAGGAAGTTGCAGGGGAGCAGCTATGAGGAGCAGGGAAGAAGAGAGCAGAATAACAGGCAAAGGAAATGAAAAATTGCATCAGAGAAGGAGAGATGCTCTGAGAGAGGCAAATGGTGGTGAAAATAGAGACGGAAGAATTAGCAGCTACAAAGGAGACTTTCTTGTTCAAGCCATGCTCAAGTCAGTTCAGATTTGAACGCAGGCTGTCTTGAATACTGCAGGTCATAGGTTTGTGTCACAACATAACGTCTGCAGCGTCTGCTCCGAGCAGCCTGGGCACTTCACTGATTTCTCAGCATTCAAGCATGCAAGATGACAATTAACTTATCCTGCATAACACACAAAATATCTCCACACACAGTAGCTCCGTAGTGTCTGTTATCTTCCTTTTTTAACCAAAGTCCTCTCTCCCTCCATGAGGATTAACATAAGGATTCACTGCTAAGAGCCTAAGTGAGGGGAACTGGGCAACCAAGCGGCGTTCCCCCATCACTCACATTATATACTAGTGACCTGAATACTCAGCCCTTGGTATTTCCACAGTTACATGCCTGTTAGCATCTCTCCAAAATGCTACACAAATAAGGAGATAAAAAAGAGCAACCAGCACTGTACACCATGCCTTGGATTTTACTGTTCCTTGTGAAAACATAAATGACCAGAAATCAAGCTCCAGCAGGAGACGAGGGCACCTTTTGTCTCCCCCTAATTTACTCGTACAGTATAAAAGCTTTCAAATGTTTTCTCCCCGGACATGAAGAGGAGAGAGCTGTTCCTAACACAGGCTGTTATTCTGGAGGCTGTTAATACAAATCAGAGCAATGCGGAGCGCGCTCTGCGTCTCGCACACCATTGCTGGGATGCACTCTCGTAACTGAGCAATAAATCAAGGGAGCTGGAAGTGTAAACATCCCTCCTCCCCTCCAGCTCCCTAAAACAGCTGCCCAGCCTTTCGTCCTCGTGGCTAGCAGTGCTTAACCCTCACCCCAAACACATGGAAGCCATCATCTTTGGATGGCATGCAAGGATTTCCCAAGTAATTCACCCAGCTAGGCGCTGCGGCCACGAGTTAGATGCAACTGCATAAAACCCTCTCTGTTTATTTTGACAGCTTGAAAAATGTATTTACTGGGAAAATAAATATAGCCCTGAAATTGTTGTACGGTGCTTTAAAAACAGTGTGGCATTTTGCAGTAATTTCCAGTGTCTTACAGTAATTTCCAAGCCACCCACCTCAGCGCTGAAATGGTGAGAACTGCATCAACAGACCATTTCCCTAATCAGAGACCTTGCGATTCCGTATCTACACTCAGCAGCTGCAAAAGCCCATGGGAAAATCTCTGTTTACTGTCAATACTTTTATTTAGTGCTTCTTGCGTGCTTATTTTACTAGCTACCGAATATCTCACTACTTCCAACTGTCCTAACTCCGGCAGTGAATTGGGGTTACAGACTTACCTCATTGAGATGCTTATGTACTTTAAACTCATCTGCTCTGTGTTGCCCTTATTTTCCTGTTGCTATTTTTCTCTTTGAAGTCCAGAAACCCATTTTACTTACAGCTAGGGCTAACTGAATGCCACCATCTGCTTGGGCCCAGCTGTGCTGAAGCCCTTGGGAATGTCACACGTGTCCCCCTGCTGCTCCAGTCCCAGGCAAAAACTCTATTTTGCAGAGCACCTGCCCTTACTTGGGTGGTGCACAGTGCTGTTAAACACAGAGGATTCTCTGTGCTGGCAGAGTATTTCGAATTAGCATCAGGATGTCTTACATAGGTAGCACAAATCAAATGCAAAGGATGCCTCATCAAAAGTGATGCCCAGCCTCTTTCATACAGTGGAGCCAGAGCTTTTTCCATATTGCTGGGTGTTTCCTAGGCAGGTTGTGTCTATTCTAACTGGTAGGAGGTCTGTCAGCTAACGTGTGAAATCAGGATTATTTTTAGAAGAACACAGGCTGGTGGAGGAAGCCGCGTGTGATCAGAGAGGCCGTTCTTGGCCATGGATCTTGTCTCCTCAGGGCTTAAAGGATATGGCTGTAATGAGACCTTTCCAAGCACAATGAGAACCAGTCAGCCTCAGCCTATGGCCTCATTTTCCATGGCAGCCTCTTCTTCTCCTGCCATGGTCCAGTTTGATCAAGCTGTTCATCACAGAACTAATGCAGAGCTCCCTTGGTTCCAGAAACAGAGTCAAGCAATAATCATTTTTTAAATTAATTTGCCTTTTTTTAGGTGCCAGTTAGTGGACCTCCTGGGAGTTCTGCCTTGGATAGTGTCAAATCCGCTTCCTCACAGAGGAACAATTTCTCATCTGTTCTTTGATGAGAAAATCTTCTTTATATAATTATTAAGGGTTGCACACTGAGAGGGTCTCTGCTGTGTAATTCCACTCCCAGGAAGAAACTAGAATAAGTTAATAAATCTAACAATTATGCACTGCCAGGACCAGCTCAGCCACTGGATTAGTTCTGGATGCCTTTGGAAAGTCATTTGGAAAGTCCTCCTTGCCACCCGGGAGAAGTCAAGCCTGGAAGAAGCAGGTTTCTGCTGGACAGTGGGTTAACATTTATAACATTTAACTTTAGCATTGAGTGAGATGCACCAAAACTAGCCCATGCTTATAGCAAAAGGCCAAATGTTTTACAAGCTATGTTGCTTCCTAATTTAAGTTTGAACACTGAGAAACTGAATTTTCACACTGTCAGAAAAATATATAGTCCTATTGCACACATACATGAACTTTCGGAAGAATCTCAGGAGATTAATCTTTGCAACAATTTTCTGTTACACATTTGGTTCAGGCAGGGAGTTTAGATGCAGCTCACTCAACTACCCCCTAAGCCTTCCCAAATCTGCACATTTATCTGCACATTTATCGCGGCCGTATTTCAAAAGTTTTGGGTACTGACTGTCCACCAGAGTTTGCAGGCTCTTCCATCCTCCATTCCTGGCTATGCCGCTGGTTAGGCCAGCACAAACTTTCTTCCAGGCACAATGTTCCTTTCTAACTAACCTGGATGTCTCATCTCCACTACATACAACGTGTCCTGCATCTTCCTGCCTTTCTCTTCACAGCCCGAGTTGCTCCCCCACTCCCATGTTCTGAGGAGCAACAGACTCCCTTTTCCTTAGGATGAAGGGGCTCTTGGGTTGCCCATCTGTCCCATGACAAGTTTGCTTTACTGTGAAAGCCTGTGCGGTCCTTGCCCGCTCGCGGGTTTAGCTCAGCTGTCAGCAGCACAACAAGGCAATCCCCAAAAAACACAGCCCAGCCACAAACTTGCAGGTTAAAACCCAGCACTGAACTACAAAAAGAAACAAACTGGAAAACAAGGCAAAGCCAAACATAATGTTTCCGCTGTTTCTGCTCAAATACTTCTATTTTCAGAGTGGCTGAAGTTCTTTAGGCCTTGTATAAACTGTATAAAGGCAGAATAACACACTAATATACACAAGACCGATTCCATTTAGCTTCAAACTCCTCTGAGGTTCAGAACGTGCACAGGTCAGAGTGCCTGATCTACGGGGGCTTTCCAAGCAGCCAAACCAGTGAGTGTGCAAACTGTACAGTGTTAACCCCGACCACACAAAACCAAGAATCACTTCACTTCTACATGGAGAAAAGCAGCAGAATTGCCAGCATAAGAAATAGCCACCTGGCAAGAACAAATCCCAAAGGCTGTACTTTAACAAGGATCCATGGGAAATACCTGGGTAGGAATTACTGTGTTCTCCTTTCTGGCAACACCTGGAAATAGGTCTCTGAGGGGGAGTGAGAACCGGTGTGTCTCATAAAGGTGTTGCCTTCTGATTTCTGTTAGTTAGTGCTGGCTTAGCCTACACAGCTGTAGGTTTTATCTAACTGCATTTCGCAGTCCCTTATCTAAAATTAAAACTGCTGCTACCTAACCATTTGTATGAGTCTTGTGCGCTGCATGGCAGTTTCAAGGAGAAACATCTTACCTCTACTATCTCACAAAAACTTTCTGCAGAACTTCATTTAGGATGACAATAATTGTGATATTCCTTTAGTTTGGTAAGGGCAGCAAGAAAGAAAAAAAATGGTAACAGGGTTTTGGTAACCCAAGGATCAAAGTGGGAGCAAGTATGGGGTGAGACTGTGACAGGTTTCTCTGCCCCCTTTGCAGTTGGGAGAAGCAGAGGGCATGTGAAGGATTTTTCTGGAAAAAAAAATCCATTGGTATTTTTGATTTTTTTTCTGTCAGCATTAAGACAGACATATAATAATACATGGATTTTGCAAACATTAAATGTCAAGAGGTTTCCCTGCTTTTGGACCTTGTATGTTCTTTGCATTCTTTGTAAGGCTCTGCTCTCTCGTCCTTGCTTTGTTTGTGACCTTTCTAAACAACTCGGTGGCTTTAGCAAGCCAAGAGTGATGGAACAGCGCTAGGAGCCGATGCCTTGCCACTTTACAATTAACTGCTGATTTCATGAAGGTTACTTTGATTCCTACCATTCCTGTATATACATCTCTGCTCACATTAGGAGCTGCATCCTCCTCGCGTGCTCCTTTGCTTTGCCCTTTGGCAGACGAGACAGCCTAAAACAATCTGATGGCCGGAAACACAATTGCTTTTACAAGCACAATACTTGATTATGTATTTGTTTTGAAAACAGTTTCCAGAGCCTAGAGTATGTCAGCAAAAGCCAAAGAAAGAATGTTGATGTTGCTACAAGGTCAGCTTTTCCGAGACTGTAGGCAGCAATGTTGGCACGCTGTCAAATTATCACCATGGCAAACGTGGCAGCTCGTAGGCAATGATTCAGCTGCTGTGACAATACCAAGGCCCCAGCTAAATGTGCAGATCAGTTACTCATGCTCCCCCTTCCCACACACACACAACCTTGGCAGTTTAGCTTACGGCTGTAACAACACTGAGAGCTCCTTTTGCCCATAGGTATGTTCAGATTATATATACATCTACATATATGCAGATACATGCAAACAGACATATCCTACTACAGACAGTATATTATTATAAAAAATGTATTCTTTAAACTGTAGAAACAGTGATACCTGACTTTCAGGAAATGTCCTTCCTTCATATATAATTTCCAGCCCTTCTCTCTGTTTAATGCAATGACTTCTGCACTGTTGGTGGTGGGGCAGCAGGCTGCGATAACCTTCCCAGGAAAGAAACGGCACGTGTGGCGGCTAGCCTGGGGCTAGGCACATGCTGATGGTTACTCAATACATATTACAGATCAGTTACTCATGCTCCCTCTTCCCACACACACACAACCTTGGGAGTTTAGCTTACGGCTGTAACAACAGTGAGAGCTCCTTTTGCCCATAGGTATGTTCAGATTATATATACATCTACATATATGCAGATACATGCAAACAGACATATCCTACTACAGATAGTATATTATTATAAAAAATGTATTCTTTAAACTGTAGAAACAGTGATACCTGACTTTCAGGAAATGTCCTTCCTTCGTATATAATTTCCAGCCCTTCTCTCTGTTTAATGCAATGACTTCTGCACTGTTGGTGGTGGGGCAGCAGGCTGCGATAACCTTCCCAGGAAAGAAACGGCACGTGTGGCGGCTAGCCTGGGGCTAGGCACATGCTGATGGTTACTCAATACATATTCAGCAATGTATAACTGTGTTATACGTGGGGAACCAGTTATATATTGCTGAACATTGCTCCCATTTTGCTCTGTGGGTCATTTATGTAGGCTTCCCTCCACTCCTCAGTCACCCACATTTTCTGACATGAGTAGGAGTTTTGCAGTTCTTGGAAGCTCTGTGTCCCTTTGAATCTTTCCTATTTTGTGCTCTTATTAGTATTTACTGTAATATTAACAATTCTACTTGCAAAGCCTTGAATATAACCCAATGATACTGCACATAAATTATCAGGAAACTCTCTTTTTGAATGAGGGAGATGCTTAGGAATCATACATAAAGTTTAAGTCTTATTAGAACTGTGATGTCTGACGGGGTTTGGGGAATAGTGGAGAATAGTGCTCTGTAAAAAAGTATGCATTTTGTGTGAACCTTTTAATGGGATGTTTCATTATGAATTCACAGGTTTTACTTAGTTCTGAGAGTTTGGGAGAACAATGCAAAATAACCAGGAATGAAAGAATGGCTTGAGATAAACTATCTCCCATAAACACAGCCGGGTTGTTAGGAGACACTGCCAGCACTATTAGCTCTGAAGGGGAGGCAGCGGCCTGAGGCAGCAGAGCGCGCAGCAGGGCCCCGGGTCCTCTCCTCAGGGCCCCGTGTGGAGATTTCTCTCTCTGAAGCCCAGTTGTGGTCCCCAAGGAGGGTGCTGACCCCACCGGCCTCGGCACTGGGTGCCTTTGAACGCTGCTTGGCTGTGCAGCCCCAAGCAGGGCACGAGGCAGCCTGGCTGCCTCGAAAGCAGAAGCTGTGGGGGCCACGGGGGCTTCCTGGCAGTCCAGAAGATCCTCCCATTTTCCTGGGAAGGGCTATAAAAAGGGGAACACGCAGAAATAACCATAATCCTTTTGAAAGGTACGGATTTCCTCTTAGATGAACCTGGGGGCTTTGACTGCTGCAGGGCTTTTGGGAGCCTGGATCCAAGCATTCTCTGATGAATGACAAGCATCTACACGTCCTCACCCAGCTGACAAGCCACGGAAAGCTCAGATTTGGCACAAAGCCCCTCCGTGTCAACAGTTTCCGTGGCTCGCTGAGCGCACACCTCGCGCAAGCAGAGGTGGCTCGGCCGTACCCTCCTGCCTCACTCGCTCTTTCTCCTTCAGTGATTCTGGTGCTTACGAGCGGAACAGGCTGGAGTCGAGCACACTGCAGGCACTGGGTACCTTTCCACGCATCCCTGTCCTTTCCCTTGAAACACCTTTCCCAGCAGCCTGGGACCTCTTCGGCAGTGAGCGCCAGCTCCAGGCAGCTCTGTTTGTTCAGGCTTAAAAGAAAATACGTGAGGAGAGGCACGAAGCCAAATGCACTTCCACTCTTGGCTCTTTTGCTAAAGGAGAGATTATTACTTTTTCCCCTTTCAAAAAAGATGCTTGCCAAGGGAATATTACTTGAAAGTAAAAAACAGAAGCTGTGTCCCAATGTGTGTGATCAAGTATGATTACAGAGGAGGAAGATAAATTCACTTTCACTGTGTCTGATGACCACCATCAGAGCTTCGGGAAACAGGGAACCACCAGTGCATTAGGGGATTACATAAAAGACATGAGGAGAGAGAGAAGGCAGTGATTTCAAAATGAGAATGTACGTATGGATGCAGGAGTCTAATTTAATCACCCACGTATGAAATCATTGGCCCAGCTCCCGATCTCGCTGGAGATGGAGCAGTTGTCTAGGATTCCCTTTCTTGGCAGGTGCGTAGGCAGGCCCCGCTCCTCCTCAGCGGGCTCCCAACAAACACCCGCGTTGCTTCCCGGGGGTAACGGAGATATCCAAAGGGGAAGGTAACCGTGTGGCAGAGCAGCCCCGGTGCCCCTCCGGCAGCAAAACAGACACCAGGCATCCGGCTCCGTGACTTCTGTGCGGATTTCCTTCCTGCTCTCAGGCAGGTGCTTAGGTTTGGGGAAAGCCTCATTTTCCATCACCCACACACGCTGCGCTTGGCACGGGGACGCCAGGAACCGTCTTTTGTGAGGGTGGTTGGCAATTACTACCTCCTCAGGCTAGGGAGAGCCTCGGCGAGGCACGACTTCTTCCTTGCTAGCATTGCCATAGGCTGCTCTTTACTCAGGCAAACTGCAAGAGCACAAAGACCCCAACTCATCTTTTTTATCCAAGACCTATTTATCCTCACCAGTCTGTTCAATACATACTATTCACAGGCACTAATGATAGGTCTCTGGCTATTCATACAGATCCTTAGGTCTTAAAAATAGAGAAGAATCTCTGCCATAATTAGAGGAAAAGATACTACAAATAGCTAGAAGTACATTGGCCAGGCACGGAGGCTGTCCTTTTATACGTGTCAATACTAGGAGTCATTCTGAAGATGGGTAGAAATGTATTTTCTAAAAATTAATAATCATTGACTTCCTGCTTTGTTTTTAATACAGGCTCTGCAGATTGCTTTCTCTGCTCAGGAAGACCAGAGCTCTCCTTACGCTGCTGCTTCACAGAAAAATACAACAGGGAAAGTAAAAGCAGCCTCGCAAGGAGGTTAAAGATGCATCAGAAACGTGTGCTGGAAGAGAGGTATGAGTATTGACCAGAGACATCCCACAGTCCTGTTCATTACCCAACTGCTGGAAAATGAAGCACTATAAATAATTCATTGATTTTCTGTAACCTAAAGAACAAGCTGTGGTACTGAAGTTCAAGGGGGAAGGAGGGGAGATATTTTTTTCAGAACTAACTAAAATTGAGTAGTTTAGATCATCTCTGCTTGGAGATTTAAGATCTAGTGACAGCAATTCTAGGAAAATCCTGAATGAAAATAGACCTCTAGGAAAAAAAATAAGTAGACAAAACAGTGTATACTTTAACAGGTGCCAAAAGCAGAGCAAATGGCAACATAATACTGCAATAAAAATTTGAAAATGCTTATGACATCCTGAAAAGAAAATGCGCCCAGCCATATACTGTGAACCACAAATCGCTGCCAGCAGTGGAAGGTGTTTTAACTCCATTGCTTTTGGAGTTTGAGAGCTGGAATCAGTTCTACTTAAATTTTTATAGGGAAAAATAATTTCAGCAATTCCCCTTTGCAAAAATGATTTTTCACAGACAAGAAAGTCTTGGGTTAACTAGCTCCAAGACTACAGATCCTGCCGTAGTGAGGATGTTTTGTGAGATGAGATATAAAGGAACGTTAAATTACTCTTCCCTCACAAGCTAAATATAAAACATGTGAATGCCCGCTTCCTTGCGAGATGCTGAAACAAGCCCACAGTTTCTACAGCCAGTTTGTCACTGGTTCGTGTTACAACACAGCATCCCCATTAACTGGCTCTCAGTCTGTCCTTGGCAATCGTTACAGAAATGTTAAAAGAAGACCGGCTTAGGTGTTGGTTCCCTATGGGAGTGTATGATCTAACTATATAGATCACTCTGGTCGCCCTTGGAAGCCTGTGCCCTGGCTTCTCCTACAGGCAACACTTCCTTTTAGCCTATGCCCACCCTGCGTGGGTAGGAATTGCTGCATGATCCGACACATGTGGATTTGGAAAGGGAGACAACAGGATACTGTCCTGCATGACCAGCCCATGGATTTCCACATCAAAGTATGCAAAAAAAAAAGGCATTTCAGCTATTGCCAGCTGCTGCGCCGCTGAGGGTGGGCTCTGGCTCTTGGTGCCGCAGCGTCGCCAGGGCTCTGGTAATGGCTTGGGTCGGTACGCGAGGGCCGGCCTGCCTGCAAGGCCCGGGGTGAACAGGGAGCACGAGGCCGCTGCTGTTTCAGCCTGCCCTGTCGCTGCCAAAATGAGCGGGATTCGGTCCAACAGGAAGCCGATAAGCGAGCTGCAATCAAGGTGTTTTGAAACCTTCGCCAGGGCTCTCTGCTCAAGGCGGGAGGGAGGCCGGGTTCGAGACGAGAGCTGGGGCCTATGGTCCAAGGACGGTGACACACAGGGGTGACGGTGCCACCGCGCAGCCTGGGCGCTGGCGCCGGCTCCAGAGCAGCTCAGGGCACGTGTGGAGCCGGCGGCGATCGTGAGGAGGCCCCGGCAGAGCAGGGTGAGATAAACGCCGCATCCTTCCTGCGCACGGGCGAGGAGGCCCCGCTCTGTGCCTGGATGTCAGTCAGAGGAGACTCTGCTCAAGTCCATTTAGTACTTCAAAAATATTTTCTTAAGAGAAAAGGTTGAATTAAAAAAAAAAACACACAAAAACCCCCAAACCTTATGTCTCTTTTTCTATATTAGACTACTTTAGGGACTATTTAGTTTAGCTTTCAACTCTAAATATGGAAACAACTGTCCATTTCACTCCTATGACCATTTCAGCACATATCAAGCTGTGCTACAGTCCCAAACCCAACAGCTCTGTACTAGTCTATACAAAATCCTTTAAAATTAATATTAAAAATAAGAATTTATTTTCATTTCCAATTGTTTAGGGATTAAAGAAGATACTTTTATTAGACCCAAATGGAAACCTTTACTAAATAATAGTAACAGTAGTCTTAAAAAACATCTTTAGACTTATGTGCCAGAATTTGAAAAACATTTCCAAATATTGAGGAAAACTTATTTATCAATTTAGAGTCAAAACTGTGATAAGGAGATACAGAATATTCACCTCTCCCATCTTCATTCTGTAGCCAACCTGTAGCTTTTATTCTGTTGTACCATAACAACTATGAATTTCATCACCTATATAAATCAATATAGTTTTCCACCGATTTTCCTCATTGGTAACTTCTTTTACATGCCTAGCAATACAAAATACTAAATCTAACATTTCTCTATTTATCCTTTGTTTATCTACTCTTTACACTATGGCATAATGAAGAATGGAATCTAAACATAAATATTTTTATCATTTACATTGAAGACACATTCAGGTGCCTTGGTCATTGCTAAGATATTGGTGAATGAGGGTATCTAATAAACATCTTCTAATCCAAGGAATTTAAGAGGGAAATCTAATTTTTATGAAAAAATATTTGAACACTTGTTTAGTAGGCAGGGTTAATTACCTGGGCTGAGTAAAGCACGTGCATGAATGGTTATGAGACCAGTGGTGGGAACAAAAGCACAATGAAAAACTGATCTAAAATGCTCCAAGAATTCCTTATGTTATAGAAGAAATCAATTATATTTAGACAAAATGAAAAACTACATTGCTGCTTCCAAGGACTCCACAGACAGATGAATTCATTTCCCTTTCCCTGTCCTTTCCTTTCCCTTTCTCTTTCCTTTTCTCTTTCCTGATGGTTTTCAGAAGTGTCCTACACTCTTCACAGGGAACTGGAGCCCTCTGCAATGAACCTATGTGCTAGAAATGGAGTATGTCCAATGGCCTCCAGCCTGGGACTGCAGTGCACACCGGGAAGGGTGATGAGAGGAGCCTAGGAAACAATTCAGCTTCACAAGATCCTAACCAATGTGCATTGCCCCAATTATTCACTCTTCACGGGTTAATTACCTACTTCCTTAAGAAAACAAGATGAAATTTCAAATAAAACAACTGTACTCTCAGATCTCCAAAACAATTAACTTGGGTAATTCTATAGGGGATAGTAATAGAAGAAAAAAAAAAAAGACTTTCTATCACACTGAGGATCTCAAACATAAAACTGTACCTATATATACATATATATCTTTTTTTCCTGAGCTCTTATTCTTTGAGGAGATAAACTCCCCACACGTTTTGACCTTTTCAGCAATTAGGCAGATTAGGTAAAAACCCACTGCTGGCACAAATGAAACACTAAGAGCACCAATATTTCCATGATACGGAACAGAAATAAAAAGGAACCACCAATCTGAATACCTTATTAAAGGTGGTCCCAGATAACAGCCACATGAAGTTATAGAAGAGATTCTTACTACCTAGCAAAGCTGGGGAAGTAACACAGCCCTCTGGAAAAAGCAGCTCGTGTCGCTCTGCGGTGACTCTCTCAAGGCCAACCCTCTGGAACAGAACAGGTGAGACCGGGCAAGTTAATGATTAGTTCTGATGATCAGAGCCAAAACTGCTGCAAGTTAATACTGCCAGCGGAAGGGCTTGTGTGAACACAGAGAGCTGAGTCTCCCCTCTAGACCTTCCAAGCAAACCAAGGTTAGAAATGACATTCCAGAAGGGGCCTGTCCTTTCATTTTATTCCTGAACTATATTTGAAAGAGATCCCTGGACCTGTCAGAACTTTTCCTATAGCTTAAAAACCACCCACTGAGATAGGCTTTTGTGCCCACGTGGCCCACTACCCTGCTACCACAGACCATGATACAAGGACACAAATCTAAGAGAACTCTGCCACGTGTGTCTAGAGCGGCACTGAAGAGAGATTTTGATTTTTAATTAACTTTCTTGGCAATTATAAACAATGGAAAAATTAGGTAATCCAACATTTTTAAAGTTAACCTCAGTGTTCAAGTGGCTTCTCCCTCTTAGGGCATTGCACAGACAGATACAGCAGCTGAACTGTCTCCTACCCACGAATTGCTCCGTTCCTTCTAGCATGATAGTCCTATGCTTAAAAATACCACTTTCGGGGGAATCTTTAAAAGCAGGGCGTTTGTAAATACAAGGACAACAGCAACACAAAAAATAGTAAAACTGAATTCAAACTAAACCAACCATTTCACAGTGCTGTAGCTTTGCTTTATGCATATACATGGATGTAACAAAATCTGAAATGTCTCTGCTTTGAAAAAAAGACAAACAAACTTGTTATTGAATTTAGAAAAATGTTGAACCACTAAGAACCCAGGAAACAGGGCAGTCTATTTAGAGCTTTAACCACATTTTGTTTACTGCTTAGGATGAATTCATCATGCAAACGGTCCAAAGTGAAATTCTGGCAGGCTAGTGATCCGAAACACTGAGGCCAGACACATTCTATATCCATATTAGGCTGTGGATCAAGTTCTGAGCTGGATTCAACAGTTAGGCTTTGTCTGTGACTTGAAAAATCCTAATGGCATTTTACGTGCAAAAGCACCATTATCGAAACATCTTAAAATGCATTTGATCATGATATTCCAGAGTTAGCTACACACATGAAGCTAGGAACAAAGAAACTGTAAGATAAAGCTACTGTTTTGTAAGAGGTGGGTAAGTGTGGGGAGACTCATCTCTAAGGGAAATGAAAATATTTGTTAACTATACAAGCAACTTTAGCTCAAAGCATAAAAAGATATATATGTCAAGTCAAATTTACAATTTAAATGAAGGAAACTACCCAACTAGCCTGCTTACTCCACACAGGATTTATTTCTAAGAAAAGAAATAAATCCAACTCCTGGACAATGTCTCTATGTTTACTGTTATTACTAGACTGCAGAGGGCTCATGGGTTGAACTGGCCTACACACAAGTGTTTTCTTTTCCCATGCTTGGGCACTGCACATAGCCTCAGGTTGGAAGCAAAGGTGGGCAGCTCTGCTGCGTTTCAGCATTCCCTCTGTGCTCAGCGTTTTGGTATTTGAATACAGCTACATTATCAGGACGAGAAACAAGGAAATACTTAGACCTTCACGTACCAGGCAGGAATAGATATAGGCTTTGTGTGCTTAATTTTATAGACTCTGTGTGCTTAATTTTAAGAGTTTCTTTGGAATGAATTATATGCTTAGTACCGAGCACGAGTAACTGTTTCCTTTAAAGTCATGAATCAGGGAACTATTTCCCCAAAAAGGAATCAGAGCCGTGCAGTACTGCTCCTTCAGCTTGCCTCCTAACTGCGAATCCTCTCCTGCCTATATATAAGAAAACCCAGACAGAATTTTGGACATGTCACATCTCGTGAAAAATCCTGCTGATAGCAAGATCCTGCCCAGCAAAGGACAAGCCGAGGGAGGGAACGCTCCTGGGATACCCATCGTTGTTCCAGCAGTTCCTGAGCACGTCTTGGGAGTTTGCAGGGGAAGGAAGGGCCATTTCCAGGAGGCTGCGGCTTGTGGAGACGGAGTTGGATGGAACAGCCACGTCAGAAGAGACTCTAAGGGGCATCTGATGGGACAGGCCAGGCCTCGATGCCCCGGGCACGGAACCGCTCAGCACACCGGGGTCTTTGCCTCCTTCCTCAGCAAGCAACATCTATCTGCGTGCCAGGGCTCTTGCCCATGTATTATAAAACTGACACGCTGCTGAGAAAAGCTCATGTTCCAAAATCAGCCTTTCCGCTTTAAAATAATAATACAGTAGTAACAGGAGATCCTAGACCACCTGATTTATCTGAAAAAAATGACCACCTTCCGCACAGCGTGGAATACATGCCCTGCATAACCACAAGTGAGAGTCATGGCAGAGGTTGCTCAGGCCTGAAAGCAGTTTGGTAAAGATCAAATCCTTTAAACTCCCTTTTTGTGCTCATTCTTTGAAAATGAAAGGCCAACCAAGATGCTCTAAGCAGCCAGAATCTGACCCAACCAGGGCAAATTCTGGTGGTCTTATCTAACAACACGGTATGCTAGGAGCAAGAAACACAGCTAAAGAGCACCCTTACCCAAGAAATCATCATCCTCCATGATAGAAACAAGAAAACAAAACTCTTCGGCAAGTGTAAAGACTGTGTAAGGCAGCTGTCCTGCCTTATAATAGGTGATTCACTTTTAATAGTTTCTCTATGAATCAATATTGTAAATTCAAGTACTTTTAATTTAGGGGTCGTTAAATGAACAGAAGTGGTGCTGATGTAGGAAAAATCTTACCAGAGAATGAAAACAAAGAAGCTCTCAAAAAACTACCTATGTTCCCTGGTGCAGAAAGATTGACAACATTATGTCCTCCAAGCTAGAAAGAAAAACCTTGAACACACAATATTCTTCAAAGAAGTCATTTTGTTATATGTTGTGCTGCCTATTAACCGATGACGGGATCAATGGGGCCTTTTGTGACCGAACTGTATCTAGGTCTTTGCTCAGTGCCGCCAGTGAAGGGGTTCCTGTGTCCTGCTGTGTAAGGTGAGAATTCGCGGGACAAGAAGCGTATCTCATGGTATCGCGTATCCTGTGAACTACAAACTCGATCTGAAAGCAGCAGCTTTGCTTCCTTTCGCACGAAGCCAGAGGCACAGCTTCAATTCCAAAGCCACATTTGATGTTAGTAGAGCGAGACCACTTGAGTTGATACCTGGATCCATTTCCCAGCTGATCTATGAGGACGACTTTGTTCTTTAAATACTACCTGATGCACAAAGTAAAGGAGTAACTCTCACAGATTTTGCTCCCAGCTACACAGGCAAGATTTTTTTTTTCACAATCCAAGGTCTTTTTTTTGTTTTGTTTAAGCTTTTCCTTATAATGTCATTTATACGGAAGCCTGAGTTTTGTTTGCAAACAGCATCCAAGTGATTTCCGCCTGTCACGATGGCAGAACAGCACATCTCCTGCACTACACCTATCGTCACAACACCTGGTCACCTTGCAGAGCGCCTGGCCTGAAAACAACGGCAAAATTACCAGCAGAACTGGGCTCCATGCTCGTATTTCCCTCTGTGGCCTTCAGGAACCAGGGCAGCCTCTTTGCCCATCTGTTATTTCTCATCATGGAAGCAGAGGGATTCTTGTCTCTGCCCCTCCTTTTGCAGCCATCCTTCACCAGGCTCCTGTGCACCGTATCACATTGCAGACATCAAAGCGACCCCTGGTAGTTTAAGCTTACGCCTGCCAATAGCTACGTCACCCCGGGGGCAAGTGCTGGCAGAGAAGGTCCAAGCAGAGAAGGTGCCTCTGGCATTTAGCCTGGCCTGGGCAGCAGTTCTTTCTGGACACGTGAAACCACTTGCAGAAGAGATACAAGCTCACGGTTGGTGGTAGCTGCACGTAGCCTCCCGCTATTCCCCTCAGCATCCTTCACTCCTGTACACGAGGTTCTCAACTTCCCTGCATCCTCTCAACACTGGCAAGTATGTTTGCCCATGAAACCTCTCAGTCACCTTCTTGTCTTAACTAAAAATGTTTTTATATTGGCAGCTGGTAATCCATTTATTCAGGTGTGAAAGCCCAGAGCTTATTTAAATAATGACTGTTTCAGTATAGCTTTGTGTACCTCTTAATATGCCCATATACAAAGGCCTGTGATTTAACACATAAAGTACAGCGTATAAATATGTGAAATGGACTGCTACTTCGGGTAAGTCAGAAAGGCAACCACTGTCTGGTGAAATTGTGAAGATGTGGGATTTTCTTCTTTTTATTTGTTTCCTTAGTACAGACATACATTCCTCAATAGTGGGAAGAGCTGCCTCATAGCAATAAAAGGCCATGCCTTCAACAAACCACTTAACTATGGATTTTTTTGAGCCTTCCAGATGATGAAATATTTTAGCATCTTGGGAAACTGTCAGCAGAGATAAACTTACTGAGATGTATTCATATCTCCTTCTTCATGTTCTTCGTGTTCAGGCCAGAATATTTCTCATCAAACAGTCAAGAAACATGAGGTCCAGTGAGGTGAAAGGCAGGAGAAGCAAGACCAGAAAACCTTGTGAAACAGATAAGAAAAAAATCCCCAAGCCACCTTATTACAGGTGATGGGGAGGGAGGAGGTGCCAACCATATCTCTTTTAAGACACCATCACTCCCATTTTTCAGAGGCTTGTTCATTTTTTCAGCACTGACCTTGTTAAAATAAAAAATAAAAACATTGTTTCTTGCAAACTCTGCCTCTCATGTAATCTTAAATCATCACTACTGCAAATGAAACTGGAGCAGTAGCTCTGAGTCTGCAGCAAAGCGGCACTGCATAAACAAGGCACCTTTTGGGGACGCAGGGATCTCGCAGCCTTATGAGCTACAAAGTTATTTAGGCAGATGTAAGAGGATTGGGGGATCAACAGAGAAACTTATCCAGAAGTATTACATAGACACGAAAAAAAATTAACCTTTTACTTCTTCCATCTTGCTATTTTCATGTTTTTCCCAAGCACACTTAGTCATGGGAGCGAAATATGGTAAATAGAAGCTTAATATAACACTCATCTGACCACAGTGAAAAAAAGTGAAATTAGATCAGAAGACTCTTCTTAAAGAGAAAAGAGACAGGTACAAACGCAGAGAGCAGAAGAGAGCGGTTTTCCTGTCACTAGACACAGCGATGACATGAGCATTATTTTTGTACTCAGTAATGGCCAGTATTCCACGACCAGGGTTTCAAACTGCTCACCTGCTTCCATTTGTTCTGCTTTGCCTTCTCCCTTTGGGATCAGCTTAGTGAGCGTTTGGAGTTTAGGAGAAACCTGTAAATTTGGAAAACCCCTTCTGTACCAAACCCAGTTGACAGGAGCCCCCTTTACCGTAGAGCGCCGTTCTTCCCCAGAGAACGCGGGTTTCCCTCTCGCCGCGTGTTCGTTGTGTATCCTGTGCACAGCTCACACGGCCCCGCGTGGCGCCGGGACGGACCGGAGATCCCGGATCGAGGTTGTTGTGGATGCTCAGTCATGGAAATACGGGAAAGCTCTGCACGTTCCCTCATCCAGCCTTCAACAGGAGGGGGAGGAACCCTGTGCTACATCTAGGGTTATTCCAGAAGAATTAGGCAACGGGAAGGTTGATTTTGTTTCAATTAGCAGCCGTTCTAGCTAGAAGACAAGAGATGCCAAAATTCAGGTTGCCCGTGGACCTGTCAGTGAGGACCGGTCTGCAAACTGCGTAAGAGCTCCCTGTCTCCCAAGGTTGTGTGAAGATAAAAGCACTCGGGAAGGTCTGCAGGGAGCTCAAGGACCAAGGAGCAGCTCCGGGGGCAGCGTGGGGCTGCCGGCCCATGCAGAAAGGCTGCGTCTTTCCAGCATCATCCTACACCAGAGCCAGCTCGGAGCGTGTGGGAGCTGCTCCGGATTCCTAAAGTATTCCAAGGGCTAATGTATAGGTCAAACCTGGGCAGACTCGCACAGGAACAAATAAAACATCCCTTGAACAAAGGCCATGTGCTCCCCGGCATTGTATATCCTTGCTCCCGTGTATGAGGATGCTGGAGCATACCGAAGAAAATGCCTGTTTTCTTCTCTTAACATGGGGAAAAAAAAAAAGTATTTTCTCACTAGCCAAGTTCTCAGAGTTACTAAATCACTGAAATGTTCCAAAAAGGAAAAGCAGCCTGCAAACGTTCTGCTCAAGCGTCCCAAGTTTCACAAATCCCCTGAGCGCCGCGGTTCCGCAGGGACAGCTCCCGAACCGGCAGCGCTACCGCCCCAGCAGACACTGGGGATTTTACGGGTCCGGTTTACGGCAGGTCGCTTGGCAGGTGCCCTCCGGTGCATGCAGAGGAGTAAAGAGAGGAGATGGGAAGTTAACAGGAGGCAGAGCCGGCAGCTGAACTCAAACGAGTCCTGAAAAACCCAGGGTGCAGCGTGGGCACGAGGACAGGGTGCTGAACGTGCCATGCGCTTTCAAGGTGATATTGAACACAGGCACGTCCCGCCGGTACCCACAGCTTTCACAGCATGAGCAGCCTTTGCCTCTCCCGAGGTCACGGACGGGTGCATGAATGTGCGCGGAGCCACGCGATAAAGTGATCACAGTCGTATTGCAGCTGCTGAAAAGGAAATCCGAGAGGGGAGCTCGTATCCAGGCAAGGGGACACGCGGGCAAGTGACGCGCGGTGCCATCCACGAGCCGCAGGGGACACGGGAGCAGGTTTTACACGAACGGACCTTGAGACAAGGAGCAGCAGAACGAACCTTCTGCAAACGAGCGCTCAGGGAACCCCGCAAGGACAGCGCGGGCCGGACCACGCTCCGGGCTGGGACATCTCCTTTCCTCCTCCAATTCAATTAAAAATGTTTCTATAACAGCACACAGAGGTCCCGAAGGAGCTCAGCTACAAGCCAAGTTTGGAATATACAGGTTGGACCTCTCAGAGTTATACAAACAAAGTGCAAACCGGTAGAGACTTAACAGTCTGGTTGTTTACATTCTGCTAACTTTAATATTAAACATGAGAAACAGCTTGAAATGCGTTCTAACCTGTGGTTGCAGGCGTGCAAATTATACAAAAATTCAGGTTCTAGAATTTTTAAGTGTCCATCGGATAATAATTACTAGTTGCTGCAAAAAATGCATATATCTTTAGCATGAAAGATGAGATTTAAAATTGCAATAATGTATTTAATTTCCTGGAGTTTTTCACCACACGCCATTAGTTAAGCTGATAAAGTTCTCACCTCAGGACATATCCTGGAGCAGCAGAAATTCTGCACTTCACAATGAATTATGGACAGATAGAGCTGTCATCTGGAAGCTAATAATACAAATGTCTTACTCGATAACCATACTTCTATAGGATGCTGCTTTTGAATTTGTAAGTGGGTTTTTGCGCCTCATCTTTAGTAATATGTGATCCTATATTTGGACTGCCTGTTACACTAATATGAAGTGACAGTTCTTTACCAAGGGTTCAAATTTTACTCGACCTTCCATTCTGCCCTAGACAGGTGAATGAATAGGGCTGTCAATTTAGTAATAACTAGTTGAATTTTACTTTTAATATGATTTCCACTGGAGATTATTTTCCAAGCAATTTTACCCATCAATTTTCTATAAGGTCAGTAGAACCACTGTTGTTCTGGACCATGAATTGTACATGACAGCATAAAACAAGGATAAATTACATGTACAATATGATAAATAAGATAAAAAGGGTAGGGGAACTACTTTTAATAAGCCATTGAGTTTCAAGTATCAGGGACTGGCATGGAAAGAAAAACTAGAGAAATTTGGCAAAAAGAGCTACACTTCAACAACGATGATGTGATTTTTGCATACGCTTTCCCTGCACTCCATCCAGAGATATGGCTCATCAGCACCTCTCAAAGCGAGATGTAAACAGTAATGCCACCCTTCAAGCTATGGAAAGCAATGTGCTCTCCGCTGCTGAGGTGCCTCTGGAACATGAAATGATGATGTTTTATGAGGGAGGAAATGCATGAAGCTGCTGGCGGGGCTCCCTGAGGAAGGCTGAGCGCAGGGGGGTCCTGCAGAGCGTGTCCCCTCCACGGCGCACACACGTGTGGGATTCCCTCAGGGAGATGTGGGTCCCCTCTCTCGTCCCTGTGTCCTTCTCCTCCTGTCCACACACATGTGCACCTCCCAGCTCCAAGGAGCAGCCACAGACACAAGAGAAACCGAATATATCTGGAAGCACAGAGCAAGAAAAAAATCATAGCTTTGCACCATAAAATTGGGTCTAGGGTGACTGTCAGAGCCTAAAATTTTTGGTATGCATTGCAAAGCTCCCATGATATCATAGTCATTGCTGGTGCAATGCTTTGAGCGAACTTCCACCAGGTGCATCCCGGTCAGACAGAAGTCAGTTTTAAAGGCTTCCCATTCGGAACAGTGCTGCATTTCCCAGGCCGAAGTCTAGAAGGGATTTAGGTGGGAATCAGCCTTTCCTAATACAGATTTCTCTTCCCAGGAGAACCGCAATCTCTTTCACACAAACGTCAGCACTTAGAAAAGATGGTAGTTTATAAACTGTTCTCTCCTCCTGTTCTTGCTGCTTCCTGAAAACTCTGGGAAATATTTGGCAGCTATTTAAAAGCTAAATTATCAGCTATGACTATGAATTCCTCAAGACATCCCTCCTTTCTAGTTTGTTGCCTGTAGCAGAAAGGTCATTTACAGTGACCCAGACTAAGCCTCCCTCGTGCCAACGTGGTGCAAAGTCCCCCCAAAGCAGCCGCCTTCCTTGGGCAGCCCCTGCGCAAGGGGGTGCCGACTGCCAGGAAAGCAGAACCACGTCCTGCCTCATTTCCAGGGATATATTATTAATATTAATGTTAATAACACAACAATGATAACCTTGCTTTGAAAGTGGGGGTTGGACTAGAGCCTGTTGGCTTCCAATTCTCCCAAGTGCTGTGAAGGTTTCCGGCTCTGTGACCCCACTGGGAGCCAGCCGGGTGCCGGGAAAGTCCATGGGGCCACCACGGCAAACGCCTGCCCAGCCCTAGGGCACTTTGCACGGGGTGACAGCTCCGGCAGCTGCTGGAACGTGGGGATCCCCACGGGGCTCCGTGCTGCCTACCTGACGTCCAGCTCGCGGCTGGCGCGGGAGCGCTGCCAGCCAGCAATACCAGATATATACCAGAATACCAGGATGGCTGAGGGAGCTCTAGAGATCCCCCAGTCCAGCCCTGCTCCAGCAGGGACACCCAGAGCAGGGGCACAGGGTCCATCCAGGCGGGTTTGGAGATCTCCAGAGCAGGAGCCTCCACAGCCTCTCTGGGCAGCCTGTGCCAGGGCTCTGGCACCCTCACACCAAAGAAGTTCTTCCTCACGTGGACATGGAGCTGCCTGTCCCTTTATTCGGGCAATTCAAAGGAGGATTATTGAAGCTTCTTCCATGCCTCTCTTTTTCCGTTATCAGTGACGTTCAGGAATACCAAGTCTGAGGCTATCCTAAGGAATGGAGCTTTGTTAAGAAATGACATCTCGGCTAGATGCACCGGAGTTGGGTTTATTTGGGAAATCTGCGTACAGGGAGCACAGACCCTGCACTGCCAATGTGTGGAGCAGGGAAAGCCCTTGCCCATGAGCAGCCCTGCTGAAGCTAAGCTGCACCAAATACACCACGGGCTTCCTTAAAGTGGAAAGCTGTACAAAAGGGATCAAAACACACTCCCATACACATACAGACACATATAAATGTGTGTGCATATATACACATATATGCACATATGCCTACATATATACTCACATACTTCAGAGTTCTCTAACCTGGAATCATCCAAACAGGGGACCAACCTGTTCCTTTTTTCCCTATAGTGAGAGTGTGATGATGGAAACTTAAGAAAATTAAATCAAGAAAGAAAGTTTCAAAAGCTCACAAAGATCTTCACTGAAAAGGCTTCTCACATCATCTTTGTTCTCAATGTACAGTATTAAAAAAAGTTCAGTTTAATAGCTAACTCCTTATAAATGATTAATATATTGTATTGCACATAAGTGCTCTCCTATTTCTAGGAACATCCAGTGGGTAATATTCGCATTGGTGATTCACATCCATGTTCTCTTATAATTACAGTGAAATAACAGTTTGTGGGGAAGTGGTTTTTAAAAGCGCGTCGGGCACTACAAGAAGAGATCAAAATATAATAAAACTTACACAGAAGCAAAAATCATGCATGAAAAATGGCACGAGCTTTGACAATGGGCTGAATAAACACAAGTAATTCTAAACAGGATGGACCAAGTTTTCATAGAAGTGATTAATCATGGAAGGCTACATTCAAATGAAGAAACTGAGCAGATAAGCTCACACAAAACACCACGGTCATCTGCTTTGAAGTCCATGCGTGGGCTCCCACCGTCAGGGAGGTACAACAGGAGGTCAGTGCACATCTTTACACGTGCTGTTTGGGGTCTTCTGCCTGCACTAAATGCACATGTAAAATCAACCTCAGCAAATAGCAGTGACTAAACCAGGCATCGTCCTATGTTTCATTGAACAGAGCGGTGGAAACAGCAGCTGGAATGACCTCAAGTCCACGCTCCTGCCTGCCTGAGGAGTACGGTGCAGAAAAGCACTGTACAATGTGCCAGGTAAGGCAATCAGGACCCAGTCACCTGCTGTTTCACTAGGGGAGGGAGGACACGGAGGCTGGGTTGGCAAGGACATTCTGCTTGGCTCTTCCAAATGAAAGGAAATATTTTCCCCGAGCTCAGAACTGCTCCTGCAGAAGATCCCCTGCAGGCTCGAGCAGGGCTCCTCGTAGAACTGCAGCACTTTTACTTACATTACTGCCCATGCAACCCCTCGGGGGATTCTGGATCGCTCCTGGAAGTGCTAAAAACTAAATGGGTTTCCAGTTTACCCCTCTGCATTCTGAACCAAAGAGCTCAGCTGCGGGGTGCTGACATTTATCTTAGTTAAAGTGAATTGCTGGTGCAGTGATGGGGAGGTGAGCAGTGGTCTTTGGGGCAACCCTCTGTCATCCAGATTGATCACAGAACTCAGAGGTTAGCTTATCATTTCCCAAACATCAAATAAAAATAAAAATTAGACAGCCTAAGCCTGTTTTAAACAATGGAAGCAATCACCACAGAGTGAACCATGTCAGATTATTATTGCACAGTTAAAATGAAAATAATTGAATTCAGCACAACAGCTCAGCATAGGAGAAATGCAGGAAGAAATATTTTTTACCTACACAAAGTTTATTTTGAATAACTGGATTGAAATGCAAAGCACTGAGGTAATATCCTGATATAACAACGCTCCTTTAGTTCAAAGCTATATAGATTTTGGAGTCCTTATTTTGCTAAAATAAACTCAAGAAAAGAGACTTTGTGGCTTAAGTTGCTCTGAGATTTCTGTGTATCCTCCTTGCAGGAATAGTAACCTGCAATTTAATGTGAGAAAAGGAACAAAGACAGCAAGCAAGGAGATTCAGGCTGATGGTATTTCTTCATTCCCATGTGAAGGGAAAGCTACAGGATTTATCTGCAAATATTTTTAAAGTGGCAGCACCAAGGAGTGAAAGGCATTAAAGACACTCCCTATCTTCTGCAGCAACATGAAGTCTCACACTGAAGAAAGAAAATGTTTTTATTTTTCCTGCTGCATACTTTCGTTCCCTGCAACAGTAATCTGCTTTTCCATGGGACACAATGGCACTTGCAGAGTGAGCAAGGGGAACTGAATTAGCCCAAAGGCTAGAACAACAACAACAACAACAATCTGAATGCAGCATTTTAGAAGGGTATAATCACTGTGAAGCCTGTAACATTGACATTTTTTTTCCTAAGGCTCCTTGTAGTTAAATTTGCACTGCCCTTTGGGCCTGCAGTGCCCGGGAGCCGGTCACTCTGTCCAGCTCCTGGGCACGGCTCCGCTCCGGCCCGCTCGCGCTGCGGTCCCCGGCCTTCCACGCTCTACCCTGACCCAGCAAAAGCAAAGGTAAAAACAGACAATCCTGAGCTCAAAGAGCTGCCAGAAGTCCCCAGGCAAAACCCAGCCCTGGCAACAAAAGAAAATTCGGGGTGCCCTAACCGAGCCCGCAGTGTTCACAGTGTGGCGTGAATGCCTTGACAGCCTCTCCTCTATGCCAGAGCACAAAAGGTCTGAGGAAGCACTCCAAACATCTGGGATTGACCCTATGAGGCTAAAAAAAATCAACAGAAATTACCCCGGGAATTCCTTTTCTTTCACAGGCTTCAGGAACACATTGTTTAAAATCCCCAGTATTGCTCCATCAGGCAGCACAGAGCGGAGGTTTTACGGGGGCGATTCCTCCCTGCCTTTCAGGGCATCCTGTCGCTGCTCCACACCTGCGCCACGAGAGTTCGAGACTTGAACAAAAACTCTGTAGCAAAAAGCAGCCATTCACATTTTTCAGCAAGGGTTTTTTTTTCTCTTCAATAAAAAGGTTTCTGAATGTAAACTGCATTTCTCTGCTGCCAGTGCCCAAGAGCTCCCCGCAAAGAGAGTGAACGGCTCCCTACCCGTTGCAATGTCGCTCCTCCGACTGCTCGCTCTGTTCCCTGCTTCTTCTGCCTCACAGCGCTCACATCAGATCCTGCCCCGGAGAAAAAGCAGAGTCAACGGCTGGGGATAGTTGGAGCCTAGTGCCGGCGTCCGGCAGCGGGAAGACCGAGGAGCGCCGGGCTGACGTGGCGTGGAAAGGAGACAACAACGCGCGCTGTCACTCGACCATCGAGCACAGGTAACTGAGAGCATCTTAACTTGAAACTGCTGGACACCATCTGGTGATACAATAAGGGAACACTGAGTGAGCTAAAGCAAGCCTGGGCATTCCCGACTATATCATGAAAACCCCCATCCTGTGCATTCCCGCGGAGGTGTCTTTCCAGGTGAGCAGTTTAATACAAAGTGTATTAGCTTTGTATCTCTGGTGCTGGTGCAAGCTCATTTCGTCTTTGCCTTTTCCACAGACTGCACGTACACACACACATACTTGTCTCATTCCAAACATTTCCTCAAAGAGACTCAACCACACAAGAGAGCAGCTGAGACCTGTAGGGTGGTGTCACACCTAAGGACTGACACTGGACCAGCCATTGGGGTGACTACTCGAAACGAGGCAGACCAAGGAGTTCAAAGGGCCAGGGCTGGCGCTCTGCTTCCTTCACAGCGCTGCGGGGAGTATTTATGAGTCCTGGGACAGGAGCCAAATCGGGCCTAGCTGACCATTAAAAGAATGAGTAATTTCCTAACACGGCGAGAAGATTTCAGTCCATGCAACAGCTTTAAAGAGCCGAGGTCCTGCTTCCAATTACTTTATTTACATATGAAATATTTGAGGAAAAGGCAAAAAAAATCTTTAGTTTGTTAATTACCAGCTGGCCCCTACCATGAGCTGCAGAGCGACCATGGCTGTGACTAATGCTTCCAGCAATACGAAATTAGCAGAAACACCTTGTGGAGGAATGTGACCCTAAGAAGGACCGGCTGCAGGTGTTTCTTTCTGCAGAGATGGTTTCTGAACCCAGATGTAACCGGGCAAACACTGCTGTGGGCCAAGGTCCTGGCTCGCGCGCTCCGCTGCGTCTGCCCACGGCGCTCGTGACCTGTGGGAACGACTCGAGGCCTGGCCGAAGCGGCCTGTACTAGCGCTGCCGCACTGCCCCGCTGTGAAAGGGGCACCAAAGTTTCTAAGGAAACTGCCGTGAGCTTCTCCGACGTCGCAGCTGTCCTTGCTGCCACCTCCTCCTCGCTCTGTGGCG
>NW_010579784.1:37220-48200 GCF_000705375.1 Tinamus guttatus
CACCAGCCAACAGTCATTTCTGAATTGAAAGAATGACTATGAGTCAATCATCTTATCCCATACACATGGGGACAGCCCGAGAGCCCGTTGAGCTCTCCTTGCATGGCAGCGGGCTGCATGCAGGGATCTCCCCCTGAGCAGGACCCCCTCCTCTCAAGGAGACTCCTCGTGGTTGAGAGATCCTTCCCACTACAGACTCGTGATAAGTGACTATAGCGCGTCTTTCTGAACCTGTAAACTTAACTTTGTAACTGGCCACAAATCCCTTAGTTATACAACGTTGACCAGGTCTGGGACTAAGGTTGGATCCAGCCGCACCCAGACTCCTCTCAGAAGGAGTTTGGAAAGGAAGGGGGTCCAATCTGAACCTCATGACCCAACGGGAGGGTGTCCTTGGTAATTCTGTGTGGATCTCGAACCTCCACGCAGTGACCTTGCCATAGAATGTCATGAAACCATTGTCATTACCACTAAACCCTATTCCTATTTCTTTCCCACGAGTGAAGCGCATCGTGTCACTCACGATGGGGGCACCACCACTCGTTCTGTGACACGCCACCACCGCGGAGCCGGCGGTTCGTGTGTTTAGGTGATTCCTGAGCGTTAAGCACAGGAGAGAACTCCTGCAATGAAAACACCACCGTCCACTTCAGCACTCAACAGCACATCTGCTAAACTGCAATGGGTGTTCGACCAGGAAAAGGCAACGAGGACAATGGCAATGGGGCTGCCAATAAAAGGTTTCTTTGCACAGTTCCAGACCAGACACAACACCTCTTCTCACCCCTGAATGCAAGTCTTTTCCTCCTCTTTTTTTTTTTTTCAGCCAGCACTATCTGCCAAATTGATTAGGTTAATAATATTATACAGGAAGTTACAGTTCTTACTGCTAAGCGTGCGAATAATGTTACTCTCCTTTGCAAATCCTCCCGGAGTGGTTAGAACAGCCAGTCTGCTCCGGCGCTGCTGCATTATGAAACTGCTGAACAAACCCATTCTGCTGTAATGGGGAGGGACACATTTTCTCCCTTACTGTAAGTAGGTCAATGAAAACATGATGTTGTGAGGATGAAACTGTTTTCCTCTGTCTTCTTCCCCCTGATGGCAGTTCCAAATCATTCTGATTTAATTATGCTTCCAGTGTTAGCTATAATAACGTTGTAAGGCTATTAACAACTGATATATTGGTGGTCCCGAAGTCTGGCTCTTGTGCCTCCTTGCAGGCGTACTCTAAACTGAGGTGTATGTGTCCAATTCCTAAGCAGGGCACATCCTTGCATAGTCACATAGGCCTGCAAAGAAATTTGGAGAAGTGCAACAACAGCTTGTGGCACAAGAACCTCTAACCCCTCCAGATCTGAGATTAGCACTCTGCTTTTTCACCAACATGACTTCAGGGTAAAATTTGTAAATCTGAAGTAGTTACACTGTGAGCAATGGACTTCCTCTGAATTTATGCTTCCATAAGCAAAGTCAGTGTATTTTCGGTATCACTATTGCAATCATAACAACAGGAGAGTTGTCTGCACGTCTTTCATCAGAAAGGATTAGAATCATAGAATCATAGACTGCTTAGGGTTGGAAGGGACCTCTAGAGATCATCTAGTCCAACCCCTGCACACGCAGGGTCACCTAGAGCACGTGGCACAGGACTGCGTCCAAGCGGGTTTGAAGATCTCCAGAGAAGGAGACTCCACAACCTCTCTGGGCAGCCTGTTCCAGTGCTCTGGCACCCTCACTGATGGACTTCCTCTGAATTTATGCTTCCATAAGCAAAGCCAGTGTATTTTCAGTACCACTATTGCAATCGTAACAACAGGAGAGTTGTCTGCATGTCTTTCATCAGAAGGGATTAACCAATTGCAAAAGAAAATTTAATAATTTCCAACTATAGTTTTTTGAATACTATATTCAATTTAAACGCAAATGACAAGAAAAAACATATTTTGAGGGGAACCCTCCTCAAACTTCCTCTTTTCTTTAATAACAGTAATAATGATAAAACATACTGAGTAGAATACAGAACACCTTAAGTCTAATCAAATGAATTTTAGAAGCCAAAACTGGTGCTTCGTTACTGATTTCCTTTCTCTCTTTTAGGCCAGATGGTGTAAATGAGTTTTGCTGACATTCTGTAAAACGAAAGGAGTGAATTCGCCTCACGGGATTCCCGATCTCACCTCTCGCTCTGCTGCTCAAGGGCAGGGCCCGTCGTGCCGACCATCACCCGCTGCCACGACTCGCTCCCTGGGCCCCATCCCGAACGGGGCCGCCGGCGACGGCAAAGCCGAGCACACACAAGTGGACACCGCTCCACCCTCGGCATGGAGTTTTTAGCTGGTAAAAATGCATGACTTCACGGGGACTCGGATTTCATTCTGAGAATCCAATTACGTGTTTCAAATTTAGGATGGATTGTCAAGTGCCAGCTGACACAGTGATGTCCCCCGGTATTTCAGGACAATGATATTTGAGCTGAGATCAAAGACAGCCATTTAGACTTTAATTATTTTCCTAATGAACATTTCAAAATGAGGAGACTGTACGATGATTAACTGCCCCTCAGTGAAACACATCCCACTCCACACAGAGATCCTTCCAGCCAGAATTTGGAAGGCACGTGTTTCATTAAGAAAACAATTCCACATGCAGTATCATTGCCAGGATCAGCAAATCCCAAGAACGGCAGCAAATATGTCTCATCCACCTCCCACTGCGAGATAAAAGTCAGATACACTTCACTCATCTTTACCAAAGCCATTCCTAACACTTCCGAAGACGGACACTGCACAACATCCCTTGGCAGTTTATTTCAGGGATAAACATTTCCCAAGGTTTCCCTAATCTTGTTTCACTTTAAACGTATTTCTCTTTGTCTCAGGGCACAGGAAAGAGATGATTTGCTTGCTTTTTGCAACAGCCTATCCTGTGTTTTCTGGGCCTCACAACCCGCCCATCGCTCGCCGCCTGCCCCACCAGCAGGCCGCTCTCTTTTCCACCCACCATCGCAGGCCGCTCAGCTTTCCTCCTTGGGACACGTCCTGGCTCTCTGCTCCCTTTCGCTGCCCTCCTCTCTGCTCCCAAGCCGGCCCACGACGTTCCTGATGCGCTCCAGAGCGGACAGGCCACCGGGAAGGCCGTACCGATGTGGAGATTCCTGCACGGATCGTGCAGGGCTGCTCCACACACAGGGCTCCCCTTCCTTTCTTTCTGGTGAGCAACAGCTCAGTGTCCCCAGTTCCCATCCAACTTGAGATCCACGGTAACTCCTATCCTTTTCTGGGGAGCTTCTGTATCACTGGTTTTCCCCCAGACTGTTTTGATGTCAAAAACTATCAACAAAAAACTTCGTGAGCCCTTTGCAGCTATAGTTTCTGTAAGCGAAACGTGCTTTTGCAATACTGCCTCGTGAAAAGCAGTGAGTTGTGTGCTCCTAATAGGCACATAGTGAAAAACACTGCAAATCCAGCAAAGACTGGCCAGTATTTGTGTAACCTTCCTCTTTTTGATTCCCCTGCTCTATCCACCTACTATGGCAGGAAAGAAAAGCAAATTAAGAAGAATATTTCCTCAAAGGATGCATTACCTGTTGTTATTTCCTTGCTCTCTATTAAGTCTCTCAGTGAATAAAGCTATGCCCAATCCAAGCCCTTGCAGTCATCTACAGTGCTGTATAAAACAAAAAGAACTAATGACCTGTGAAATAGGTATAGCCAGACCTGGTTAATCCAGGGTTGGTTCATTGCAAAATCCAGGCTTGACAAAGTGGATGACTTATTTGGTGCTTTGCATGCACAGTCACTGAAGCTGAGGCTTTGTACACACGGAATTTATTTCAATTTTAGGGAAAAATGAGCGGCCTGATAAATTACCATAGTCTCAACACTTACCTTATGCATATTTCCTAGAGAACACATTGTTTCAATGGGGATGGATATTAAGCAGTAAAACAGCACAGATTAAGTGTCTTTACTTCAAGTTACTGCAGAGGTGTCACGAATAATCGTGCATGACTCTCAGCAGACAGTTATGAGATTGTGGAAGCTGGAAATGGAGATTTATTGTATGAAAGCACCTCGCTTTTGTGGGAATGCAGCGTGGCTCGTTCAGAAACGTGGGAAGGCTGATGGAGGGCACAGCTCGAAGCGATCCGCACTGCTCCCACGTGTAACGGGGCCACTGCAGCTTCTGCTAGAGGCAGTGCCAAAAGGCAGTCATGCTCCCCACACAGGCTTTTAACAATCCATAAACTCCGGTAAAAAAATCCAGGAAACCCGGTAAACTCAGGACTGGAAACATGACCCCTATTATTTGACCTATTTGACTACTATTTGACCAGTTAGCAGAGATTTATGAGGTAGAAAGCAGAGGCAGAAATGTGACATTGTTGAGATTCTTTGTTTTCCATTTTCATGTCAATATTTTTCCTTTCCAAACATTTATGACAGAGGCATAGCCTGCCTACTGCCTGTATAATCCCATAAATATGCGAAACATGAAACTTGAAAGGAAAAAGGAAAACCACCATAGGGCAGTTTTCTATGCTTGACCTGCAATCTAACATACTAGATATTGGAGGCATGCATTATTTATACGTATCAAAGATAAAGTTAGGGAAAAAAAGTTTCACCTGTGCACCTATACTAAAAAAAGACCCTTATAATTGCAAACCACACACTTCTTGTTGTATTTGAACATTTGCCTCTCCAGAAAATTCCTCCTTGTCTGAGACTGCAGGAGGCAAAGAGTGGGGATGGACAAGGGGGTCCATCATATTGCCACCTTCACGTGCATGCAAGTCCATGCTGGTCACTCTTGCTACATATGCAATGGGTCGGCCAAAAACTGGAGGATAATCCAACTGGAATGAGGATGGAAGGTTTACAGGTGGGGTTGAAGGATATTAACAACAGCCTGGCAGAGGGCAGAGAGATGGGCACAAAGCTTGCAGGACAGAAGAAGCTATAGGGGAGAAAAGTTCCAAAGTTGTTGGTATTTTCACATGTCCTCTTTTTGAAAGAAAAACACAGTCTGTTTACAGAATAACTTGGGGAAATATGTGGTTTGACTCTTAGCTACGTTATGGGTCCCTTGCATTCCTGCATCAGTGCAATAAAATTTACGCTTACATTAAACTGGCGTGATATTCTTTTCTTAATATGACCTGCAAATTGACCAAACTTTTAAGGATGAAAAATAAAAATATAAAACACTTTTGATTTTATTTGATCTGTTTGGGAATACAGTTTATTTGTGTATGTTTAATGCAATATGAAATATTTGTAATAACAAAAATACCCCATTAAATACTAGGTTAAGCTTGCAAACAGGGATCTATTATGTGCCTTTTTTTTCCTGGACTTCCAGCCTGCAAAAGACTGGCCATCTCTCCTAGATTAAATTTCTCAGGTAGCTGAGGAAGTTTTCAGTCACACAAATTAGTTAAAACTCCACATTAAGAGAGTACAAAGGTTTCAGAATTATGAACTCAAAAGTTAGACAATGTTTAAATTAATGTGTTGCCTGTAGATACAAACTTAAGTCATTCCGAAGCCAGATTGCAGGAAAAATTAATGATCTGACACCAGGGAATGAAGTGCATTTCCATATCAAGTGAATGATACAGTAGTTCTCTTGATCTGATATAAATGAGTTGTGTATAAAAAATATGGATACATGAAATGAGATATGTAAATGCAGTCAAACTATCACTGCTTTATAAATCTGGAAAGAATCAAAAGCCTTGCTGGATCTTGTGCCCTTTCCAAGGACATCACCACATTAAGAATGAACCAGATCTGCAAAGGTAATAATTACTAGAAAGCATCTGTTCTTCTTGCATCTTTAAAATGGTATTTTTAAAAATGGATCAAGAAGGGATAAGATTACTAATTCTCTCTGCAGCTGTTCTTATTTGGTAATGCGTACTCAAGGAAAAAGAAACATATTCAGCTCTGCTGTAGCTCTGCTCACTGGAGTTGTTTTTACAAGAACTAGGAGTTGTCAATAAATTATTTTAACATCTATTTGCTCAAGCCAGACTTTTTGTGTGTCTGCTACATTCTTCTTTTTCCCTTTTTTTTTTTTTTTAGGTTTTGGTGAGTGCAAATGTTCTGACAAATTTACAGGGAGGCATTTTATCTTACCCTTACAAAAGACAGAAAAGAGAAGAATGCAGCACTTAGGTACCACTTTTCAGCCCTTGATCTCTAAACACTTCCCACAAGGGGGCAAGTTTTACTGTGACCATTCTCAGAAAGGGATACGCCAAGGCCCAGCTTGGCTTGTCAGAGATCACAGAAACCGAAGCTGACTTTCTGTCTTCTGCTCCCTTCACTGCCCTAAGGACGGTAAATTCACCAAATAGATACCATCATGTCAACAAATAAATTAACAAATAAAAAGTCGCTGTTTTCAGTGCTTTCCCATCTCTTCTTTATTATCCAGAATATAGTCTTCAGCTCTTTAAAAGCAAATACAACAAGAAACTACACAATTGGTTCAGATACGAAAAAGAGTAAAATGTGGCTTCACGTACTATCCCTCTGCTAGAAAAGGCATCTTACTCAAGCCCATTAGGCATTTCTGAACTTATACAGCTACAATTACCTGCATTTTTCAGTATTCTATTAGTGGGAATATCACTCTATTTCCAGGTAAACTCACCTTATTCGATAATAATTAGTTCAGGAAGTATTTTTCCCCTGACACGCAAGGGGCCAGAATCAGTAGTAAGGGAAGGAAGGAGGTCTGATACCACTTGAACTGGAGGACTGCCATGAATTTCCAGTGAATGGGACTGGGAGAACACGTGGACTCAGAGGTTATGACACGGCTACACAGGACATCATAATTTCCTTAGCTTTTTCTTTCTCATTGAGTTGCCTCTGATATTACAGAACTGAAGATTTCCACAGCATGATGCAGTGTATAAAGCACTGCACGCTACATCCTGCCAAAACAAATTAGCTGCTGGCTCTGGGAGAGGATTTATTATGACCCAAAGGAAATTATACCACTGCAAACTTCTTCTAGGTACTTTTGAGTTCAGAAACACACCAGCATATTCTCAGGGAACCCTAAAGAAACACTCCTTAAACTCTTTATAAAGCAGTTTCTGATGACACCCCTATGCTCTTATTTTCGGCTGTTCAACTATGCAGCATGAGCACTCAGAACAACTGCAGAATGTAAGAGGGAAGGATTTTAACATCCACACGCATTTCCCTGCCCACTCCAAAGCAGAAGCGCTACTAACAGTGACAACGCAGGCCTTGTCCTGAGGTGACACGGAGCAGACGGCTCCTGACAAACACCTCCCGCCACCAGCGCGGCGGCCGCACGCGCTGCGCCTCACAGGCTGCCCCTTCCCCCGGCTCCTTCCCTGCTCCTGCCCTCTGAGGAGAGGACCAGGCCCTGCACGGTTTTCCCTTTCCCATGATGAGGTGACCTGTCTTCCTCAGCCCCTCAGCCAGCAGGACTCAACCTTCCCAGTGAAACGTTACCGCGCGTGGGTTAACGAGGGTCCGTGAGCCCCAGGAGGGCAGGGAGGGAGGGAAGGAGAGGCTGCAGTGAGCAGGAAGCCCCACAGGGAACACCGGCCTCCCGAAACATCTTCTAACAGAAGCCCTGGCCACGGAGCCTGTAAGGGCTTTCTTCTTCCTCTAGGAAAAAGGGCTTCCTTATTAACAGGTAACAGAGCACAGGTTACCCAGAGAAGCTGTGTGGCCTCCATCCCCAGAGATGTTCAAAAGCCACCTGGACATGGTCCTGGGCAACCTGCTGTAGGTGACCCTGCTGGAGCAAGCGGGTTGGACAAGGTGATCCGCAGAGGAGCCTTCCAACCCCTCTGCTTCTGTGTGACTCTGCGGAAGGACATTTCTCCCTTTCCCTTCTCCTCTTCCATCTCTCAACAAATCCTGGCCACTGCAGGAGAGAGGGATGGCAGAGGAGCACAGAGAGAAGGAGGAGGAGAAGGAGGGAAGAGGAGAGAGTTTGCTGAAATTTTCCATTTACTGATAAGGCAAACAGAAAATTTTATTTCAGGTGGCCTGGATACAACAAAATATTTTTCCTTTTGGTATTTTAACATCAATCCAACACAACTCAACATTATTTCTGAAATACATCCAATACTGCAGTTCCTTGGTCTGAAGAGTCCCTATTTGTGGGTCAGACCCCCATTCCACACCAGGCAGGAACCAGGTTTCTCAAGTGGTTTTGTTTCCCAGAACACCAGCAATTTTCCTCATCACAAAGTCTCCAGAGCCCTTCGGGCATTTTAATTATGGAAGGAGGGTCTCGGATAATGAAATGGGAACACTGTGATCCTGAACTATAACTTCTAAAAAGCAATACGCTGTGGCAGGGAAATGCAATGTAATTTTGAACTGACTCAGGAATTTCCCCTGGAACATTAGCTCTATTATCTGCTCACCTCTGAATGTCAGTCTATTTTTCTCCTTCAGTTTAGGAAGACGCAGGAGCCTTTAGTTCCAGATCTGGGGATTTTCATCCCTTCCCTCCTTCTGCCACGGCCTGGGGAGGGGGCAAGTCACCTGGAAGCAGAAGCCTCCTGCACCAAATCTCAGCAGAGGTGCTGCCTATTCGGAGGACTTGCGATCTGAGCACGTAACACAGGCAAAGTCAGCAAGAAAGGTATTTCCACTCCCTTCAGCTTCGAGGCGCTCAGAGAACTGCACAACTTGCCCGAAGTTGCACAAGAATTTTGTGGATGAGCCAGAAACTAACTGCAGCTCTGCTAAGCCCCAGATTACATTTTTTTTTTCACTCAACACTTTGCATTTCAAACTTCTATTTCAAACCTACCCCCCACCCCGCAAAACAAAACAAAACGAAACAAAAAAAAACAAAAGAAACAGCAACTGAAACAAGCATCCAAAAGAAACCCAATGATGCCTTCATGTAACTCCCATCCTACACATGTAGTTGGGGACTAAAATATTTAGCCAGTCTGAACTAGTTAAAGGAACACACAACTAGCACAAGCTCTTACAAGGGAACTGGTTTAAATGTCATTTCTCAGTCCTTTTTTTTTTCCCTCCCTCAGATTTACCTTAAGGGTTCTATGTTTCTGTCTTTTCCCTCTCCTTTATGCCTAGATTTAACCTCTTAATTCACAGCAGATCTACTCACCCACATGTTTTGCAAAATTCTAGTAAGCTGATCAATAGGCGTGAGATCACTCAAAAGGATGATAAAATATATCAGCTACACCATCTATCCTCCAAAGAGAGGAAGCATTTCTATTTTAGTTCATGCAGTTCCACATATTTTGCACAGCAAAGACTGACTCATGCCATTACAGGAGTCTCTTCAGCACTCATATCCATAACCAAAAATGTAAGATGCTTCAGTTATCCACAGGCAGCACTCTACTTCCTATGGTTACTATGGGCAGCATTAACCCCTAAGGTATTCTGAATATGTTTGGGTAAACTGCCACCAAAACCAAAGTTAGAAGCGCCTCTGTTACAAAAGCAAAACCTATTTGCCCAGAGCAAATGCTAAAAAGGATGCTGGCATTTAGGAAATTCTCATACAAATCACAGCTTTAGCAGAAATTCTCAGAATGCAATTTCTTGCTAACTGTTGTACCTAACATCCAAGTTTCTCATATTTAAAAATCCTTTTAGTCATCATCACACAATTTCATGAGAAGTATTCAAGAAATAGCATTCTTGAAAATGCTGAAATTGAAATGCTGAATTGAAAATTCTTGAAAATATCATTGACCAAGTAAATGCCAAGTCTCGTGGACACTGAAATTACTCCGGGTAAGTTTTAAGAAGAACCAGGACAACCCGAATCTTCTTATACCCACAAAGGCATGTGTTAAGTAATGACTATCAGGGAAATGTGCATGTTTTCCAACTGCTGGTAGAATTACTTTGTTCAGAGAAAACAAAAAGGTCAACATGGGAGAAAAATAAGGTCAAATGCTAAATAAAAGCGTTATGTAGGAACAAAACAAACAAAAAAGGGTTGAATTTAATTAACAATTTATTGTGTTCAAACCCACACATGAAGAAATAGCAGGTAAGTGGAACCGTGACCAAATAAGCAAGCAAACGCTAATTACCTTCCTGCTTATGGGGAAAACAACTTTTCAACTTTGTAATAATAAGCACATTTCAAAGAGCAAATCCCACTACTAAAGTACATTAAAAAATTAACTGAAGGATAGGAGCACTCGAAACTGTAACAATAAGATTATTAAAGCCCAACATTAGGTTTACAAAGAGAAGTAAACTTGTCTCTTAACACACGCTTCACTCAGGAATAAAGTTTAAATAATCTAGAAGGTGAAAACTCCAGAAAAGAAATCCTAAGGAGAAATCTTTACCTAAATAAATATATATTTAGGTAAACAATCCCCTCATCTGGAGGGAACTGCTCTGAAAGCAAAGCAAGGCACAGGGAAACTCCTGTAACACATGCATGCAATGGCGAGCTTCCTACTTACCCCAGAGTGTGCACCATGATCCCTTTTGCCACCTCAGTAATTCCAATAAATCCAGAATTACGCTACTTTTTAAGGGAATGCTAGAGTCTTCGGAGCAGACAGAGGAAAGCTGGCAAGCAGATCTTTGCAAGAAGGCGGGCGGAGAGGGATGAATTTAAACCCTGGCTCCCGATGCTGCGTATTCTGCGTCTATCTTTAACTTGTAAATGATTTGGTTTCACATTCCTCTGAAGTCCTGCTGGCAGATGCCTTCCCGGCGCGTACCAATCACAGGCACCGGCCCCCTCCCTCCCTCCTTCTCCTCCTCCGTATCCTTCTCCCCTTTCCCTCTCCTGCCCGCTCTCCCTCTCCTTGTCCCCGGCCCTGCCCTGCACCTCTGCCGCTCTCCTTGCTCGCCGGGGCTATGGACGCAGGGCAGGACACGCGCACACGCACGTGCCAGCGCACACGCTGCCACAGCCACGCAGGAATTAGCCCGCTTCCCAACGCGGCCG
>NW_010579784.1:56985-69008 GCF_000705375.1 Tinamus guttatus
GTCACACACACGGCCCGAGCCCCCAGGGAAACTCTGACCCCTCCACAAAGGAGAATGAAGGAGCCGCCACGAGGAATTTCGCACTGGGTGCCCATCACGGAGCCGCAAGGAGAGCAGCCAGAGAGCCGCTGAGCCGGGGAACGGGAACGACTTCTGCACTGCTCTGGAAAGCAGCTCTGCGAAGGACTGAGATGATTTCATCCAGAGAGGAGGCAAGTGAGAGATAGGACAAGTGCAGGACAGTGGTGTACAAATTATGAACGGTAAAAATAATAATAAAATATAATAATAATATATTATAAGGATATAATAATTTTATTTTTATAAGGATAATAATAAAATTAAAAGATGAGGTTGAAACCGAGAGGCAAATTTACAGAATCACAGAATGATTCTGTAAATCACAGAATCACAGAATCGCAGAATGGTTAAGGTTGGAAGGGACCTCTAGAGATCATCTAGTCCAAACCCCCTGCTCCAGCCTTTAAAAGGCATTAAAGAAAATTCCGTTCTGTCTTTATAATTTTAAAGCATAATTTACCCTCTGGTGCTGTCTGGAGTGCAACATAATTGGGACCAAGAAGGGAAAAAAAAAATTAAATCATTATATTGTTAAATCCTGCTTGTTCTTATTAGAAGCTCAGTCGATTTAAATGGAAAGAATGGGATTGCTAATGAACTTTGTTATTTAAGCAATAGAATATCAACATTTATATGTCGTGACACAAGCACTGATTAAATGTCAAGGATTAGGAAGAAAATGCCCCTTTTGTGACGTTGCTCTGTAATGATCCCTGCGGCAGCTCCCGCGGAGCATCGTTCGCTCGCGGGATCGCTGCGCCGGCGCAGGTCCAGCACCACAACACCCAATTAACACGGGAGCATCGCTCCGCCGGTGCTCTGCTTGCATTTGGGCTCATTTGGGCCTCTTTTCCCTGTTTTGAGCAGCTTCAAATGGTCGGCACAAACCTGACTTCTAGAGTGCCACCACAGTTAAGAGCATCTGCAATTACAGGAGCGATGGGGTCTTTGGGCTTATGAAGCTTCCCACTACACTGGGTGTGATACACCTTGTGGAATTCATGCAGTTCATTTGCTGATGTCTATCAAGATGCTAAAAAAAGAAATGGATTAATACACCCTCCGCTGAAACTGCTACTTCCAAACATGCTGTAAGAGTGCAGAGCAGGACTGCTTCCCAGGGAGAAAACGCACCCTGCACTAATAGAGCCCCCGAAGAGCAATGTTCTCCTGCACGACCTCATTAGCATCGGCTGTGTGGGAACATCTTTAACTGTGAAATTCTCCTGCTTACTCCGAGGTAGTTCTTTAATCAAATTCAGAAAATCATTTCATTTTGCACAAGACAGATAAAACCCCCGAATTATTCAGGTCCAACAGTTCTCCAAATGGAAAAAAAGAAAGGATTGCAATAAGAATTAAATTGGAAAAGGTGACTTTTTGATGCTGCATGTGGGAGTTGGGCTACCCGCAGAACTGAATGGTATTTTCTTGGTTTGGCTGAACTAAGCTGTACTGACAAGAGCGTGCTGAATTAGAGCCAGTTGTAACCCGGGGTGAACCTGCAGGATAAACCTTACATCACTGCACGGCTGCAGCTCTTTCCCTTTTCCATGAGCAAATGTGGCTCGCTTCCCTTGGCCTCTGGAACGCCCTATCCGCAGTGCTGCCCGTGGGCATAGAGCAAGCCTGGATTTACTCATTTTGGGCCTCTGGAAAGGGAATGGAGCTACTGAGGCAGTCCGAAGAGAGACTACAGAGGCATGAGGGAGGCAAAAGGGAGTATCTTCTTGCAGAGGCAACGGGGAGTTTATAAAATTCTGGTTTGAAAGGCCCACATTTCTATCGAGCACAAAACCAGCTCCCTGGTCCAGGTGCCAGGTGCCTGTGGGACATCCTGCCTTGCATGCGTGGGGGCTGTGAGTGGTGATGCCAAGCCCTCTGTGGCTGTGAAATACAAAAAACAACCCATTTCTACAGCACCATCCATGCAATTTTGTAGAATAAGATACAACTGTCTTCCAAGAGACTGAGATTCCCGGTGACTGCTTTTAGCAGCATGAACAAGAACGCAGGGTCCATGGCAGAACAAGCCCCTCCACCGAATTTCTATGACTACATTACTGCTCCAGAGAGCTGCGTGAGCAGGAAAAGCTGCTGCTGCTTCCTCCCTCGGGGATACCCCTACAAAGCACGTGCCCCGTTTTCCTCTTTTAGAGTCATCTAAACATGCACCCGCTCCCTCGCTGCCAGGTGGCAGCAGGTAAAGGACACCCGGCCACATCTACATCAAATTTGAAGGCTCCTTGCTCTGTAATGATTCCCAGATTAATCCTCTCTGGATTCATCTGTACATCTATATGGAAAGCAATTCTTTCTGTAGGCACCATAGCTAAATAACAGAGACATCCACACAGCACAAGCTCTTTGCCAATAGAGCCTGGAAGGTCCCCTCCCTGGAAATCCCTCCTGTAGGAATGGTGGGACACCATGCAAGTGATTCAGTAGGTTTGGGAAGATGGGAAAAAACAGTTTTTCAGTGTGTACCACTGCTGACTGCAGATTCCTGGATCACCAAGCAGTGAGTGATGCACTTTGTGCCTTAGTGGCAAAGGATAAACCAGCAGCTGAACAGGGCTGGTGGAGCAAGGGACAGGGCTGGTCTGGGCAAAGCGTGTAGCCCAAAACGCTTTTACAAATAATGATCATTCTGTAGAACTAGAAATCCTCCTGCTTCAGTTTCTTAAGGATTATACCTCAGATATTTCCTTTACTTGAAACACGTTTTTTTTTCCTTCCCCTTTTCATTATCACTGGACAATACATAGTCTGCTTTGTGATGACCTTCCATATCATGAAAAATTATTTTGCTACTATAAGCCATTCCTAAGAACTATGGTGCTATATGTTATTTTCTAACATTGCATAAAAAATTATTTAGAAGAAGTTCAAGGAGATAACCTTAATAATGATTTTTTTTCATGGTATTCAAGCTCATATGCAATGGAAATGTTCTTGAAATGATGCAATTTTGCTTAATAAACCTATAAATCGCTATGCAATTTCATCACTTCAGGCCTTGAATAACTGGAAATCATCCTCCTACATAATCAGTCATGATTTTGTCTGTATGAGTTTAATGTAATAAGGGCATAGCTAAATTATGCAGGACTATAAACTTACTTAACTGTTTTAAGAAAGAAGAACATAAAAAAAATATAGCAGCTTTAATAGCCAGGAGTATAGACAAGGCTAGCATAAAGCTGAGGGAAAGATGATGTAAAATTATTCACTTAGGTGGACAGGTTTACTAATATTTAATTAGTATAAATAGAGCTAAATCTGTGAATATAGTAATTCCTTAAGACATATAAAAACCACGAACTGGCAGGACTAATCACCAAGGAACTACATGAATAAATAAAAGCATAATGTGTAGAAAGAGCCATTTACACACAGAGCTCTATCACACACTTCTTGCCTTAATTTCCTCTCTCAAACCCTGGTGGATGCACCCGCATGGTGTTACCTGCACAGAATCTGGCATATCCAACATATCCACAGCCGGCATCACACAATTTCTCCCTTTGCCTACCAGGAGGTTCACGCATACTCCACCTCTTCCATGTTTCGTTCATCTGAATTTTCTTTCTGCTCTTGGAGTAGAGTCTCACAGTACCTCTACCTTTTCCTTCTGCTCTAAATGCAAAAAATTAGATGGCGAATAAATGCAGCAATCCTCCAATTGGCTCATTAAGCACCCCTCACACTCCGTCCTTTCTCAGTGGCCCTGCAAGTCAAGCTCCCAGCCTTGCAGTGCCACCGTTATCAATCCTTAAGCTGCTAGGGACACATCCCCACCTCAGTTTGCCCAGTCCCTGGTGGCTTTTTTAAGTCCTCAATAAGAATCTTTGCTCTCGCTCTTGGCTTCTCCTACCTCTGCTGAAACAGCAGGAGCCTTTTCCAAGGTCACGTCTGTACCCTGTCAGGTGATTTTTGCCTTAAAATGAAAATCATGGGGGAACCTGGAGTTCAAGTATAAGGCACTGATACTATAAATCAGCATTAGATATAACAAGCAGTTGGGGTGAATGGGAGTTCATTGCCAAATGTCACCCCTTGCACTTCTGGATGACATACAAAACTTCCTGTCATTGGGACTGGGTCCTGTCATTGGGAATTGGAGTCTGCAGCTCCCTCGCCCCATTCTTCCATCAGGTGCGTAAATGAAACACAGCAACGATTTGTTTTACCGCCTCCATTCCACAAAATGATTGAATTTTCAAAAAAAAACAGCAACAAGCCATCACGTTGGGCAGTACAACAGAACCGCAGTGACCTCGGGCTGGCTCATTCCCTCCCGCAGCAAATGCTGAAATGGGAGGGAGGCTGCAGCTCCGCTCCGGATCCTTCTACCAGGTTCGCCCTAGGGAACGACTCCCTGTGAGGGAAGTCACTGTGGGAGCAGTGCCAGAACCCACGGCTCTTCCCTCCCTCCTCGGGCCGTTTAGGAGAGCTGGGAACCTGCTCTGCTCCTGCGTGTTGCTGGCAGCCCCTTTCCCTGGTGTCACTCGTCTGGAGCCACCCGCCAGCCACGCGTGGGGGCCTTCCTTCTCCTCAGGCGCCTTCCCAACGTGTGGGCGCTTTATGGCAAAGCCAACAAGGCAACTTGTAAAGCTAATGTTTAAATTTAACTCTCCATGGGCGGAAAGTGGTAGCCACGTCCACAACTCTCCCACTCCTTCCCTGCCATGCCAGCCTCCTGCGATGTCTTTACCTCCACATGCTTAGACACCAGGAGAACCGCATGAGGTCACTTGTACTGCTGACAGTCACTTGATACAGCTGATATTCCTTCAGCCAATGCGCTGAAACGCAGACATTAACCTAACCTTTAAAAAAAAATACAAACAATAAAACCACACACCATTCTGGCATCTCGATGCAGGAACTTCTTTTAAAAATTTTTGCCAGTAATCCTAGCAGCAGGAAGTAATTTTGTCGGGGGCATGCAAGTAACGCCCAGCTAATAAGATTGCTCAGTTGCTGCAAGACACATGAACCTCTGCCCACTGCTGGATTTCCAAAATGCACAAAAATACGTACCTACATATCTTAAATCGGTGTCAAGTCTAACAGGTAGGCAACTGAGGACTTGAGAAGGGAAGGTGACAATCTGGACAGGCACTTGGGTTTTCAGCCTATTTAATTTGAGCCCTGCATGCTTAAGAGAGCATTTTCCCCCGGTATTTACGGGATTTCTCTACAGAGCGCTCCTGTAACAATGGCAGTAAATCCTACAAGAAATGTATGTGTGTAATTTCCATTAATGTTAGAGGGGTTATAGGTGAGAGGTGATTCACCCTTGCTTCCCAAATCCTGCACAAGCGCCCTTGGCTCCACTGAGGACAAGGAATGTGCAAAGCAGGATCAAACCTAAAATCATGCAAAGCTCATCTGAATTGCAGTTTAGTTAAACGCCTTTTTTAACTTTTCTTATCAGGATGTTTGTTAAGTGAGTATAATTTCATGATTTTTCACTGAGATCTGAGTGAAACTCACTCTGGTTGAATGAACTTTGCTTTTAACTTGAACATTTTCCTTTTTACAGAACTCAGTGGAATTAAGTGGGTTTAATGTTGTGCAAATCTTGTAGGAATGAAGTGCTCCTAAATCACTGCAAACCGAATTCACTATGTTTCATGTGAATGTATCATTAACAAAATAGCACAGATGACAGAACTAGAGTGCTCTAGGTGACCCTGCGTGTGCAGGGGGTTGGACTAGATGATCTCTAGAGGTCCCTTCCAACCTTAACAATTCTGTGATTCTATGAGGACAGCAGCTCTCCGGGGGACTTATCTGTCTTCCACACACGCTCCACATAGATCTGGGCCAGCTGCACAGGAGCTGCCCCACGGGGAGGTTTGGAGTGGGACGAAGGAAGCGATCACAGGACCTCGCAGTTCTCAAGTCCCGAGCACTGAGCGTTCATAGCTGACTCCAGCCTTGAAGGGCGGCAGTGGAAGAGTCAGACACAGCTGCTTAATCTCTTTGAGCCCTTGGTCAGTGATCTGCTCAGTCCCACCTCGCACGCCTGCCACACAGAATGGTGACCTTCTCCGAAAATGTCATGCTAAAGGAAGGAAAACAGCCAATTTGCTTCCTATAGTTTTACACGCAAGTGCCTGGAAAGTCTCCATTTAATGCATACATAATCCAGACTTCAACACCCATGAATTTTGTTGGATTTTGCTGACCGTTGTGAGCGCTGTGTGCTCGGGACGTGGTGACCGCCAGGCCCCGGGAGCCTCCGGCCTGCTCCCAACCTTCCTACATGGAGCCTCCCTATAGTGCCGTGAGAGCCTCAGGCCCATACACTGCAGTTCAGCTTTATAGCATAATCCTGAGTAACTATAAGGTCATTCCTTAGGATTTTTTTTGGCTTACCATGTGGCTTACTATGATTCTTCACCAGTAATAAGCATTTACTTGCCCTTTAATTGCTTTGAAAAAAATGTTACTTTTTATATGATTAAACCGAGGTCCTTTGTGCTGAACGCAAATAATTTTCACTCAAAAGATAGAAGATTGAAGATCGCAATTAGAGGTTTATCTGCATCCTATACCTTAAAACTTCTTAACTACCATTTATAAAATAATATTTTGAACGGGCTAAAGAACACGGCAAATCCAGCCCCTTAACGCTCTGTTTTACATCTCTGTTGGACAAAAGGCATCAGGACACAAAAGCCATTAACCTCGTTTGCTGAGGGTCACTGCATTTATGACACGACAGGAGTATCAGCAGGACTAACGCACTCTTAATTGCGTAGGCTATTTGCACATAAAATAGCCAAATGGTCAAATTAAAATGTCTTGTCAAACTTCCCATCTTTGCGCTTCACGCTGCCACACAACTCATAAGAAGCTGTATATTACCTTGCTCATAGTTTAGAATAGTTTTCTAAACTCATAGGAGTTTCCAAAAAGACAGGTAAGTGGATAATAAACTTGTTTTTTTCTGTCTAAAAACATGTCACTTCATTAGTATGTGACAGAGTGAGTCTCTCCCTTTGCTGAAAAGTGCTTGGTTCTCTGTATAAAATCAGGTTGACAATTGTTGTTACTGCTCCACTAAGCTGTTCTGCAATATCATAAGAAGAATTTTCCTCAGGCGAACTGAGAGTAAATTACTTTATATGTAATTTTTTCTTTGAACTATTTTGTACTTAAGATTGCAGATAAGTATGCCTTTACAATTGCTGTTCTCAAACGTTTCCCCTTCACCCCCACTAGTGTCACTGTGCAAGATCTTAATTTCTTATTGCCAAGAAGTCACATTTTTTTTTGTCAGGATTTCACCACAGGAACTACTTGAGGATCAAAACATGATATTGGAAGAGAACAGACATATTCAATAGCTTGAAATATCACCCCAGCCAGTTTTATAGATACATTTCTGCTGCCTTTGGATTTATCTACTTGAGGATCAAAACATGATATTGGAAGAGAACAGACATATTCAATAGCTTGAAATATCACCCCAGCCAGTTTTATAGATACATTTCTGCTGCCTTTGGATTTTTGGTTGTTTTCTTTGAGATATTAAATTGAACTCCCCAAAACACTTACAAACAAATATGCAGAGTTCATATATGTTTGCACAGTCAACATTTTGAGACCATAGATTCAAAGACTAATTTATATAAAGATTATATAAAAATGTCACCATATACTATAAGGCTGATAGTATACAGTAGGATTTAGGTGGAACATAAGTTAAGTTGAATGCAATGGCATTAGTCCAGCCTATTCTTTACTAGTTACTATTTACTCTTAGTCTCCCTTTTTGATTTGCAAAGCTAATTCTTTTTTCTTATTTCTGTTGTTACTTCCCAAAAGTGAAGCTCATCTCAACAAACCTATCTATTACAGTGCACAACTAACTTGCTCTGGATTGGTCTTTGCTTTCCGTGCAGAGTAGCAACTTCAGGTCTGTTATTCTCAAAGACACTCAACCTGGATCTATCTTCTGGCAAGAAATCTAGAGAGCTGGGTATTAAAGTAAAATTGAATACTTCTGAAACATCCAGTGAGTATTTTTGACTTTTCAGCAACGAATCTTGCTCAGACTGCTAAATATCTGGCCCTTCCATACGCTCTCCACACCCAGATTTCAGTGAGAAGAACAGGGACAAAGGACTCATTTGTCATGGCTTAGTTTCCTGCATGAATTTTATGCATGGCCAGTTATACTGCATCAAACAAAGCTAATGCCATTTTATGCATTTTGCACAGTCAGCTTTATCAGGCAAAGTTTGAAGATCCAATTTCAAAGAACAATTACCTTTTAAAAAACACTTCTAGCTTACAAAAGGGACAGTACGATCATTTGGTGGCAACAAAATCACATTCGAGGTAAAAACAGCCTGAGCGTCGAAGCGATGAAAAAGCCTATTCGAACACAGAACATTTGATTGTAGTTTTTGCAATATAATCACAGCAACTTTAGCAATCCCAATTAAACAAATATTGGAACAAAACCCAAAAGACTTGTTCGGTTTTGACCTGCATTTTATTTTGTCCTTTCTCAAGCACACTGACTTTGCTTTGAGGAGCTAAGAAAGCAAGTTAAAATTTATTACTTCAGGAGAGAGTGTCTCCCATTTATTACCCAGCTTCTGTGAGTAAAATCCTTCTGGCAAAGAGGATTAAAGAAGGCAGCATGTCCTGTTCTTCTTCACTGGATCATCTGAATGATCTTCTTTTCTCTTGCTTCATTGGTATGGGTTGCTTGGACATTTGGAGAGGAACCCTGAACACACCGAAACAAAACTGGAGATGTCATTTGGAGTCTTCTCATGGTTTTGGAAGGACACATAATCCCTCCATCTGAGATCTGAATGTTCCAAGAGAAATGGGAGATACTGTGGAGCAAAGGGCGGTCATGCTTGCTCTCTCTCATTCTCTGCATTGCAGATGTTTATTCCTGTCCCTGTAAAGCAGGATCTGTGACTACAGACAGTAGCCTATAAAAGGCAAATTCTGTTCATGCTATTGCACATGTTTAGCCTCAATTAAATTGTATTTCATTGTCAATGAATTCTACTGTACATATTTTCAAGGGAAATGCTATCACATAAAGGCTGATCACTTTCTGAGGGAGCATCAACTGGAATCCCATAGGCAGACTGAGCACAAAGTGGGCTGCCAGCTTGGCCAAGGTCACTACAGAACAGACTTGTCCAAGACCATGAAGGAACGGGAAGAGTCGGCTGTTAGAAGTGTATAAACCCCCTGAAAGCTGCTCCTGTGCCAGGAACTGTGGCTGCTGGGTGCTACTAATCCCTGCTGTGCACCTACTGTGGTGGTTACCGATGACCACTCTACTACCTGTGCTCTGGATTTTGCAAACGACAAATTCCAATGTGGAAGGAGGAAAAGCAGATTTTCTCAGTATTTTGTGGATAAGAACCACTTAAGCAGATATGTATTTCCAATGAGATGTTGTAAAGCTGCAGAATTTAACACAAATTTTACACACGTGCTAACTACTAGCTACTGCGAACGTGATGTGAATATGCTCATTTCCATTCAAGATTTTTCTTTTCATTTAACTGATATCAATAGAAAACAAGTTTGACATAGTCAGGTGAGTGTTGATGAACCTGGACAGATATTGTGGCAAACTCCTGCCCCTTTCCTAAGGTCAGGAAGTTCATGTGAATGCAGAGCAGGAAGACGTATCTTAAACCACCATCCTGTACCATGGAATTGTAATGATCATGTCAATGTTCTTCACCCATTTCAGGGCAGAGGAAACAGGTCAGTGCAAGGCAACACTGGCTCTGCTTTGGTCTTCTTCAGTTTGCATCAAAATGGACTAGGAGAGCCCAGAAACAAACGTCCTAGAAACAAACATCCATCAGCTGGGAAACTGTAGCTTGTTCAGCTGTCTGAACTATCCTATAAAAGCTCTAGATAAACTAGAAAGCTCAAATCCTAACAAATGTCCATGCAAGGTTTTATCCTATTTTAATTCTGCCTGCTTACATTCAGATAGTGAAACCATCCTCTGGAAAAGGTGGCCCAGGAAATTAACTTTCAGCTCACATGAAATTTTTAGCTGGTGTTTGTAATTACTTTTGGAGCTCTTGCTAAGATGTGTTGCTCTAAAATGAACCAATTAATTTTAGCAGTTTTATTGGCTTACTCCTACTAAACATGAGCCAAATTTATAAGCCTGTAGAGGTTAATTTGTACCCCTTTATATGCACATATTGTTGCTGAAAATAAACACAGATATTTTCAGGGTGCAGAGCCTAAGTGAGATCATGGAAAATGTACAGAAGACAGTAGCTGGTGCAATGAAATGAAGTTAATAAAGCTAAAAATGAGTATCAGGAAATGAGTGTTTTTCTTGACAGCAGATCTATTATGCTTCGGTACAGTTTCTCGAGAGAAGCGGTGGGAGTCCCATTACTTCGATAATTTAAAATTAGACTGGCAAAAAAGTAGTAAATGTACAGCACAATATAGAATAATTCTATATAGGGAGGGCATGAAGTAGGTGACTAATAAGGCTTCCTTTCTAACAGCTGTGGTTCATGTGAGCCTGCCTGGGGCTTGACATGGCAGCCTCTGTGCATGGACGGCGATGTAGGCAGACAGGCTCTCACATGGGGCCACGTGGTAACGGGCACAGGAGCCAATTTTTAATATGCAATAGCATATAAATATACACGGTATTCAAGGATGTCCCGAAACTCAACAGAGAGCCCATGCAACGATGGTTTACTTAAAATTCCCTCTACACACACAAGACAAGCTATGCCGGTTTCTCTACGACGAGTACACGCATTTTGATGGGACCAAAATCTTTCCTCACCTGAAAGAATATATTGGAAATGATTTATAAGTTAGCTTTTTGGGTGGGGCTGCTTTTTCTTTTTCTATTTTTTTTTATGTTTAACCATAGATAATAATTTTTGGTCAGATAAATATGAAAATGATGTAACTTCATTTAGCTGAAAAGCAAGATGGCCAAAGCGATAGCTACTATAAATAATAAAGGCTTTTTGTTAAGAAGAAAGAAAACTCTAACTGTGAAGTATGTTTTGCCTTTTTATATATATAACAACATCCCCAACTAGAAATCTGGAGCCCAACAAAGAACAAAAATACGTAATCTTCCCCAAGCTGTCCAGGTATGTGGGAGAGTAGGTGATTCTCCACAATTTAAGAGTCTTGTATTTCAAGTATTTTGGAAGATGCATACTCAGGAAATAAAAATCTTCCATGCTTCTTCAAAGCTGCTGTCATTGGGGCAGGTTGAGGGTGGTTCATCAGACCTGATGTTCTGATGGAAAGCAGCTTTGAAGGGAGAAGAGGAGCAACAAGCCAGGGAATGCTCTGGGAGCAGCCTGGTTGCTTTGCAGGCAAATTATTGTATCTTTTCAAAAAGAGACTAAATACTCCATGGGATATCAATTTCCAGCCACCTTCACTGACTGTTTCTGGGTATCACTGTCCAAATAACTTTAGAATTAGAAAATGATACATTCAAAACAAGTAATGAATTCAGCCAGACAGTGATGCTGTGGCATCGCTGTGAATGTCACACATGGGATAAAACTTAAATACTTGTTTTTCTTTCTCACAGGAAAATACATACCAACACACAGCAATTAAATAATAGCCTTTTCTTCCCTGTGTTTTTAAAGTAGCAGAAGAAACCTGAAATAATAAGAAAAAAATGCTACTACAAGGATATTTACCCACATTTTTCACTTAAAACTTTGGTGGAAATCCACTCCAATGAGAATAGGAAAGAATTTTAGCCAGGCAGGTCACTTTAATGTGACCCCATCTCATGATTTTTTTATACTTTGCTTTTCAATCAAACCATACTGCCATCAGAAATGTTAAAGGAAAATAAAATGGCTCTGATTTATTTTAACAGAGAACAAATTGAGCATTGGCGTTAGGAAAGTACTGTC
>NW_010579821.1:323-20791 GCF_000705375.1 Tinamus guttatus
GTCACCCTTTAGGGCTATCGTCACCAACCTAGCCTGGAAACACCATCTTTATGGCTGAAGTCATTATGCTCTAAAGTGATTTACGGGAACGCAGCCAGTGGGAGTAAATACAGCTGTTTGCACAGGACCAGCAGCAGTAAAAATCGTCACTGAGCCCCCAGCAGTTTATACACGGACACACCAAGACACGCTCCCCTTACTCTCGTATTTATAGGGCCTTAACTGCATGACAGAGTAACAGAATCAAAGCTCCTCCGCTACGTTTTTTTTTTTTTTTTAAAAAAAAAAAAAAGGGGGGGGGGGGGGCGGGGGGGGGGGGGGCCAAGGGTCATCTTTTTCTGTGATTATTTAAAACTTTAATTTCATCAGGAAATTAATGAATTTATATCTTTCAAGATCACATTTCTGGAAAAAGAAAAAAAAAAGAGAAAGGAGCTGTAAATGTCCTGTTTTTCCACAAGATGGCGGTCATTCACTGCGCTACAAATCTGCTAGGTGACAAGAAAGGAAAGAACTCAACACTCCTGAATTCTTACAGCATTCTCTTATAATATGAAGCAAAAGACTAATAAATGTGAAAGAACAGCCCTGTGTTTATGGATAAGAGATATGTTTCGCTTGCAGAAACACTGTGTCAATCTGACGAAGGTTTATTCACACCAGCAGACAATTATTCATCTTCGGATTTAAGGATCAAAAGTACTTTTATTACAGGGACAAGGTTAATTTATGATATTTGTTAATTTATGTCATTTATTTAGAGTCCAAATGACATTTGGAGTCTAAACCCAGTATTTATACAGTAACATAAGCCAGTGATTTGCCATACAAGACCAGTCCCACTTTCTCTGTCCAGGCAGCTTCTGTTGCGCTTTTGTTGTGCTTTCCCACGCCACGATCTCACCATGAACTCACCAAACAACTGGGCCGGGAAGGACCTCTGCAGATCAGCTAATTCTCCACCACCACAAATCACAGACAACCTCAGGTAGGGGAGCTTGTTTTATTAATGGCCTCAGCTTTCTGAAAGGCAATAACAATATGTAATCCTGGACTGCTGAGTTAAAAACATGGGCAAATTACCTGAATATAACTTTTAGTGAAAATATCAGTGTTTCAGTTACAAATTAGAGGGTTAATATGCATATTCTGTAAATATTGAACAAATGTAAATTTCTAGAAGTATATTAAACCAAAACGAATAGCTATTCAGTGCTACTACAAGACAGGCCCAAAGGTCTGCCCAGACTATCCAATTCCCTCTTCCATGGAAGAAACACTGTATGAAAGACTTTTATTTTTACTTTGACAGTTATGCCAGTCAGAAACCTTTAGGATTCAGACACCTAATTCAACTGAGGAACTACTACACCTCTAATTTTGCACAAGTTGTGTAGGCTGAAAAATGTGCCTGTGGTACATATATTTTAACTTCATCAAAACTTTTGTCATTTGTCAGCTTACAGAAGGACAAAGCATACTCTGGTTCCAGACAAAAATAAATAAAAAAAATAAATAAAATAAAATAAAATAAAATAAAAAAAAAAAGAATCTTGTTTTATTTATATGAGGGAGTTGCAGAGCAGTGTGCAGCTCCCTCGGTTGCTCAGTCTCCAGCTTCCTCTGGTGGGAAAGCCGTGCAAAGGGGTAACGGTGTAGAGTTTGTAATTAATTATGGGATGGGGCGTCGTGGTAAGGTGATTAAAACCACTAATGACTAAGGTAGTTAATTACAGGGCGCAGGGGTGCAGGTTTGGCGGCGCTTTCCAGCCGTCGTGCTCAGCATTGCCGTGGGGAGCTCATGTGGAGCTTGTGCTGCCGAGGCTGGGCCGTGTCGGGCACAGCGCAGAGCCCCGCCAGACGTTCAGAGCCCTGCTGCCGCAGCAGGGGCTGCAGCCTCCGCAGGGGCGGCGGGAAGAAGCACAGTGCCCCTAAGGGCTAACGGGAAGTGAAGCTTCACGAACGGGGGGCTCCGCTGTGGCCTTGCTGATAAAGGCAGGTCAGCCCGTTAAGTCAGTGGAAAAATACCTGCCAAAGACTAAAGACACATGAAAGGAACAGTGTGCGCGTTCCTGTTCTTTTTTCCTTCTAGTTGTATCATGGTTGATAAAGAGCAGCCAGAGTGGATTTCCCAAGATTTTGGTCTTGTGCGGAAAATCTCGCTGTCAAGAACTGAGTGTCCAAAAGGAGACAGAGGAGTCCTAAAACTTTATTCGAATAAAGGGAGAGTCCACCGGGCATATCCCTGTGGGGTCTCTCAAATTGCTGGGGGACGCAGCCCCCCTTTTATCCTAATTTCCCGACCGAGGGACGCCCTCTTGTTTTCCCCATTGGCCAAGGTACTCAGAAGTTACAGCCTTCCCGGCCGGCCTACACCGAACTCCGGCCTCCCGCCATCTGTTCTCACCTGAGCTCACCAACTCCTTTGTCCCCCTTGCTGAAGAATGTGGGGGAATTGCCCTATTTCCCTCCTTTGTAAAGGCCCCCATCTCATTGCAGATGGCTCTTTTTGTCCCGCTCGGCTCATGGCTCCACTCAGTCTCCCCTCCCTTTGTCCTGCTCTTCAGCCAAACTGTGGAGAAACCCCCTTATTGATGAATACAGAAACTTGAGCATTCCACTCAGTCTTTCACAAGGCAAATGCTCTTTAATCCTGGTGTGACTGCTGCTTGGCAAGGAATCTGGCGCTGGTCTCTGGAACAAGTATGCAGAAAAGAAATCTCTTGCAGTTACTAAACTGAAAAATTACATTAGGTCAAGGAGCCCCATGAGTTGAAAATATCTGGGAAAATATATGCTTAGGGAAAAGAGGTGAGTGTATTTTTTTCATCTCTTTTTCCTGTTTTTACTCTTCTCAAACCATCTGCTTAGAGCCAGTGTTGGAAACCCAATATTGGGTTGTGTGTGCATCGCTATGCTATGATCTGACTGGCCAAGGAGTTAGATAGGGCTCATTCTGAGAGCAGTGCAAACAATGTTACTCATTGAGTACGTTGTGGTCTTAATAGCTTAACTGTATAGTTCAGTGAATTCAGCTGCCCCTATTTTTACATCTTGCAAAGATGTGATGTTCCTGTCCTATCAGCAAAGCTCCCTGTGAAGTGACTCTACCAGTATAAGGTGTTTTTGCCAAACTCTTTAGGGAAAACAGAATTGGAAAGCACACTTTGCAAATATGTTACAAGAAGTTTATTTAACAAACCACTTTAGTTACACTAAAACCAGTTTTGCACTAATCACCTTTCATCTACTGAAGCACTGAATCCTTCTAACTCAAGAGAAACACTTCCATTGACTTAGGAGGGCCATTTAAATCTATAATAGAAACAAGCCAGAGGTAATGACCTGTTTATTTGTACCTGCAATTCCAAGAGAGAAAAAAAAATACAATCAGCAATCGAATATCTTCAGATCAGCATCTATTACATGTGTTCTTAGAGAATTCTTCAGAATATCAGATTTCCTTTGTTCATTTAAAGCGCCTGAATAATACAAGTACCACATTAAAAACAAAAACAAAAAAACCTACAGTATCTGCTGTTACTGAACTGATGGCAAGACTTTGACTAAAGGTTGAATAAACTGATTTGCTGAACCATCTCGACAGCAGTGTTTGTCACGTGTGTTTGTGTCCCGTGTCTGGGCTAAGCCTGGAGAGCTGGTGTGAAACACGCCAAGATCGCCCATGCTCTGCAGTATCAAGGCATGCGGTGCTTCTCAGACAGCTGTGCATCTTGTCCCAGCAGTTCACTGTGAGGCAGCGAGATCCAAAGCTCTGCAGAAGTTCAGAGCGTCGCGCGGGCTCGGGTCACCAGCTCGTGCAAGAGCTGTCGGCAGCAGGGCTGGGGGGCTCTCCTGGGCTCTTCAGGAGACTCCCGGGCTGCAGGGCTGCGCTCAGCGTGCCTTGCGCTTGTCCCTTCCCACTGTGACTGTCCCCTTGTGAGCTCCCCTCTCGCCCTCGGTGCCAAGGGCTGTGCCACGGGTGCAGTGGCTGCTGCAGAGCTGCTCCAAGGATATGACACACGGGGCAGGGGAGGTGGCAGCCTCTGCATGGCCTGAGGCTGTGCTGCAGCTGAGAAGACTTGGTCGGAGAGGTGTGAAATGCCCCCGATCTTACCCCGCTGTCATTTGTTTACAGAGACAGCTGGTCTCCTGCAGGTTTCTTGTTGTGGCTGGTTGGTTTTGGTGTCTTGGATGACGAGAGCTCTGACTGGAGATGCGGGACTTGGCCCTGCCAGGATTCTGTAGCATCTGATGATTTCTGAGGTGGTGGATCTCGATCCAGGCTTTGTTGGGTTATGCGATGAAAGGCTCGTCCCCACACACACCCCAGGGGACGCTCAGAGAGAGGAGCCCCTTGATGTCCCAGTGCTGTCACAGCACAGCGAGCAGCCCTGCAGTCCAGGGCTGGAAGCCACTGTGGCAAGGTGGCCGGAGAGGCGCTCTGGGTCATTTATCACACGGAGCCGGGAGGGGTTTACTGCCTACTCGGGTGTAGGATTAACCATGCAGTGCAGGAAAGAGCACTTGGGGGCTGTGGAAATCCTACAGGATGTTCAGGGGAAGGGAGGGATCAAATGATTTTATGAGGAACAAGCATGGGGTTATAGAGAGAGAAGGAAATAAAAACAGTCGGTCATGTATAAACAGGTTACAGGTCAGCACCCTTGCCTAACTGATCATGACAGTTTGTCTTCTCGTTAAACTCCATTTCTAATGATTTTCTTGGGTGAGCACAAGTGCTATCTCGTGACTCTGCGTGTGTGCAGAGGTGCTAAGTGCCAACAGTCAGGTCCAGGTCACAAGGGTCTGAGCCATCGGTGGTGCCCACAGCCGCAGAGAGGGGAGCGAGTGAGGGTCCGAGGGCCTGAACCGGGAGCAGGACCAAAGGACCACGTGTATCCTGGAGAGACTGGAGTGAGTGAAAAATCTAAGTCCCAGCAGCTGGTGCCAGGCCGGAGCCCTCAGTGCACCATTACTAGCAAGCACCGAGCCTGGCCTGCGATCCAGTCGCCAAAGCGGCCACAAAGTCTGGGCCAGAAACTGAAAGGAACGTACAGCCCAGGCCTTACGGGGAGAAGAGTGTCAAGTGAAACCCTGGCTGCTTGCACGTGAGGCAGCTTGAGGTGAGAGGATGCTGGGGCCTTCTGCAAGGCAGATGAAGCCTCTAGTGGTCGGTATGTGCAGGGGGTCTGTGCAGCAGCAGCCCCTCTGGGCCCGCAGGCTTCAGGGGCTGCTGCCTTGGTGCCAGCATTGCTGCAGACATGGGGCCCAGCACACTGGGGGCACAGCATATATCTCCGTATATGTGGACACTGGGGGATCACAGCACATCTGTCTGGGAGTGCGTGTGAGGGGGGCTGAGTACCAGCAACTGGAAGTGGGCTGCGACTCCAGGGCTCGTTCATCTGTCCAGCTTCCAGCACCCACAGAGACCAAGGATCCCAGTGAGCTACTGGGCAGACTGAGTTCCTAAGGCCTGACGTGGGAGGGATCCATACTGTGTCTGCATTTCCCACTAAGGAGCCCTCGTGCAGGTAAGGGACCAGGGTGAGGCTGCTGGCGCTGCACGAGCGCCGTGCTGAGCGGCACGGCTGGCTCTGCGTGTTGCATATGCTTGTGTATGTGGCCATTGGGGATAGGCCTGGTCTTGTGATCGGCTCAGTCTGAGGACATGGAGCTGCAGCAACTTCTCCTCTACCGGCTTCCAATTCTGCATCTGTTAATACTTCCTTCCTAGTGCTGCACTAGGTGGTTTGGCAGAACCAGGCTAAAATGCAGTTTGGTGATTTTTTTTTTTTTCATTAGCTCTGCTGCACCTTATTCCTGAATGCCTTATCAGCCGGAGCTGCTCTGCAGCTTTTGTTTCTGCCCTCCCTTCTCCTTACCCTGCTCCCCCTTCTCTCCCTGGAGCAGTTCTCCACTCTCATGCTCTCACGCTTTATCTCATTACTTGCTCAGGAGCGGAAGAAGGTAAAGTTAGGCTTGACATCAACACCAGCAGTAATGCATGAGCAAGCAGAAAAGCTCATGCTTTACCACTACTGCACTTACCCAAGTCTGCAAACAGGCTCAGGGAAGTGTCCGCACCAGACTATGCTTTGTTTCCTTTGCATTAAGGAGCTTGCACCTGCTGGTGCTTAAGACAGAAGCAGACATTGAGCAAGTTAGAAGTTGGACACTTTGAACAGCTGTAAATTCTCTAAATTCCAGGGGCTTGTTTGTTTTGTTTTCACTGAATAATATACTGCCATGTCTCATTAGGGAAGAAAACACCATCAGTCTCTCACAGATAGGAACCCATTCCTGGATTACTCTCTTATTGCTCCCCTTTAGTCAGGTAAATGCCTTTGGTGCTGGGGTAATCAGTTTACCAGTCGGCCTCTGCAACAGCTAATTAAGGAAGGAGAGTGGGAAATTCAAAATCTATGACATAACATCAGACAGAGGGCTGACAGCTCAGTTTTTAAGATTGCACAGATGGGTGAGAGGGCTGCACAGGCACTGCTGCGTAGGAAACTGGCGAGCATCGTGGTGGGGCTTGTGCGGGGAAAATTATCCTTTTTAGGTGCTTCTTCACCAAGCAGCAGCACCACCAAACTAATCTGCATTTTCTCATCATGCGCATATGCAAGATGAACCTATCTATACACATTAAAGCAACCTCTTACACACTTTTCTAGAATAATCAATAGCTGTGATAAAACTATGCAAAAGAGTGGCCTGTCTGGTTTTTATTCTTTCATATACTTCCTAGCTGATGTCAGGACATTTTTCTTGCTGAAAAACAGGCACCTCTTCCTTACGTGGAATAACCATCAACACAGTTAACAAAGGGCCTCTGTGAACATATGAGGGAAAAAAAAAGCAAGAATAATTAAGAGGTGGCTGGGTTGCAAGACAGGTAAAAGACTCCAGGTAAACTACAGAGACAGGAGTTTTAAATATCTTTTTATTTTTCATATGAAAAACACCTTCTAAGAGGTACATAAACTTTATTACCCAGTTCTGCCTGATAAAACACCAGCCCTATGAGTAAAGGAGCTTCAGAATCCAGGTTCTCTTTTGACATTATTAATATCTTAAAGCTGCCTGCATTTTTTAAATCCTTATATAATGATTTTTAAACAAACGGCACTCAGGGTCCAGTATTATTTCATATTGACTGTTTAATGTTTGTTTTAAAATAATACCATTTAATCAAGAGAAGGGAAGCATCCACGTACAGAGAGTCGTCCTGGAGGCTCGCGAAAGAACTTGCTTTACAAACCAACAAACAATATGTTTAACCATGAACGATACAGAAAAAAAGCCACAGTGATTAACCATTTTAATAATAATTTTAAATCTTCAAGATCTTAGAATATGTCCACCTACCAAAGAGAAAGGAAAGAGATCCCATTCCAGGCATGCACATCTACACCTACCTTTGCAGAACAGGCTTCCACCAGTCCCAGGTAATGTTTCCATGCCTCCTGTGGAGATTAACCAAAAACAAGCAAAGGGAATGGGCTTCTTACATCAAACTCAGTAGTCACCTAAACATCTTGCTTGCTAGCACCTGAGGGGCTTGGCCATCCTGTTCCCAAATGTGAGGTCCCTTTAATTGCCTCCCCCTCTGCATCACCAGTTTTCAGTAACAAAAGCTTTTGATGCAGTGTGGAAGAAGCCTGGGAAGCTTCATGCAGAAGGAAACAGCTGAACATAAAATGTATGCCTTTAGTTCAGTAGCAGAAGAGACTTGTAAGACCTGGGATAAATACAAGTTCTGCATTTGGTGCTCTGTTCTAGGATGCTAAGCTTACAAGGCAGAGGCTTTCATCTTAAGCCTGAAGGAGACCCTCAACCTATAAAACTTCTTTGGCATCTGAAACATAAATTTAATTGTCGCAGAAATAGTAGAAACTGTTTAGTATCTTGGATGATCTCTCTCTTGTAGACATGTAGCCACCTTGAAGCAGGCTGCCTGTCCACTCCTATTATACCAAGTGCCAGCTGTGTCAAATGTGAATTATGAAAAACTGTAGGATAAAAACTAAAAGCTCCTTGGAAAAATGGGTTTAATTGCATTAAGCCTCCAGTTCTTAGGAGGAAAGAAGTGCTTGACCCTCTTTTACTGATTAACCTTCTTGTTTTCCTTTTTTGTTTCTTCTAACTAAGCATTTGTAAATATCTCTCAGGTACGCAGCTAAAGGACACGCTCTCTCTTTTAATTATTTGACAATTTTCTCTAAATTTCCAGCCTTTCATATTTGACAGGAGATGAACACAAGCTAACACGCGTGCTGATGTGACGACCATCTGTAACATTATTTTATCACATAGTTGTTACAGGGCTTTCCCTATTGTTCATAGCTCCTAAAGCATTTCTACATTCAGCTGAAGTTTGTAACTAAACCAACCAGGGCAGCATCCCAAAAGACTTGTAACATTTAAGTGTTCTTTAGGTTCTGGCTAGAGCTTCACAAAAAGCAATTTATTGAAGAAAAATTATATTTATTAAGAATCAAAAACATTACCTTGAAACTGTGCTTTGCAGTCCACAAACTGAAGATTTGTCATTGAGCCTACTGGTAAAAGGGAATACTGTTTCCCACGCCGCAGCTCTCGATACATGTTTTATTCACGATAGCCATTCCACTGTTCTCCACCACCTGCCTTGTCAAGTAGAGTAAGTGGTTCTGACAGCTCCACTCTCTGCCTCCCCGATTGCTGTAGGAGCTTCATGGAAATATTAGTCGCTTGGCTACTTTTACCAGGGCCTTTACCAGGGCCTAGGGGAACTGCTGGCACGTGGTAACGTGTCTGCTCACTACAGGCAACGAGAAGCCCATGAAGAGCTGGACGCAGGATCACAACAAAACTGAGAAACTAACCCTAAATAGGGATCCTGTTTTCTGCTCCAACTCTAAGGGAGCATGTAAGTGTAGAGCTGAATTATTTGTTCAAGTTGCTTACAGCCAAGAATATGCCCATACTGGCTGCAAATAGCTGACAGAAAGGATGTCTGTGGCCGGCATCTCTGTGTCTTCATGTTGGGTAGAGGCAGCAGAGACAAGTAAATCAGCTCCATGGCTGCTCTGCACTCCCACGGCAGCAACATGTGGATTGTCTGAACTCCTCTGTGCAGAGGGCAAAAGAGGACTGATTTCTGTCCAAGGGATAGATTTTGCTCCTTTTGTGTCTCTGTAATAGTTGGAGAAAGTAATAATCTGAGAGAAACCAGCACACTAACACACAAATTAATTTCTGTCTCATGTGATCTCTTTTGCCCTTCTTCAGGATGAAAAATATGCGCATTCTGCAACGTGCAAGGCAGATACTAATGGTGCAGACTTTGTAGGGGAAAAGACATCAACTCTGTCAAAGCACAAAAATAGTATTTTATCATATTTTGGGATGTACTGCTTTGGTGGTTAATCGTGGGTTTATTTAGCTACTTTCACTCTGCAATTCTGAACTTCCTGAAGATATTCCCTGGGTTTTACCAGCCTAAAAAATAAAAATACATATTCATTATAATAATTTGTCATTGTCCACTTTTTCATTATTTACTTCCATGGGCAAAATTCAAGATATTTGTGCAGCTTCTTGTAACTAACAGTTCTCCTCTTGACAAAGATTAAAAATTGGCCTTACATCTTTGCTTACTACTTCTAAGTTTTATCACTAATATACAAACATTAATAACAGAATTAGTAACTGGCTGATACATTTCTTCCATTCTCACATAGCTTTTTAAACGTCTAAAGAATAAGAACAAAACTAAACAAGCAAACAAACAAAAACCCCAACCTTTCTGATGCCTCATTAAATCTCAAAGACAAGAAAAGCTAAAGGCAAGATTTATGTTCCTAAGAGACTATCACATTGCATTATTTTACTGTATTTTGTCCAAAACATGGTTTTATTTTTAAAGTTTTCTCAATATTTAAAGATTGCTTCCTTCCAAATAGAACTATACAAGTCAAAAGGGACCTGAAGAATTATCAAAAACCTTAAACCTGGACTTAAGATACTCACTGACAGAATAGCAGCAGCTTTTCTACAGCTCTTCTTCCACTGCAGCTTAATAAAGTCTTGTTTTACAACAGATTTAGTCTGGAGACCAGGCCTTTCTGCTAACAAAGATTGCAGCATCAAATCAATGCTTACATATAATCCATTGCCCTTTGAATATACTACCTATTTGTGCCTGGTTTGAAGCAGTGTAAAGAAAGAAAAGCTCTAACTAGGTTTATTTACTTTTTATCAGCAACTTTCGAAAAATAAGGCGAAAAGCAACGTCTTAGACCTTGTGCAGCTTCCAGCAAACTAGATGAGGAAGGAGAGGCAACCACACCGTCCGGACACACATACCAGCCCCCTCCAGTAACTCACCCCTCCTCCTGAGGATCTGCAGTCAAGAATCCAAGGCCAGCCTAGAACTTAGGGCTTCCCAGTCAGTGCTCTATGCTACAGCTCTGCCAGCACCGGGGATCAGTACAGCACATAAATCATTTACTGCATGCCTCTGCAAACCACAGCAACAAACAAACAAACAAAAACATAAATAAAAATATATGCCATTTCATGAAATTGCAAGACAGTATTAAAGCTTCTATTGACCAGTCTGCCCAGATATAATTGTCTGCCGCATCCACCGTTTTGTTCCTGCCCAAAGCACCTTTCACTCCTACACAAAAACAGACGACATCAATCTTTGCTCCAGAGTCGAACGGGTTGCCCAACTCCACTCAGGGACAAACAAACCATTACTTGATGAAAGGACGTAATAAAAAAGTACTATTTGACTTGTATCACACAAAGTTTCAGCTTCTGGCAAGCTGAAAGCAAATGTGGGATAGCAATTCTTAGTTTCTTGCTTGTAAAGCCCTTGCTTTGCCCCAGCTCTTCATTTGCAGCCAGCCAAGTTCTGTGCAAAACAACAGGACCTGTAGAAGCAGCATGGGAGAGCAAATTAAAAGGATATTGGATTTATACCTATTTCCTTTCCCCCCGCAAAATACAGTTAATCGATAAGAGTATATCCCACACGGGTAATATAATATTGAACAAGGATGCCCCAAGAAGATTCTATTTAATGTCCAAAGAATTCTGTTTAATGTTGTATACACCAAGACCTTGAGGAAAAATAAAATCTGAAAATGGAAGCTAGCCAAAAAAGCATGTTCGCACTCTAAAACAGCACCACCTAACATGCAGAAGTGTGGAAAATTTAACCTTTCCTTCATATCTCTATTCCCTGCACTGCCATCACTCAATAGAAAGCAGGTAATAAAATGAGTTCCCCTCTTCCTCTGTGGTTTTTGAAGGGACTAGGCACTTCAAAGAAATTGCAGTGAAAATAGAAAACAAAAAAAAGGTGTGTGAGAAGTGAGCAGGCATTTATGATCCAGTGAGCTCAGACAGATCATCAGAAAAACATTTGTGGAAGAAGCAAATTACAAAATATTTTTTTTCTTAATATAGGGTTTATTTAGGCAGTCTCTATTCATTACCCAGCTTCCATTTTAACTTCAAATTATCAAGCATGTCAAATCTTGTTTTCTTTGTTTTTGACATCAAACGGTTATTTGAAGAAAGAAGGGCAATGATAAAAGACTTCTTGTAACTGCTTAAAATTACGAGAACGACTTCAAAAAACCTGTCGCAAAAACTCTCTTCTCTTTTAAATTATTTTATTTTTGCAATTTGATCATTTACACCAGCTTTCCAAATTCGGTTCTTGAATTTCCAATACAAAAGCCATCATAATGACTCTGAAAAATATTCCATACCTTCTTCACATAGGAAATAGAAGAAACAAGGTCATTTTCGCCCCTGTGGAGATCCACAGGCTGGTATTACGCACTCTCCTTTTTGTGCGCGTTTGTTTTTCCACCCTGCCTCACTTCTACCCTTACATAATACTCAGGACTTCAAACGAACTTCCAGTGATGATGTTGACTGAAGTTCTTCCACTGACTTCAACCTGGAATAAATCAGGTTTTTACTGAGCAGGCTAACACCTGAAGATCTTCACTGTCTACCATTTCTCAATTTTAACAGCTACTAGAGGATTTAGAAGCTGATTGGAGTAAAACACCTTCCTAGAGTTAAAAAAAATAAAAAAAAAAAAAAAAGGGAAAGAAAATCCAAAGGAAAGCCTTTTTGACCACCATTGTTTATTTTTTAAACAATTTACAAATACAAATGTTATATTTATCCAGGCAAACACATTTAATACGTTAGTCTTTAACAAGCTATACAAATGAGAACCATCACACCAGAGCTTTTAGTAGCTCAAGGACCGTTCAGGGCAGGCATGCATGTGCTGTGTCACATGAAGCGAGTCCAAGTCCTGACACCACGGTTCTGATCTTCTGCTTCTCCAGAGCTGGTCAGCTGCTAAATGATTTAACACAAACAGTTACTGGATCACAGTACAATGAAATAAAGCCCATATCAAATCATGTAAGTGACCTCAATGTGTCTGGTCCAGGTGTCAGGCCACAGAGCCTTACCGATTAGTCTTCTTCTCCAAAAGCCAGGCAGGATAGTTTTTCTCCCCTTGCTTAGTGATGTGGCATCCATACATGTGCTTATACAGTACAATGAAACAGCTTAAGCACAGATGCAATACAACAGTAATTACAAATCACAGAGACAGATAAAAGCAACCCAAACAAAAACAAAACAAACCTCTAATCATACTTTTTGCATTTCAAACAATAAAATTAAATATATATATATATATATTTAAGGAAGCATTACATTTTAAAGAAATTTTCAGTTTTAGTTCTTCTGCAAGAGTCTCCATTCCCTTAAGTTCTGAGCTGCTGTTCTTGAGCTTGTTCCAGAGACCAGGCTAGTCGTGATGATACTGACAGAAACGGGGTGAGCTGGAAATCGTCCGAGAATTGACAAAAAATAAAAGCCCCCAAAATAAACAACAAAGACGCACGCATTATAAATGAGAGATTCCATTTTAATAGCAGAGTGTAGAAAAGAAATTGGCAAAAAAAATTCACATGAAAAAACATTTTACACAATTAATTATGTACAGAATAAAGTGTGTCTGGTTTCTGATGACAAATGTTTCGCTTTAGCCGAGTCCTCCTGCAGGATGCCATATACACCTGAAGCCATCAACTGAAACAAAACAAAAAAGAACAAAACAAAAACCATATACATAATCCCAGCTCTGGCTCCTCAAATATTGGGGCTGGCTGGGTTCATTTCAGCCCACTGGGCTTTTTGCTAAGCTTTCAGCAATTCCTGAATTTGTTGCAACTTCCAAACTACTGTCGGCAGTTTCTGTTTGCTTGGTCTTCTTGCCCTGGACGGTGCCTCCTCCCTTGCCTTCTGAGCCACCCTCTTTTCCCGGTGTTTCTTCAAGCCCAGGAAGGCAGGTTTCCGTATGCCCAGAAGCCTGACTTTCCGTACGGTCTCCACCACAGCTCAGTGAAGACATTTCAACAGTGCCACCTTTGCTCTCCTCCACACATGAAAGAATCTCAGACACGGGAGAAGTGCTCTGCGTTTCTAGAACTGGCACGACCTCTGCTGTAGTAGCTCTATTTGAGGACTGCAATCCAAGCTGCGACACAGCTGTTTTAGAAACCAGGGTGCAAGATTTATCTTTTTGATTAACAGAGGTTAATGTAACAAAATCAGTAATGTCCGTTTCATCCACTGTTTTTTCAGTGCCCAGTTTTACCTTAGTATCTTCCAAACAGAAATCAGCGCTTTTGAACTCCAGTTCTGCTTTCTGTGAGGGAGCCTCATTATGTTTCACATCTTCTGATTTCAAGGAATCTTTCACATCGCCCACGCTGATATTTAGTGAGATGCTTTCAGATTGCTCAGTGTTAAATCCTGAGTGAGTGGTATTCAGATGAAAGCTGTTGTCTGCTGAGGTTCTTACAACCTCATGCTTTATTTCTGTGGGGTGGATAGCTCCTTCAGAAAGATGCCCTGTACAGGAATCCGCTGACAGAGCAACTACTGACTCTTGATTGACATCAGAGCGAGCTTTAGAAAAGCCTAAAGCCCCTACTTTTTTTGCATCCTTTTTGACAAGAACATCACCTAACACTGTATCAGATCCAGTGTGTCCCAATGACTTTTTTCCAACTTCAACTACTAACTCCACACTGGATCTGAGTTCAACAATGTTTGCTGTGCATGACTTGAGTAACCATGAGACTTCCTCCTTTTGAGTTTGGCTACCTAATACTGCATGGCCTGAAGGTTCACATCTAACCTTTCCTTGTACGTCTAATTTATTACGAGTCGTTTCTCTTGTGGTCAGATGTATGTCTGGCTGTATCACTGTCAATTCTGAAGCACTGAGTTCATTAGAATTAGTCTTTATTTCTACATTTGGAGTATGTGATAGCTCCCAACTACTTTCACAAGAAGTGGCCATGATGACCTGTTCACTATTACTAGTTCTAGTGTCCAGTTCACCTGAGCTTGTTGTCAATTCTAAAACCTTATTTGGGATTTCTGAAATCTGGGGACCTTCACCAAGGGCTTTGGACTGAGATACTTCCAAAGCGACACTCTGCACTTTTACATCTTTTAAGGAGGCATCAGCAGAATTCTGCTCTGCCATTGATGCTACTAAAGCTTTTTTTTCTGATGAGTTTTGAGAACCACTGAGCAAGCCTGGACTGTCAGTTTCTGAATTGGTTCTACAACTTTCTCTTAACTTTTCCTTTGCCAAATGCAAATCTGCCAGACTTTTAATTTTGTTCTGTGTTTCAGGCAACACAGTCTTTGGGTGCTCTAAGCTAAGCTCAGATTTTACTTTTTTAGCTTGCTGGTCCTTCATCTCTGCATCTTTCTTCAAGGTACCAGGAATATTTGTTTTAGTAACTACAGTATTATTTGCATCTCCCTGTCCACCTTCCCCTTGGACCTCTGTCATACACGTATCACAGAACTCCTGACTGACAACTTTCTCTCCACCTGCTTTATCCACAAGTACCGTTTCTGCAGACATCTGAATACCAGAATCAGGTTTTTTTTCTGGCCGTTCTGTGACTGACATTTCTGGTCTTTGTAGCTGGAGTGGCTTCTTGCTCACTTCTGCTTGATTCTCATCAGGAATCCAACTCCCTTTTACCTGATTACTGCACTGTGAGGAACTCTCCTCTTTCAATTTAATCCGAACATCTGTTGAAAGAGGAGACTGTGATTTCTGACCTAGGGTCTCCTGAATACCATTTTCAGCATCAGGGCTCATCTCACTATTAAGTACTGAAGTCTCCTGGATTTCAATTTTCTCCAATTCCAAGCTTCTCTCGGCTGAGTGAACTTGGCTAAACTCAGTAGCTGCATTCTGGGAATCGTCTTTCAGGGAGTACGAGCTATTACTTGTTCTAGAAATTGCAAGTGAGTCTGCAGGTTTTGCTAGGTTAGAGTTTTCTCCATTTGGAAGTGCTGAATTCCCAAGCTTGCTCTCAGCTGACCCCTTTCCACCACTACTGTAGAAAATGTCATAGAGATCTTTTGCATTGGCTGTGGCCAAGCAAGAGTTTCGTTTCTCTACTTTTTTTGCCTGCTCGTTAAAGACAGTAGGTGGTGGGGGAGGAGGGGGTCTCACGGGCATCGCCAGCATCGTCTGTTCACTCTCGGACACACCTGGAGCTACCTCATCTGCAGGGATAACAGCTGCCTGCTGGACTGCTGGGGGAGGAGGGGGTGGAGGTGGGATGTCAGAAGTCTGAGGAGACTCATTTTTCTCTGCTGCTTTCAAATTCTCCTCTGTCCCTTTTAAAATCACCTCTTCTCCACCAAAAGCTTTTGAGATGATATCGGGAGGCAGCAGAGGATCTGCACTGTTTTCTTTTACCACTGGCAGTGGTTTGGTGGTAGCTCCAGAGGATTTTATAGATAAGAAGGTGTTCAAAGGTGCTGGTTTGCTTACTGACGCAATAGCAGATTTCCTGAAAATCATGGTGGGGACTGGTAGATTGGGTAAAAATTTTGCCTGTATTGGTGTGGGAACAACTGGTGTCCATGAACTAGTGTGTGGAATAACAGTTTTCCCAGACAGCTTGATTTCAATAGGCTTGGCATGCAGTTTTGCAGGCAGACACTTGTTCTCCTCCTTTTCTTTGTTCCCTTCTATACTTTCCTCCTTTGATATAGCTGCTCCTGAGGTTTTATCCTCTGTCTTTTTCCAGCTGAATTTTCCAAAGGGAGACTGAATTGGTGTTTCCTTTTTTGGTTCCTCTTTCTTTTCTTCTTTTTTCTCCTCCTTCTCTTCCTTCTTCAGTTTAAGCTTGATACCCATTTTTTTCCCAGAAGAATCTATTTTTCCTTGAGTTTCACTAGTGCCTTCTCCAAGTTCTGGGATGTTCTTTGTTTCCTCTTTCTTTATTATTTTTGCTTTCTTCTCATCCTTCTCTTCCTTCTGCTTCTCAACCAGCTTCCGCTTTAGCTCGCTCTGCCGCCTGCGCTCTGTTTCCAGGACTACAGCCAATCCAGCTTGACGGTCTAGATTTCTCCTCTCTTCATAGAGTGGGTTTTCATCTATGTATTTCTGTGGAAATAAATGGCACAGTCTGAGCCACTGTTTCTCAAAAGGAAAAGGAAAACAAAACAAAACACAGCTCTAGAACAATTTTGACTTATTACAGAAATTCCTTTTCAACACTAAGAGAACAAGGAACTTCTTCCAACCAAGAAAGAGACGTGCTGAAAACCCCACATTTTGTGATCTAATGTCAAGTGGTGGCTTGGAACAGTGCTGTCACTCTACCAAAGAGTTGGAAAAATCAACAGTGGGACTTAAACCCAGTTTGAACTTTGTACGGATTAAAGATAAGTCTCTGTGTAGTGTAAGCTCTGCTTAGCTCGTTCACTCCAAGACAGAGAACACAGCCAAATATTCATATGCTGAGCAGTCAAACGTAATTCCTAAGAGGGAAAGGAAGACAGACAGAAGTATAAGCCAACAAGAACATCATCTCACTCCTGATACCCCAGGTACCAACCTTGTATTTCTCATTGTGAGGATGACTTTTCACATGCTGTTCTGCTGAGATCTGATCTCCAAAAAACTCATGACACAGCTGACAATAATATCCAGTGATAGGAATCAGAAACTCAGAGCCTGAAATGGCCAAATAAAAACAATCAGAGAAACAGAATGTAATAAAAGAGAAGCTTTTAATAAAGCCAAATAAACATATCAAATAACAACAGCAAAACCTCCAGCAATGTTCATGCTTTTGGAATGGGTAATACTGCTCTCCTTTGTTTCCAGGATGACAATCACCAGTACAGGACAAAATACATAAAATGAAGAAGCCTAGTTATTACGGCCCAAAAACATATTCTTAGTGCTTCCATCTTCTTAAGACTATCCTCTATTCAAGCAGGTTAATAGTTCCTACCATCTCTATGTATTTTCTGTTTTGTGGTGCAGTCTGCTCAAATATTAAACACCTGGTTATAAAAAAAAGCAATGCACCTGCAATCTCATTGAAGTTTAGCAGATTGCATCCATTTGTCTACAGAAACCTAGATTAGCGATCTGAATTTATAGTGATTAATGACCAAAGACTGATCACTGGCAGGCCTGATTATGCTCAGTCAGATTTGTAATCTTATATGAATTCCCTAATCTCTCACGGCTCCTTTCTCATGACCTTCTTAGATTCTCTTTACTCACAGAGGCTACCCAGTACACAGCACTGAAGGGATACTTCTATGGAAAATGCATTGAAAGGAAGAGTCTGTTGCAGACTATATGAAGTACTGCATAATACCTGCCTGACCATGCTAAACCTTTATGGTCTTATCCTGAATCCTACTATGTTAGCCAAAATTGCTTCAGAATCACACTGAAGAAAAAAAAAATGCCTAGCAGTCAAAGCAAAACCCAAAACTAGAAGGAAAAGATGACAAACTGTTTTCCCTACTCTCTCAATCCATGACCTTTTCATAAGAACAGCCAGGAAATTAAATCACTGGCCATTCGCTTAATAATAAGGTACCTAATAAGGTACAAAGTAGTTTCATTCTCTGAGCAACTGGAACCTGCTGGAGGGCAAAGGGAGAAGATACTCAGGTGGAGGAAAGAAAAAAAAAAAAAGTAACCTACCTTTGGCAGGAACAGTTATCTTATCAATGCGTTTTATGGAGTCTTGCTTGGTCTCACTCTGGGTCTTCAAAGCCCAAGGTCTGTTGTAAGGATCCAGGGTCTATTTGCACAGTGACAGAGGTATACAGGCTCATACATTACACTAACAAGGCAAATGCACTTGTTTTTCTTTTTAACACCCTTTTAGGACACTGAGCATTAAAAAAAAAAAGTGCAAATATTTACAAGAACTATGTTTTACTCTCCTTCCCCTCCCCGTTTTGAAATTTATAATAAGAAAATAACCTGTGAAAAGATAAAATATGAATGAGATCAAAGTCCAGGTACTATATGAAAGAAAAATCTCAAATACCAGGTCCAAAGTGAACTGAACACTGAACACAAAAGCCCCATTTACACTAGTCAACACACTCTGGTAGCTGTACAAATTGCTGAAGTCCTACATTAGGGAACAAGAATTTTCTGAAAAGCAGCTTCTTGAGTTCATTACTACTTCAGTCTCTCTTGTAAAATGTACTTCTGTGATGTATGTTTTAGTGTTAATCTTTATTAGAATATGGAACACACTTAGTGAATGAAGCCTGGCACATACCTGTCTATGTTTCTTATTGTGCATGTGTGTGAAAAAGTCAAACATGGTCCCACAGATGGTATTGCAGTCCTTGCACCAATGGCTCCCTGCATCATAATATTCATAAATATTGGCCAGCTGGAAAGGATGTTTGGGTGGCTGCGAAGAGGATTCTGCTGGCTTCGGGCTTCTACCTCTGGGTTTTTCATTAACTGGTTTCGACTCCTATATTAAATAAAAAGAAATATTTCTCTGAGACACAGTAGAACACACATAATGTTCTGGAACTCAGAACTTGCCTCCAGCAGAAGCCACGCACATACACAAAAAAATATATATCACCTGCTTTTGAGCGCCCAGGCTAATTCCACCGTTTCAGAGAGCTGGTATTGCCGACTAAGACGCCGCGTGGCCACAGTGAAGCGCTTCCAATAGGGCTCCCAGATGTAACGGCTGGATGGTTGGCAGGGAACCAAAGAACCAAAGGCACAAATCCCCTATGGCATGCACCCATTCCCACTTTACGGGATCCACACAGAGATCTGCACAGTGCCAGTTTACAACACTAGCCAAGCAATGCCAGGATGACCTAAAAGGGTTTCCCTGGAAGCATTCAAAAGTTACTGTAAACGTAGTTTAGATGAAAGCAGAATGAAAAAGTGAGTTGTGTGCCTGAAAGTATTTAACTCAGTCAGCTTAATCAGATTATTTGAAAGCAGTTGAATTCTCCAGAGGACTCATTGCTCAACAATTAGGGAACGGTGGTGTTATTTACCTAGGTAAATATGGTGAAGCATCTCGCGTTTTAAACATGTGATATTTACATTTACATTGATTTTTACAGAAAGACGCCTTAAAGTGAAACACAGACGTTTCAGGACTCTAGCCAAAAATTATGTGTTTAGCTCAGAATCTTGATGTAAACACTTAACATTTCAGAGCAGCAAAACAAATAATCCTGGAAATAGATAGTGAATGAGCCCTGCTGATGTGGATTATCAGCGCTAGACAGTACTTTGTGAATTTTGAGTTTTGATTTACATTTTGAATGGCTGAAAGCCCATCATATTATCATTGCTAATTTGCATGACAGTCTGGAAAAAAATAACATCTCAACTTAGCAACCCCGGGTTGGTTGCACAATTTCCAAGTTATTCAATATTGGACTCAAAAAAAAAAAAAAAAAAAAAAAAAAAAAAAAAAAAAAACACCTCAGCAGTTTAAAAAATTTTAAAAACAAAAGAAAACCACCACACTTGCCTTACATGAAATACCTTCTGATAAACAGGGATGTGTTCTCTCCCATTAGCAGCCCCACATGCAACACACACTGTAAATCAAACAATGACGAGACACCCAGGCCCCTCTGCACCACCCAGACACCCCCCTCACAACCCAGCCCCATGCTCAGACATTTTCTCAGACAAGGAAAAGATCCAACTATGCGCTACAAGAAGCACAAGAATAGATGTTCACAATGTCTGAGAAGTGTTATTTAACACTTACAGACGTACATCCACCCAGTATAGCCTATAAATGCTACTTCATTCACAACTTCTAAAAAGACAGGGCTTCTTGGATAAACAGATGGCAGCTACCTCTAACTCCAGTTTGTGCTTCTTCTACATTCAGCAGATATTCAATGGCATGCAGATGACAATATCTCAGCTCAGTATCAACAGAAACATGAGAAATATCTCCAAGAGCCTCTTGCAATTTGCAGGTTTTTAGATCCCAGGACAGACCACCTGTTTGGTACAAGGCTAGGCCCACCCTTGCAATAACTGCATATTA
>NW_010579821.1:21394-33978 GCF_000705375.1 Tinamus guttatus
GAGTAAGGTCAGGCCTACACAAAAAGCATCTATCACCTCCCACCATCTATACCTGTTGCATTTACACTAGAAGAAGAGGATAATAAATCTTCTGAACATATACACAATCTTTCAGATGCTACTGTTAGCAACTACGAGTAGCATATACAGCTTCTAGAGTAAAAATTTTCTGGGATGGGTAAGCCTATACTGCTCTCCATCACTCCATCAGTACAGACTATACCAGAGACCACAGTGATGCATACTGACGTTTCTTAACAGAGAACGTGTAGCATGTACATAATAATGACTTTAACCTAACAATCACATGTAACTTTGGCCCCACTTTATTAACTTATTCACTTGCTCAGATTAACATGCTTCAAACTCAGAGTGTTTAAACACTTGTCCTCTTGTCATGGAGCTGATGCCAAATTACATACATGCATGTTACTATTCAAGCCAACCAACAGCTCAACAAAACCAAGATTAAAACTAGTGAGTGGTACTGGAGTACCCCAACCTTGAGGGAAATTACAAACAGCAACACATTTACTCTCACCTGCACAAATGATCAAAATCAGCACGTGAGATATGATAACAAATGACATCAAATGATTTTCTAGTAACATTTGGCAATAGCTCTTCTCTTAGTGGGAAGATTGTTAGCATACAAGCCAGAAGATTTTACCTTGTTGGAGGAAGATGTTTTCTCCAGACCTTTTGTACTGTCTGACTTGCTGTTCTTTTCTGAGGAATCTTTGGTTTCCACAGACGGTTTCCGGGGTTTTTCAAATATGTTAATTCCCAGGATCTGGGCTACTTTATCAAGCTCAGATTGTTTCTTCTCTGCTGCATCGGATTCTTTATGCAGCTCGGAAATCTCTTTCATAATATTCTCTTGCAGCCTGTTCACCTCAACTAACAAGGGGTCTTTGTGTCCATCCTTCTCGCGACGTTTTTTCCTCAACATCTCTCCTGAGCCAATCAAGGAAGTAGAAGAGGCGGAAATGCAACAGAAAAAAAGTTGTAAGATCTGTACAACTATTCCATCAACAAGTAAAATAGTTATATTAAATGTTATGGTTCAATTTTGAGTAAGCAGTGAAAATAGAAGTGATTCTGAGGTAGAATATCACTAGATCTGCAAGATCCACCTCTATAATGATTGCTTTAATATACACCCCTAACAGAAGCACTGTAATCCTCAAGAGAAAGAGTCAATTTAATAATCACTGTTTTCTTGTGTGATCAAAAGCAAACTTGTTTTGTAAGTCAACCTTAAATTAAATCCTTAAATGATTATTTTCCAGGAAGGAAAGAAATTAATATTTACTCGGGTCAAACAGAAATTTGAAAACGATACAAAAAAGATGTCAACAATGCCCAGAGAGGCCTTTTCCTTCTCCAGATGCGATTCGTGAAAATTTGAAAGGCACACTGATGAGTCTTCAGTTAGCATTTTTCACTTCTTTTAAAGAAACACTTAAATGTAGAAAGTACAGCTCATTTAACTCATCGAGCTGTCAAAGAAGGTATAAGTTGAGCAACTGCTTGCTTCAATTTAACAGTTATATTTTGACATAATTAATTTTAGCATACTAATTAGGCCATTGCTTTCTCAAGAGTTCTGCACTATCCAGAGCTTCTAAACACTAGTTTTAAAATACAGACTATTATTACTTTGGACTTCACATCTCCTAGGAGGTACTGGGATTTGTGACATGTTCCAGTGAAAAAGAAAAACGGGGCTGTGGAGGGACTGTACCTTGTTGTTTACGAAGCCTGTCCAACTCAGTCTTTAAATAATAAAGCTTCTTCTGCCGTGCTTCTCGTTCATTCTTCAGTTTCTCTCTCTCTTCTATCACCTAAACAGATTGGAAGAGGACTGGATTTTCCTCTTTTCCCAACACAGGTTAATCAGTCTTGTGAGAATGACAGCAAGGCCTCAGTTTGCCACTCCCAAAGCATTAACCATTATTCTTACAATGTTCTGGAATATTTAATATGATAAATACACCTCTTTCTCTGCATTTGCTGGTACTATATCTCTATTCGTGCTTTAGCTCCAAGAGGGTGATTTTTCCTCTTGTCTTAAGTAGGCCAATTTATTAGTGCTGTTACTGCCACTAACATGTACCATTATAGAAATTTTAGTTCAAGTTTTATAAGCCAGCCATTGATATGACAAGACAGAGAATATGGCTCACACTAACCTGTTAGCAGCCTACGCAGCCATTTTTCAATGCAGTATTTTGCATTTTCCAAAAGTGCTCTGCTTATCAGATCATTTCCCAAGGCACTCGGACTCAACTGTCTGCCTCTTTAGAGAGGTAAGATCAATGCTGACCAGCTCTTCAAACCTCATGCAGCATCTTTACAGGGGGCACATTTCACCAGTGACAAGAGACCCCAAAGCCCTTCACCTTGCCTCTTGCTTTGACTCTGCCCTATTTTAGTTCATGTTTTTATTTCAACTTGATCTCAACTGTATCTGAAATGAAACCCCTTGATGAAGTTACCTTCTTGTTCAATAAAGTAAACACTGCTATGAGGAGTTGATACAGAAGAGTTTTCATAATTTTTCCCTGATTCTCACAGAGAAAAACAGGAAAAATGAAAAAGAAACCCGAATAGTTCTTTCACCATGCTCTCAAACTTCAATTTTCAAGACACAAACCACAATTTGTTACCTTCACAATGCTCCTAAGGCTTACTAATGGCTCCTTCCTCAAACAAACAAGAACCGATCCAAGGCCTTGTCTTCACTACCACTCTGCTAGGCCAAATGCTGGTCTCTAGAGCAGACACAGCATAAACCAACGGAAGGGATTCTACCAACACAGTTAGGCCACCTCTTGAATGCCTCACGATTAAAAAACAGCAAAACAAATAGGAAAAAGAATACATTAATACAGTTATGACGGTTCTGGTTTTTGTTTTTCAATTGCCAGCACAGAGACATCAACTGAAGGATGCAGCTTTTATACTCCCAGTTATCCCATGTACAGCAGCAAAACTAGGGAGCAGACCCAAGCCAAAGAAGTCTGCAGTGCACGTAAAGCCCTGGGAGTTCGGACCAGGTACGTGAGCTCCTGAGGATGCCGGGGGGCAGCAGGAAACCACACACCTTCAGCCAACATAGTTCTCCCAAAAGTGCCCCAGCTCCATTAACACCAAAATTCAACTGTGTCAACAGAAGAAATTACTACTCCTATAAGCAGTTAATGCTCACTTATAGACCAAAAATTGAATGTGACCTCTTCTCTTGAGCCCCTTGGATCCAGTGGTCCAGCTTTCCATGGTCTGATTTGTTCTGAGGAGGGCGATATAACTGAGTAGGTAAAATGCCTCCAGCCTCTGCCATATGCTGCTCTTCTACTAGCAGGATCTACCAACACAATTTATCATTAGCCCAGCTGTACTGAAAGAGTCTCTCTGATGTAGATAACACCCTTATTTAGCATCAAAGATCAATACGACATCACTCTGAAAACCCAAAAAACTTGTAGGAATTTTCCAGTCTTTTGACAGTTTTTTAACTACAGAGTCCTATTTTAAAATACGTTATTCCCCCCTCCTCTTGAAAGATCATACAATCCAAAATGTAACTATTTAAGGGAAATACAAAATCTATTACCTAAAATGATACCAGATGCACAAAGTAACAAAAAAAAAAAAAAACGTGATTTAATTTTGTAATTCTTGTAAGAGGTAGCTAAAATAAATGCAGAGGGAAAACTGTATGCAACTAAATAAGTACACAGTTTAGTATGTATTTACAAGTACCTAATACAGTTACCGCTGTGGTATTATTATATAGCACAAACCATATCCAAGAAAATATATCTCCTCAATACGGTCTACATCCATCAAGCATTTGGCACCCAAGTTAGAACAGTTACTCAGCTTTTGAAAGAAACAGGTATCTCCACAGACACATCCTCTTTACTTAGACACTTCATTTCAATATCTAACTCACTGGAGTAAAGACAGGCTGTGGTCACCATGTACTTTTTTCTTTTTTTTTTTTTTTCCAATAAGCTGCTGCCTGGTCCTAAAAACTTTAGCTTTGTGCTTGCTTTTGAGCTCTTCAGCTGTAACCTAGGAGCATGCAGCACTGGGGGCTTTAAATATAATTTTTAAAAACTGCTATGGAGTAATAGAGGCCAATGCCTCGAATTTTTAACAAAAGCAAATTCAATCCAAATGTTTTTAAATGAGAACCATTCGGTGGCGGGGGGGGAGTGTATCTGAGGAGGAAAAGGCCTTTATCCTAGCAAGCAAGCAGTCCAACATATTTTCATATATTAGAAAGAGCTGAAGGATAAAACACCAAAAAATAACACAGATTAAATTCAAGCGACCTATCCAAGTATCTACAGACAATTTACTCACCTTCTGCTTCTGAGCTGCCCGATTTTTTTCATCCGACATCTTTTCTGTGGTGTTTTTGAGAGGATGTGAAGAGAGCCGAAGAGGGGCTTTGGACTGAGCCGGAGTGGTGGGGACGTGAACAAGCACGGAGCCATCTCTTTTTAAATCAGGGCCATCTTTTTCTATGGAGACCGTCTCAATCACCCGGAGATTGGGACGTGTGGGATTTGCAGACATGGCCATGGTAAGAAGCCCGTGGGTCTCTGGCAGGGTAGGATTGGGCTGTTGGGCAGGCGGGTACATGGGCCAACCGGGGGCTGCATATGCCATATAATGCCCATAGGCATCGTATGCTGGGGGGGCCATTGTGGGAGGGGGATAGTTTGGGGGCATTTGAGTGGCTGAAAATTGAGAATAGTTGGGTATTTGGTACTGGGAAACAGAAGTGGGTGGAGGTGGTAAACTAGGAGGAGCAGGTGGAACTGAGGGAATGAGAGATACAGAAGGAAGAGTCTGTTCTGGCATACATGGAGGTATCTCCTGTCCCACTGGCTTGCTCTTATTATAGTCTGTTTTCTGAAAAGAGGATGAATCTTTAGACTGCGGGAAGGAGACAGGAGGGGACGCTGAGCGCTGCTGCCCTGATTCTGGGGATCGGGTATCGCTCCGACTGCGACGCAAGTCCCAGGAGTCCAGTCTGCGAGCGTCTGAAGAGCGGCGGTCAGGCGAGCGGGACGTCAGCTTCTTGCCATGAAGGCGTTCCTGGGTACGAACTGCCAGTTTCCCGATTTCAGCTACACCAATGTCCAGTCCAATAGTTTTGAGCAAGTCATGGATCTTCGCGTACTCGGCATTAGGCTCCTCTAAAGTATCCAACTTGGCAGCTGGAGCAGCAGCAGGAGGTGGACTCACTTTCTGGCCTATTAGTTCATTACCACAGCTCACTGGTGGCTTCTGAAGAGGGAGAGATTCAGTTTTGGGATCTTCATCCTCATCACCATAAAGAAATTTCTCTTCATCTTCAATGTCAGGAAAACTACGCCTCCTCTTCTCCTGAGCACTCACGGAATCAGCCATCATGCCCAGGATGCGGGAGAAACCACTGCCATCCTGACTGGCCCTCTCGTGGGGCAGCAGGAAGTCGGTATGGCGATCAGCAGCCTCTGACTTGAGCTCTACTTTCTCCTTGTGACTTAAAAAGCTTCCGAACTTCTCTTCAAATGTGAAAGTGTCCTTGGTAGCCCCAGAAAGTGGAGTCCACCCATACAAACCGTCCCGCAACTCCTTGTTTGCAGACTCCATAACAGAGTCTTTGTTAAACCGTTTGAGAAAGTTCTCCACTTCAGAGGCAAAAGGAGAAGCATCAGTGCTCTGGGGCAAAGACGAATGGCTAGAAAGAGGAGGAAGACCCTTGCTGGGAGCAGGGCTGCTTGAAAAGCCCTCAGACTGAAAGAAAGAGAAGTTATCATTTAATACAGTATATGGTGAGGAGGTACTTACCTCAGAGAACAAAAGAAGGTGGTAATTTCTCTTCAAGTTTACAATTTAAAAAAGAGTTTGAAAAGACAATATACAGTTGAAAGAGAATGGAGAACACAAAATGAGTCATCTAGAGACTCTGGAATGTTACGTCTGGAACTGAATGCTCATCCAAGAGAATACATAAAATCACAGTCCCATTTCACTAGATTTTCTAGCAAGTTTAAGAGCTGGAATTTTCAGATTTAAATCCTGTAGGATAAACTCAGCTGCTTTGAGTTTAATCACATACAAATATGTTATTACGCCTTAAGACAGGTAAAAGCAACTGCACTGATCTTATTTCCACTCACTTCTGTCTGTAGCAGATACGCATCACTAACGTCACGCTAAACAGGATTACCAATAATATATGTTGGAACATCTCCTGAGATAAACATGCCACTTGCAAAACAAGACAGATGAGTACAAAAGTCTAATAAACAGTCATGTGCTGAAATGTGAGACAAGAAAGTATTCCATTTATCACAGTTGGATACCACTCCAATTGCCCTAATTTTTAGACTGAAGTGGTACAGTTTGGATATAAACTAAGTTGGGATTATCCCAACCTATAGCCAAATGAAAAGAATAAAGGAAAATCAAAGATGTTTTCAGCTGGTGGTACCAAGAATACACTAGGCGTACCAAGATGCACTACTGTTTTCTAAAACTACACAAAAACAGAGGCATTGCAACAGGCAGAGATGTTCAACCGAAGTTCTGGCTGAATGGGCTGATAAAAGGCTCATGGCACTTCCTATAAAGCTGAGCCTGAACCCAGCATCTTGGACTAATTTTCAGCAAGGACAATTCATTATGTCTCAGATTCTATACACACATGATTCTTGGTTAACTTGGTTAATAGTCGAAACATTCTAATGCAGTGTTAGCTTGTATAGGCATGCAAAAAAAATAACACCTGTACTCTCGAAGACACAAAAATATAATGATTGGACTTTTCCTCTTTAAAAAACAATCTGAGGTATAGTATCACAAAGTCATTGTTTTGGAAACCAGAAGCCTAAAAAGCCAGGCAGAGAGATCAAACCTGAGCCGGAGATTCTACTTCCATCTCCACTCTTTTCTTCAGGATTGATTTTTTGGGCATGGAAGGTGTTTCCTCGGGCCTGTATGTATACCGAGGCTCAGAAGTCTGTAGCGTGCTAGTCAGACCAGGGATCACATAACCACTCCCTGGAGAATCATGATTCAAGTTTCTACTGCGCTCCTCCTCTTCTCGTTTCCTCCTGGCACGGTCAAGCTCTCGAAATTCTTCATTCAGATAGGATGGGCTTGGACTTCTACTGCGGCTTCGCCTGCGGTAGTTTCGTGTTCCTGATGAGAAACCTTGATGATCTCCACTCACACCGTGCATCTTCTCATCCTTTTCATACCGTGGCCGCTTGATTTCTCGTCCTCTCTCTTCTGGCCTTGGCGGGTAGGAGGATTTCCTGAGTTTGTCACTGTCTCTGTCAGATCCACGAGGCAGCTCTTCTCGACGACCATAGTGTGGACTATAATCAGACCGGTGGAGGAAAACATCTCGGTTGCGATAGTCTTCATCATGTCTCATGGTGTAAGGACTTGATGGTTGATCTTCATGTGATGGGTACCTCTCAAGGCCCCGAGAACATGGGAGACCTCTGGTGAATATCGGACCATCCGCCATGTCATCCCTGCATAAATGAGATATAGAAGTAGGTGCTTGAGTCAGAGAAAACAAAGTCTTACTCCCGCTCAAGAGTAATAAGTTTCCAAATCAGTTCCAACAGAAAGCAGTATTTTATATACTTAAAGAGGGGGAGGCAGTGGGGGAGAATAAGTGGGTTTTAATGGCACTCTACTTCCTTCCTGCAGGAAGTAACCTGCACATAAAGCAGTGTAAATAATTCACCTTATATTGCAGGAGAGCCTTAAAAAAATGATGGGATGGATTTATTTCTGTGAAGGATAAAAACTACACTTTTCTTTAAAGAAAACAATAATAATAAAATACTATCATGTTTCAGACCATGATCCCTTTCCTCACCTCACCCAGGAGGTGCCAAGGTCACATTTCATGTGAATTATTCAAGGCATAATTCAATTTCATGCTGGCACATAAAACAAGATCCTTATCATGCCTTTAGCTGCAGATAAGGACCATAAATTCAAGCAATCTTTTCTGTCAGTGACAGATCTGTAAACAGGACTGTCACTAGCCACACAAACCACTATACCCAAAACGAATCAAAAAATCTTCAAGAAGATATATAAAGAAAAGAGACAGTAAATTGAAGAGCATCATTCCTCTGTGCCAGCCTCTGCATTATTTACGCAGTGGATTTCCATATGGCATATCACCAAAATAGCTGTATCACCTGCAGTACCTTCTTTTGGACTGCTGCCTACAAGCATCACCAAGTAGCAGTTCTAATTAAGCCCTTTTTTCCCATCTCCGGAAAATTTTCTGGAATTTGCCTTTAAATCAGACAGAAACGAACCAAACCACTTGAAAATTGCCAGCTGCTACTTTTGTTGTTTTCATTTTCAGATACATCAAATTTGGCTAGGTACTCCAAGAATGGGAAACAGGAGTGTTCCTTAGGAGCAATCAATGGGACAGAAACCCTAGAGAAAAGTCTCACCAAGTGCCAAATGCATCAAATTTTCAATAAACTACACAGTACATGGCTGCCAAACATCACCACCTCCTACTCACAAAATCTGCTCTGTAGAGGGGCAGTGACACCTCAGAAAGAAAGAAAACAAAATAGCCTCTATCCAAACAAACAAAAAAGAAAACATACAGATAAAACCACCAGACTAAAAACTAGTTAATGTGACCAAATAAAGTATTTTTATCAAGTACAGTTATCCTCATAGTTTATATACACACATTTGAGAACAAAAACAATGCAAAATTTCACTTTGTATTTTCCAGTATCTACTCTGATCTGCCTCATTTCAAATAATTCCACACATTACTGGATGCTTTATCCAGTCCGAGATACACACACCTTCACATACTGAGATGTTCCTTAGCACTGCCCTGTGGGTCACAGTAAAGGCAGCAGTAACAAGACTTCACTGTACCTATGGTGAGTACACGAGTACTAGATGATACCTCTGCAGCAAACGAGACACTTCCACCCACTCCAAAAACTTCAAAACATCTAAAAAGTCGTTGGATTAAGGTTCAGATATAAATGCTGTTGTTTGCAGCCTATTTAAAAGAACTTCTCTAATTCTGAGTGCAAATGTCTCTTTCCACTTTCACCATTAGTCTTCCTGAGCTCCTGCTATACTCAGACGAAGCGCATGAACACCCCGGTAACCTAAGAGATGTATTTCACCATACACACTCAGTTGACTTTGTGCACGTAATTTACTTGCATGATTGCCAGGTGTCACCTGCAAAACAAATGTTCTGACTGCACTGGCAAAACAAAGGAAAGAAAGGAACAGCAAATCTAACATGTTTAGAACCAGAAAGAGGTTCCAAAACACTGAATAGAAAAGAAGCAAATTTAAGACAGGTATATCAGACCCAAAGGCTACATACAGCTTTATTTGCCTCATAAGGGTTATTTGCCTTACAGAAACTGAGGTTCCTTTTTTTTTTTTTTTTTTTTTTTTTTCCTTTCTCCTGTAAATACAGTCCAACTGAGATATGTCTATCTTGGTCAGTTTGGGTGTCTTTTGGGACAGCAACGCCCACTGAAGGACACACAATCTTCAGAGAGGATACAGGGTGGTACCAGCCCAACCATCTCTTAGTCCAACTAATTTATGAGTTACTTGACCTTGCAATAGCAGAAAAGAAAAACAGATCACAAGCAATACGCAGATAACACCTCAAAGGACCATAACTTGCTTTCTGGTAATTTATTTATTCATTTGTCTGCACACAGAAATAGAAATAAGTACTACTATTCTGCTCTAAGTATCCTACTGGACTCCACCTAAATCTTAGGGGAGGCCAGAGGAGCTGTTCAAACTCAGCCAACGGTCATTCTTGACATTATGTCAAATCACCTATTTCAGCACATAGTTTCATAAAGGCCAAGTCTCTGCAGTGATGTGGTCTAAGCTTTTGAGACAACTTCGGGTGAAAGAAATGGTGGGGTGCTCTGAGTAGCTTACATCTACTCAGAGAGTTTATAGAATATCCTAAAAATACTGAGCGGGGGGAAGACAATTTGGGGGATAAGATATATTCTTCAAGTATGCTAAGACTTCACTTTGATAGATTCTGGGACACAAGTAAAAAGACCGATACATTATTCTGCTGAAATAGAAGATTGAAGCTACTTAGGGGATGTGGAAGTCACCAGCCAGTGGTGTTCAGGTTGCTTATTTAGATACGTGCAAGAGGCCACCTGCCATAGAAACTAGGGGCAAAATCTTATAGATATTTTAGGATTGACCTGCAAGTGGACAAACAGGGAAATTCACCAGGGGCATCCTGGAATCCACTGCTGAAGGAGAATACAAAAGCATTCCTGAATCCAAAAGCATCCCTGAATTCTCTCCTTTGATATTTTATTTACTTTATATGCTAATGAACTCCTCTACCATCCTAAGGCCTTGCCAGTTATAGAGAATAACTTGTAAAGTCTCTCGAGTAGCTGGCAAAAATACCTGAGAATAACTAAATTCATTAATGTTTGCTCCAATTACTTCAATATCTGAAGACATATCCTCAGAAAACACCCTACTTTTTTTTAAATAAGAAAGATCATCTGCCTAATATCAAAAACAAGACAATTCAAAGCAACCTCTACCTTTAAAGCGCAGAGATTCATGTTCAGTTGATTGCTCAGTAGCAGGACAACCTCTCAGAGAAGAAAAAATTTTAGTAAAAAGAAGGTATAAACAAAGCATTTAACCAACTACATAATATGCTTTAAAAGCAATAAATGGATAAACAGTGAGGAAATCTGCAAGTAAGAAGAAGAAATAGGCAGAGGCTTTAGGAAAAGCTAAGGGATGGCCAGGTTCTCATGTACTTTAAGCTTGTGGACAGTAGGCACAGGCACACAACCTACACAAAACACTGGACAAAAAAGAAAAACCTAAACAACACAGACTTACTGCGCACCCACAAAACACGTACACGGGAAACCACCTGAAAATTGAGGACTATTTTATCTCACTTTCTATTCTTCTAATTCTGACTCATCTGTCACTTTTATACCTTCTCAGGAGTCTCTTCTGATTTTTTTTTTTTTACTTATATGGGCTCCATAATGCACATAAAGTGAAAGTTCTTCACTTAGCAAGTAAATCAAGGCCTTCCCAGTAGTCATTTTCACACTTCGAACAAAACAAACTCTGTTTTATGTGATGCTACTTCTAACCCTGAACACACTCACAGAACAGGACAACCATAAAACCTCAGTGGAGAAGAGAAAGCACCGGGGAACTCCCTCACCCCTCCTTCTTCATTTGCCAGAGCAGTAAAATGCCAGCTCTCCTTCAGACCACCTCCAGCTCCCTCCAGCCACTGTCCCTATGATGTCTGACTACATTTACTTCCCCTCTGCAGTGTTCACAAAGTCAAAGCAGTAAATTTTTTTCAAGCTACATGAGCACTTTCTTCTGGACTGTTCTGAAAAATCAAGAAAGCAGGTTATTCCTCAATAGATGAGAAAGTCGAAGCTGTATGCTATCCATAAACAAGCTTCCTTCCTCAGGACGAGGTAGGTTCAAAAGAAACTGAAGAAGATGGCTTAAGCTCTGAAACTCCTTACTGCAAAATACTCTGGTCACTTGTAATGTATATGGATTCCATAAACTGCAGACAAATTCCCAGAAGGAATATCTGTCCAGGGTTACTAGGACCACAACAAGCAGCTTTTGCTCAGGAATTCCCTGAACAACAACTTGCTGGAGACAGCGGGAGTAGCGCAGAGAAGCCTCACTACGTGCCTGTCCTATTACTCTCTTTCCCCAGGCATTCCCTGTTGGTCCCACCGGAGACAGGACGCTGGGCTAACTCGACATCGGGTCTCACGCGCTCCAGCCGTTCCCAAGCTCTTACTGTGTCACGCTCAAATCCCCACGTGCAGAGGACCGTACCTGTCACTCAGGTTATCAATTGGTGAGCCCAGTCTATCAGGCAGTCTCCTCCGCTCTGCCGTGCCAACGCAATACCGGTCATTCCCAACAGTAATCCGCAAACTCTGTTCCAGGGAAGACTCAGAGCGGAGACTCGGTGAACGTCTCTGTAAATTGAAGAAAGAGTGCAAGCCCATCAATCACAGAGTTTGATCTCAGCTACAGAAAGGCAAGTGATCCTGCTTTGCTTCATATATGACACTTGGAGTGGTCACATCAATTAAATTAAATTAAATGAACAGAATAACATTTGTTCTAAATATCCCAATTGCCTATAGCTGCTGAAAAAAGGTGAGGGTACCGAGCGCTATAGATTTCTTATTCCAGCTGCCAGTAACAAGCTCCATATTTACTTTAGCTAGAATGGAAATCTTAAACTCCAAAATGCCTTCAATAAACTACTGTTTTGGAAGGTGCAAGAACAGAGTTCAAAAAGTCCAAGAGTTGCTGCTGTGCTCCTTTCTTGGTAGGAGGAAAAGCAGCTAAACAAACACAGCATGAAAGAAAAACAGTGCCAGGAATTTCTTAATAAAAGTGCCTGAATTTCTATGGCTTTCCATAGAAATTCCATTTCCATTGTTCTAATAACAACATGAACCAAAGGA
>NW_010579824.1:0-33082 GCF_000705375.1 Tinamus guttatus
CGGCCGCGTCCGCCGGACTCGTGAGCTTGGCGCTACTGTACCCCGGTCAGTGCCACAAAGGAGCGTGGAGAGAAGAAGAAAAAGGGAAAAAAATAAGAGGGAAAAAATGAAATAGAAAAAAGGGAGGGAAGGAAAAAGAGAAAGGAAAAAGAGAGGGAAAGAAAGAGAAAAAAGAAAGAAAGAGAAAGAAAAGAAAAAAGAAAAAGGAAAAGGGGAAAAAAAAGGAAAGAAGAGGAAAAGAACGAAAAACGGACAAGAAAAAAGGAAAAGGAAAGGAAAAGGGGGGTTAGTCGCCCCGTTTCGTGCGGGGAAATGTCCCCGCAGTGCAGCGGACACCCACCTCCACCACGCACGACCCCTCGGAGGACGGCGCCGCAACTTCGGGGCACTCTCGTCCCCTCGTCGGCAAGAAGTGAGGCAGCCAGCTGGGGTGACACTCGAAACACAAGCTCCCCTAACAATCCTCCTGCGAGACCGAAGCAAAAAGCGGGGGAGAGGGGGGAAGAGGAAAAGAAAAAAAAAAGAAAAAAAGTAGAAAAAGAAAAGAAAAAAAGAAAAATATAAGTAAAGAAAACGGGGAAAATGAAATAAAATGTAAAGGAAAGGGAAGAAAAGGACACCTAGGAAAAAAAAAAAAAAGGACATTACGTTGGGAAATCCCGCCCGGCTCCCTCCTGGGCAGCGGCGGGCGCGGGGCCGCCGCTCCCTCCCCCCGGGGCAAATCCCTGCCGGCCTCTCCGCCTTTTGTTGTATTATTTTTACACCCGTGTGTTTCCCAGCTGGCTCGGCCAGCCTCAACCATCCGTTAAATATGTATTTAAAACGTTAAGAAGTGAAGCGTGGAAATGTGTTTCCCGACGGTTGCGGGGATCATCCGTAACAGGTCAATTAGGAAAATCTGTGCGAGCGACAGCCGGCCCCGCCGTGTGTCCCGCCGTGTATCCCGCCGTGTCTCCCGACGCGTGTCCCACCGCGTGTCCCGCTGTCCCGCCGCATGTCCCGCCGTGAATCCCGCCGGCGCAAGAACAGCCGCAGAGCGCAGGGAGGCAACAGGGACACGCAAATAAGGGCGGCCGGAGGGCGCATCGACTCCGACCCTGGTCGTGGCCCCGATCCCCCCGGGCTGGGGGATCCCTGCGGGGAGGGGCAGGGGCAGAGCTGTCTGCCCAAATGCTCCCGGGGGGCCGAGAGGGGCTGTGGGCAGAGTCTTCCTTTCCTTTTCCCTTTTTCCCTTTGCCTTTTCCCTTTCATTTCCCCTCGCTTTTCTTCTTTCCTTTCCCCCGCCTTCTCCCCCCTCCTTTTTTTCTTTTTTTTTTTTTCCCCCTCCCTTTCTCATTTTCCCGCGTTCAGAAAGACAGAATATGCACCCTGTGCGCAAATGTCGGCTCTACGCTCCTAACGACCAGGCGATTTCTTGGGCGACCGCCGCCGCTCTGGCAGGGGCCTCCGTCCCCCCTGCAGCCCCCGGGGCCGGCGCGGGGCCGGGCGGGCCGGGGGCTGCAGGGCGGTGGTGATGGGGAATGTTTCCCCCCTGTCCTGGACGGGGTGGGGGCTGCAGGGAGGAAGCGGGGGGCTGCTCTCCGCTGCGGGATGTCACATCCGATGTCACTTTGCTCCCTTGGCTCGCTCGGGCGGGATGCTGCGCCGCCCGGGAAAGCAGCGCTCCCAGAGGGGCCGCTCGCCCCGACTCGCTTTTGACAATAAAATGTGGAGCAGAGCCTATTTTATTGCCGATGAATATGTATTATCTTTTTAAAAATCATGATGTGACGGTAGGCAACCAAGGCGTGAGTGAAGGCAATCAGGGAACACGGTGAAGTGATAACTTAATACAAACCAGACTGTTGCTTTCACCGGGAAAATCACTGGGAATGTCATTAGGTTGTTGCTCGGGGTTGTTGCTGCACACATCCCCTCCAGCCCCTGGGCTGCGATCGCTTCCTATTGGATACCTCACAGGTGCCCTAAAATGATCCTACTTTCCCCGCGAGGAATCGGAGGCATCCGAATGAACAAGAGCTTAAATGTGACTGCTACTTGGTTAGAATTGGGAGCAGAAAGGAGTTTTAATGATGCCCCTGGAACTGTGAGGCTGGGTCTTTAGTGCTGCCTGCCTCCCATCTGCCAGCAGAGCTGCGTCCTCGAAATCAGACCTTGCAGCTCCAGAGCTGCCTTTTACAATTTCCAGTTGATGGTGTGACCCCTGGGGGGCTCCCCTGGGGCCACAGTCGCTCCCCACATGAGCACTTCAGGACCCCAAATCTCAACCTAAAGGACAGAGGAGGAAAGGGCTGTGAGCACGAGCTCTGCTTACTGTTCAACGGAATGAGGCAAGTCTCAGGGCAGTTACAGGGAAACATCTCTCAAGCTTGCTCTCATCTGTGTGATTTTAATTTATTTGTTAACACATTTATTCTTTATTCTTTCCATATTTGTCTGAATCAAAATCATTTCTCTCTCCCCAAATTTATTTTCTGCTATTCTTTTGCACTTCCCACTCAAGTCCAGCCTACAGACATTGATGCTCTTCCAGCTGCCAGACGAACACATCTGATCGCTGTGATCTCAGAGAAAGGGATTCAAGTCCTTTGAGCAGGGGAGTAATTTTTATTCTGTTGAGGTCTTTTTTTTTTTTTTTTTTTCCCCGTGCTAGGTTTGTTTTTGTTCACACTTGTTCCATTGCAATGTTCTAGACAAATGCCCCTTGCCAAAAACTCAGCATGTCTTCCTATTCAGTCAGAGACTGGAAAAGCTCCTAATCCTCGCAGGAGTCATCCAGAGGGAAAGCTCAGAAATACCAGAGCTGCCGTTTGCGATATTTCCAAGATTAAGCATAGCCTGGAAACAGGCCATTGCCTATTTTTATTTAGCAGGGAGAAAGCTTTATTTATAAACCTTTGTCACCTAAAAGCTTGCTGGCATTTACAGCAAAATAATTAGTTTGCTACCTCAGTTTCACTGGAAACCCAGGCTGGACCCTGTATGTCTTGCAGGCTCAGTCATTCCTCCTCTCAAATATGGCCAGTTACTTGAGCTGGACAATGAACATCAGTGAGATTAATGGGGACTGACTTTCCCTGACCTTAAAATGCTACCGAAAAACCCTCATCCAGAAGTCACCGAACTCTGCAGTGCAAGTGTAAGATGTATAAGCAGTCTGAATATTCCTCATTGTGTTTAAAGCAAGATGCTAAATATATAGTGGGTTTTTTTTTTTTTTTTTACAAGGTACAGTATTATTTTGTTTAATACACTGCTGGAGGAAAAACTCCAAAGGTGCACTGGTATGTCCATTCCATCCCCTTACTGCCTTAAGGATAGACAGTTCCTAAAGCTAATGAAACAATGTGGCAGCTGTTTCGTTTTGTTTGGGATCACGCTGACACTCTTGTTATGCCTATGCTGAGGAAAGAACTACCTGTGCAGCACCTTTTTTAAGCCCTGAGTTATTTCTAGTCCACGGAGGAGGGAGACCTCTGCAGAAACACCACCTCGCCAGGCAGCCTTGAGCTATGCATGATGTTTTAACTTGAACACCCGCAGGTGAGAACCTTCCTGGACCTTCTTTAGGTGGTCAATCCGAGGCAGTATAACTGTTACAGAGGAGAAGAAAAGAGTTCCTCCAACTCCTGCTGGATGTGGTGCTGTTGTTCATGCACAATTGCTATAAAATGAGAGCTGTGGGAACACATAAGTGAAACAAACCAAAGCAGCCTCTAAAATCACCTTCTGACCAGAGAGTGACAAGGAAACACAGCGAGGACTGAAGCGAGCAACATGTGGCACAATTTGCTCAGCGCGCTCAGGTTTCTGCCTCGGAGGAATCATGATTCATCCAAGCACTTAACTCTGCTCCAACAAACTTCAGTATCAACTGGACAGGAAAAATCACCCACGTGTTTCAAGCAGTGGTCTGGCTGGGAGGTCTCTGCATCACCAGCAACAGTCTGAAGGGGAAAAAGAAATAAATACAGTGTAGATAGAGTCCAAAGAAAGTCCTGGCACGACTGGTTGGGTCGTCTGCAAAAGTTGGAGTGACCGCACAAGGACTGAGTTTAGCCCAGAAAATCATATGTTACTCTGATTTTTTTTTTCAGGCAAATCCCATTTAACACAGTGTAGATAATCAGTTTTAATTTTGAGTTTCTGGGATAGTGTTTCAGGACTCTCTATTTTTGACATTTTGCCTTTTGTCCGTATGGGATTGTCAGGTGAACACTCCAAATCTTTTCCATTTCAATGTCTTTATTTTAACGGTGAGTTCTTTATGAGTGAGAGTCACCTGACAGAGTTTTAAGAATTAATGGAACAGGAAAATTGTGGTATATTTTGCTTTTTATGTGAACACTCACTGGAAACAAAATTTTCCTAAGATTATTCCTTTGTCTCGTCCCAAGCACATCTTCAAATCACTCCCTGTCCCCCCCCAAAAAAACCCCAAAAACTTAAAAATCCTGATAAGGACTATCAGTTTAATATATACACATATATGAATATTGCATTGATTTTTAGTGTTAATGGAAATAATGCCCATACCAGGTTGTCTGCTTTTTGGAAGGATATGTGTGGCTCTTTCGACATGCAGCAGCCTTTTAGATAGCAGCAACAAGCACCCGAATGACACCAAGCGCCTCCCTCACTGTGGGCCTTTCACTTGTAAAGTTACCGAAACAACTTGACTGTTGGGATCGAGACTTTCTCAGCCAATCTGTTCTTTAATAAAGAATAATAAGAAAAAAAAACCTAATAACATCTTGGTGACAAAAGTCTATCCTAGAAACTTGGCAGGATTCCTCTTTAATTTGCAGAGAGTTTTGGGGGGCCGTCGCCTGCCCGTGTCGCCCTGGGACTTGCATTAATGGAGTAACAGCTGAACTAAGCGTTCAGAATGAACATATCAAAGAAAGGAGCCTGTACGACACCATCTCTTGTAGTCCATGATGTCAAAGGTTGCTGCAAATATCTCCCTTGCTTTCTGGGTGGCATTGTTTGGGATGGTGGCCCCAGCAGATGGCCCAAAAACGCACCTCGGCCAAGCAAAGAGGGACCACATGTGATGAACCATAGATGTCTCATTAGCAAACAGGGGGGAAAAAAAAGCAAGGATGAGAAAAAAAAAGATAAAAAGAATACACAGAGACATTTACATATTTACATTGTTTCTCCCTCATTTTAAATTCTCCTTTAGCTGAAGTGTCAGTGTGCTTGCTTTTCTCCTTCTGTTTGTATGTTTACTTGTGCTAAATAGATTATGATAATCAGGCACATAAATGCATGCAACTGTTATTATGGCATTTTAATCACAGAGTTTTTCACTGGAAGCCTTCATTAGGATTCTCATAATCTCACTTGTTAGTGTAACAAACAGTAATAAATGCCAAGGAACTTGGATTAAGTCAGAGACATTCAGACATTAAAGGAGGAATATGGAAATGCTGTCAAATCTCTGCATTATTTATTGAAATGTCATATAAACAGTTCAGGACTTTAAATATCTTACTCATTATAAGGATAGGGTGTGCAGCCACCTGAAGATGGCAATTATATTTTTTTGTAGAGTACTGTAACCATATGTCTCTCATAGGCTCTTCGTAACTTTGCTGAACTAACTGGCTGCCCAGGTGCTTTTTAACTCTATTTATGTGTGTGGACTCTGACGCCGAGACTTTTAAGAGACAACGTGGGGAGGCACCGTGTTGGCTTTTGTTTAGCCCTTCGGCACCTTCAAGGGAGCAGGGATTGGTCTCATCGCTGCACTGGGCGTCCCGCTGCCGGCAGCCAAGTGCCGAGCTGATGTCCCTGTAACACGAAATACCCCGGGGGGGAAGGAGGCAATCAGTTTGCTGAGGTTGTGGGGGAATTTCCCCCACAGCTGCTCCCACTGGCTTGCGCCAGTAGCACTGCCAAGGCGCTTAGATGAGGATTTGTTGTTTGGGGCACCCATGGATCACAGTGCTGCCTCCCGTGAAACCCTCGCACACGTCTCCCTTTAGAGCTGATGCTCTCTTCACCTCCGGGCACTGAAACGCTGCTGTGGTGGAAGGATGCTGCACCTGCCTGAAGGAAAAAGTAAACAGCTGCTCTCCCGGTGTGACTCGGGGCACGTTTCCACCTCCATGAATATGCCCTGTGCCCTGGCTCTGCAGGGAGGCGAGGTGGCAACTCTGGGAAGTGCTCGAATGGCTGAGTTACTCCAAGTTTCTGCCTCTTCCTCTTCTTTCCTTCTCCCCCTTTTGTATTTTTCCCTTTTAAGAAAAAGAAGGAAAGTTGGTTGCGGCAGGCAAACGTGGCTGCTTTGGGTTTCTTGCTGCCTTGTCTTACAGCGCATCCAGCTACGTATGCATTTAAGTTGTAGCTTCACAAATGCAAGCAAGATGCAGAAATGAGTGGGCAGTGCAAGTTTTGCACATGCTTTTACTTCGTTTTCACTTCTTTTCAATTCTTCAAATTCAAAGCTGTGCAAATGCTAAGTAACTCAGGATTTTTAGCATTGACTCAAATGCAAAAGATACAGGTGTGATAATATAAAGAGGCAAGTTTTGATGCTCTGAGTCTGATTTTTCTTTGGCCTCTCCTTCCCTCAGTCCTGTAATTCAAACTGTCCGACCAGGATTTACTGCTCACAGAAGCTGATGGGCCAGAGAGGCTGTTTAATTCCCATCTCCCTCCTGAAACCTTGGAGGAAGCATTTTTATAGACTCACGTGGGTGACAGCATTTTTCAGAAGTCACTCGCCCTCCTGCCCTGTGCGGCGCAGTCTCCCCACAACCTGCTGGGCTAAGCAAAGGCGTTTGCCAGTGGGCTGAGGGTTTGCGTATTTGCTTCAAGAAGAAGGGTTCCTTGCTTTTGGTAATGACCTGCCAGCACTTCTGCTCTCCCATTCAACATGCTGAATTTATTTCCTCAGATACAAGGAACCTTCGCACCGTTCCTCCTTGCACCCATTCGCGCGGAGCTTTGCCCACCCGGCGGCAGCGGAGACCCCGACCTGCTCGTGCGTGTGCTGGTGTTGCGGTCTCGATGCAGAGCGTCTGCGCTGCGAGATTTAAAGCACATGTTCCCTTGGAAGCACTTGAAGAAATGTTCTCAAGTGCAGCTATAAGTGCCTTTCATGACGTAGCTTGTTTTAACAGCTTTGCATGAACCTACCCTCTCTGTCAGTGATGCAAGTGAGGTTCTGGTGTGCTTTGCCATATTCTCCCCAAAGGCACCTCGCAGAGTAGGGCATCAGAGAGCATGAGGGAGCAGGGAATGGATACGCAGCACATTTGTGTAGCTTTTGTTTCCTAAGGAAGCTGAGGCTGAAAACCCAATGGAGGCTAAGTCAGGAGTGCAGGAGTCACAGGCCTGAGGCTGGGTGTGGGTGAGCTTGGTCCAGCACTGCATACCCCAGGCTCACAGGTTCCACAAAACCCCTGGAGATGCTGGAGATGAGGAGCAGGAATGAGCCTTCCTGCAGCTACAGCCTTGTTGCCCATCAAAAACACTCAAAACCCCTTCAGAAACATCTGCACCCCACAACAAAGAGTTTAAGCAAACCAGTAGATGTAGTGAAAGATTGGAAGATGATAAAAGGTTGGGCTGCAGGAAAGCAAAGATACCAGGAAAGACTAAAGACAAGATGCTATGAGAAAGAAAAAAAAATCCAAAGTGAGGACAATGGTAGTACCTAGAAAGAGAGAAGACAAGAAGTTCACCATGACCACGTAAACTTTGCTCCAACCTTTAGAAAGGTTCCTATACTCAGAGCATGAGTTATATGGAGGTAGTCCTTGCCTACTTGTTTAGAATGAAAAAGTATACTAATCTGAGGAAAAAAAATCTTCCTGTATTTTGGATGGAGAGGTGTTGACCTGTATCAATACACCTAAATTCTAGAAAAATCCCATTTTCCCAGAAGAGGGAAAGCATGGGAAAGTAATTTGGATTTCCACTAGCAAGGATGTGGCCTCTACTGGTTGCCCCATGGCTTTTTCCTTCCAATCCCCTTCTTTCCCATCAAGACATTGAATGGGTCCAAACGCTTTCTAGTGCATCCTTGCAGTGTCTCCATGGTGGGAAGTGTGGCCGTGGTCAGGTTGAATATCCCCAGCCAAACTATTTGAGGACTTTCACTTGCCTGTGGAAATAGCCCTCCTGGACTGAAAAACTCTTGCTGAGTTTCTGCTTGGGTTGCTAGCCGGGGAGCAAAGCTGGCTTGCCAGCCTGACCGAAAACAAGCATAGCTGCCAACTGCTGCATTTGCAACATATATTTTTGCTGGGGTGAAAGGCAGGGATTTCTGCAGCGTGACAAGCCCCACAGCCCCAGGCCTGGCTTGGCTATTCCCTTACTTGCCGGAGCATCCTTCAGTCTCTGTGGCCAGGAGGTCTCTTTCTTTCTGTCTCTCTGCCTCTCGGGTTTCTTGGGCTTCCTGGGTGGTGGTGGAGTTGTGATGTCTTGAATACCAATAGTGAAGCTGAACATATGTGAATCTTTCCTAATCCTGCTAATCTTCCTTCAAAAACCTTTCTGAAAGTGTAGGCAACATCCAGATTTAAAAAAAAAAACTACTGAGCATTTTAATGACAAATAATCTTTGTAAAGGGGGAGGGTTTTTTTTTTGCCTCAGCTGGAGATGAGTTTATGAACTACAGCAGGTAGAAATAACTGCTGTATTACCTCATGTAATCTCCGCTATTCAGGGTCAGATTAGGCCTGAAAGCGAGGAGAAAGAGACTTCTTTTTTAAACTGGGGACTTTGTCCCCACAACGGCTATTAGGCAGTAATTAGTTGTGACACAGAATTACGGGCCGCACAATGGTGACCGGAGCCTTGCAAGTCCTTTGAAATGGATTGCAGGAACTGAATAGATGCTACTTTTTTTTTTTTTTTTTTAAATTCTGCTCAGATGTAGGAATTATTTGCCTCCCTCTTCCCCCATCTTCTTTGCTAGGTTGGATGTTGTATCCATCAGGCAGGGAAGGGGATTGGGTCAGAATCCCGGAGCTTCCTCGTCTTGCTGGTGGCCAGCAGCCATTTCGTGGAGTGGATGACCACCAGCACAGGCTGGGGACTGACCTTCTGGAGAGAAGCTCTGCAGAGAGAGACCTGGGTGTCATGGTGGATGATAAGTTGACCATGAGGCAGCAGTGTGCCCTCGTGGCCAAGAAGGCCAATGGGATCCTGGGGTGCATTAAGAAGAGCGTCTCTAGCTGGTCGAGGGAGGTGATCCTGCCCCTCTACTCAGCCCTGGTGAGGCCACATCTGGAGTATTGTGTCCAGTTCTGGGCTACACAGTACACGAGGGATGTGGAGCTGCTGGAGAGAGTCCAGCGCAGGGCTACAAGGATGATCAGGGGCCTGGAACATCTGCCCTATGAGGAGAGGCTGAAGGAGCTGTGCCTGTTCAGCCTGGAGAAGAGAAGGCTGAGAGGGGATCTAATCAGTGTCTATAAATACCTCAAGGGAGGGAGTGCAGTGGATGTGGGAGTGCTGGCCTCTTTTCAGTGGTGGCCACTGATAGGACTAGAGGAAACGGCCAGAAACCAAAGCATCAAAAGTTCCACAGGAGCTTAAGGAAAAAATTCTTAACAGTGAGGGTGACAGAGTCCTGGAACAGGCTGCCCAGAGAGGTTGTGGAGTCTCCTTCTCTGGAGATCTTCAAAACCCGCTTGGACGCAGTCCTGCGCCACGTGCTCTAGGTGACCCTGCGTGTGCAGGGGGGTTGGACTAGATGACCTCTAGAGGTCCCTTCCAACCTTAAGCATTCTATGATTCTATGATGAGATGACAGCCTCATCCTTGATCTCATAAGGTGCGATATTGTCGCAATGGCTGGGGGCTTCCATTGACACGCAGATGCCTTGGGACTTCCTGGAGCTTTGGAAGGGAAAATGAGTCCTAATGAAGCTGTGTGATGCAGAGGTGCGACGGGGCTGGCCTGGCCTGTCATGTAATGGTACAAGTGCCTGGAGTGCTGTCTCTTCGTGCCATCAGCACTTCTGTCAGGGAGTGCCGGGCAGCACCTGTGTCCTCGTACAAGTCCCTGTGGCGCATGGACGTTAGCGTTGCCTCTGAGGTATTCACTGCAGAGCTCATGGCCCGGCCTCTGTAGCATAGATTACAGCCAGATGTGGACCTGCAGCTTTTAGGAACCGGGAAATTGATACTGAGAGTTAAATCTCTGTACCTTTGGCAGCACGGAGATGAAGGATCGTGCTGCAAGTCTTCAATCTAATCAGCAGCCCCAGCAGCCCCATTACATCGCCCTCTCCGCGGCGGCAGAGTGCAAAGCGCTTGCTCAGCAATAACGTGATAAACTGTTCTACACCCCGGTCCGGCTGGCAACAGAAAGGTATCAAGGAGGTTGAGTCATTGCACCATGTGAACCCCTTGGTCCCTGGCCCCTCAAGGCGCTGAGGACACAAGATGCGTGAGGTGTGCGAATCCAAAGGGCTGCGAGCTCAGTGCTCGCGCCGGCTTCACGCTGAGCCACCTCTGTCAGTGTGTGGCCTCAGCGAGGTGCCCGTGCCCTGCACGGCATGGCCATCATCCCGCGCCACGGGCACCTCCTGGCAGGGGAAGGGGCACAGGAGGGGAGCGCCCACGCGCGCGTGACACTGCCAAGGGCGCCTGCTCACAGGCACGAGCTGACGAGAGCACGAGCTAATGCAAGCTAATGAGAGTGACGTGCTGCGTTGGTGCCCCGTTCGACTCAGGGCCTGGCTTCAGGGGGTGGCTGCTGTAATCCCTCCATATCCCCAAAAGCAAAGCTACTTCCATTCGGGATTTAGCTGTGCTGCATTTTTCCCTGACAGGCAACACGAGCACTCTTGTGCGTTCATCAAAGCCCTCTATATGCCTCCCCAAATGAAAAATATCTAGAAATATCAGCCTACAAATATGCAGGGATTGTTGAAACACAGTCATTTTCTAACCTAAGAAAGGGTCCTTCTTTCATATCTGCGCCAGTCCATCTTCCCTGCCCTGCACATGGTCAAAAGGAGGCACATGATTAAAATGGGAACTTCGCATCTTCCCCGCACGTAAGGAAAGAATTCACCTGCAGAGCCAGGAGGGATCTGTTAGCGCGTGCTCGGCGATACCTTCTAATGGAGCCGCCGAACATGTTGCAACAAGGAGACAAATTATAGCAGGCAGTTAAATTAGAAACAAAGGGCTAGGTTTTGTTAGCCTTCTCTGTGCTGAAAAGTGCCTCATTCCTGGAGTAGTCCTGCAGATTTCAAAGACAAATGAAATCACTTGAAAGAGAGATGAACAAAACTGGCAATATGCTGCAGTACTTAGGACTGTAATTTGTTAATTTTTCCATAGTAAATTAATTAAAAGCAGCATCTTTGATGTAAGCATATATTAACATGAGATTTTTTTTTCTCCATTTGATATTGCTTTAACAAAATATCTCAACTTTGGTTTTGGTTAAGTGAAGAGCCTTTAATATTTCTATAAGCATTAAAAAAAAAGAAGGTTAAAAGTAGAATCTCAAAATCAGGGTTTCCCTCTTTACCAATTGCAAACCAGGTTAGTCCTATTGACACGAGCAGGCATCTTGCCAGCAGTCTCAGCAGATGCGATCGGGCCCCTTCTTATTCGCGAATGATTTTTTTTTCTTTCTTCCAGCTTAAACGTGCATTCAGAGCGTTGGGGAGCTCGGCAGCCGCATCCTGGCTCTTAGTGCTGCCACAATGTGGGCACGCTGGAAGGGCAGAGCCTGACCTCGTCGCAACCTCTAGCCTTGACTTCCCACATTAATCTCGGAACCTCTTGACTTGGCAAAGTCGTCTCCCCTGTCTGCGTTGCAGCATTAGCATGTGCAGTCGCCTCGTTCTCCTCCCGCCTGCTGGCGACTTGCTTTGGTTATGGGGTTTAAGTGGTTTGTTTGTGGGCTGTGCTGCTTCGTACCGTTTGGGGAGCTTCGGGGCACCTTCTAAGCAACTGCTCTGCACCCTCCAAAATGCAGCATCTCTTAGGCCTTAAACCAGGGCTCAGCCTGCAGAGGAGATCTCCGAGCTCTCGCTAAACACATGTGGCTAAAGCTCCAAATGCGACAACCAGCGCGCTGCTACTGGCATCTGCTTGAGCGCCCCGCGCCTGGGGACCAAACCTCCATCTCACCCGGTTTGTGTGAGGCAGACATCCCTAGTCCCGGGCTGCGAGCAAGGATGCTCTGGGATGCAGAGGTTAAGTGTCTCATCCGTCAGAGCAGGCGCGCGGTGCCCTGCCCGCGATGCGCGTCCTGCCACAAGGGGAGGTGACCTCCTCCGGTCCTTCCCAGCCCTGCTCCTCCACGGCCGTGTGCTGTCTTAGCCTCTATCAACAGGTACTAAATATGTCAGGGACTGAAGCAAGAATTCAGGGATTTACCCTCAAAGGTTTTGTTGATTTATCTTCACTATAAATCTATTTCTTTTGAGTGATCTGAAATTGATTTCAGGCTCGCTGCTCCGTTCCCCCATTTGGTTGTAATTTGGGTATGTCAAGAAAATTGTGTTGAAAGAAGAAGATGAGCTGATATGAAAAGGGATTATCTGTCCCATATGGGTAGAAGATGCTAGTGCGGGGGAGAAGGGAAAAGCAAATGTTTGTCTGTACGTGTTTGCACATGTGCAGTGTTGGGCAGGAGTGGTCTTCCAAGAGGAAGAGAAAAATCAAAGGAAAACTGCTAGCTCTGTAGAGAGATCTCATGAGAAGTTAGTGGCTTCACAAAGCTAAGACTGTCTGTTGGGCAGAGAAGGATATACAGACAAGCATCCTCACATGTGAAATTTAAGTATCCAACATGTACTATTAAAGTTTCAAGCTAGACTTTTTGGCTTTTCAGGAAAATCCACACAACTGAAAGAACGAATTGAAGCCTCTTCTTTTAGGTCTGTCAAGAAATTATGAAGTATGCATTGAAAGAAATGCTTTCTCATTTTTTAATGCTTTTCATTCGCATTCCCTGGATGCAATGGGGCAAACTTTTGCAGCTACATATGACTCAGAAAAAGAGGGGAAGAAACTCCAGTGCATGCCATATCTCATGCAGATTTTCTACTCTGAAAAGAGGCTTGGCACTTGAGTTTGCTGTGTCTCAGAGACCCTGAATCTTCTCCACTGCTCATGTAGTCTCTCCACCCTGCCATTCCATTTTTGCAGATGCTGGTAACTGGGTTGTGAGGTGGCTTTTGCTCCTGGAGCACCTCAGTACTTAACCAATGCTATTTTCCCTTCACCTCAGGCCATCGGTCAAGCTGTGATTGCCCAGCACGACTGCCAATGCCCAGGTTTCTGCCACCAGTTTGTCCAAGTCTCTCACATGTAGACTGGGATAGCCCCAGGTGTGCTCTGTTTCTGGCTGGAAATTTCCCTGAGTGGATTTTTTGCCTTGGGCTTGCTGCAGATGGGATAGCAGGAGTTTATAGAGTGGGCTGCCCACATCCTGGCTGAGCACTGGTTCCATCCAGGCGCCATGAGCCGCTTCCTTCTTTGGCTCTGCGTGTTCAAGGAGACACTCAGCTTCCACATGGCTTGTGTACTATTTTAAACATGCCATGCACAAAACAAATGTTTGCAGAGATTCTGCTGTTTGCTTTGGAATACATTTGAAAAAAAACCATTGCTCCGTCCAAGGATCATTGCTCTAGGGAACTGCAAGAAAACTAGCAAATTATCTATGATAAAGTGAAAATCCTTCCCACAGCTAATTTTTGCTTACCCTAATGAGATCAGTTTTGCTGGACACAGCGGTTTGGATCTCTTCCCCTGCTAATGCTCCTGCTCTAGTGGCATTTTTCCCTAGGAGCCATTTCAAAGAGTGGCCTTTCCGCATAGCAGAGAGAGGCAGGGTAGCCAGCCTGGTAGCTGGTAGCTGTTGGGCAGTGCTGTATTTTTCATCCCTTTCCTGCCACAGGGATGGCAGATGCAAAGAAGAACCAGGCGCAGGGAGGTGGGAAAAGCTAGACCAGAGGATAAGGCTTAGGGTGCCCTTTGAAATGCACATTACCTCCAGCCTGAATGGGATGATATTTCCAGTTGTCCCACTGCCTTCTTGGCCATGGCAATGAGAAGAAAAATAGCTCTGGGGCCCTCCTGGCAGGGACCTTGGAGTCACTCCTGCCGAGGGTGCTGCTTGTTGTAGGCCCTGCTGGCTGCTGGCTGCGACCATGTGATCCCTGCTGTGGGTGCGGTGGATTGGAGATGCTCACATCCATTTCCTGATATATCCCACGGACATCCCTGATGGGAAGTTACAGATCATCACAGGCTGTAATGCTGCTGCTTCTCAATTCAAGCTGTTTGGAACCCAAATCCTCCCATCTTTCCCCTTTGCCCTCTGTCCTGCAGGTGCTGCCATGTGTCCCCCCCCATTCATGCACTGGGAAGCAGTGTAACTGGGACATGTGATGGCTTGTCCCTCCCAAAATTATGCAATTGGCAGGACTAGTTTGGCCTGCAGCCTACTCTGATAACCACAGCAGCCATGAGGCGTTCGGCTGAGTTCTTAGTTCCTCAAGAGCAGTCACCAAGGACATGTCTAGTAGACAAGGACCTGCTTCTGCATCCGATTGGTTCTAGCACTTCAAGCCCCTATGAGGGCAGAAGAAAGCTTCTCCTACCTATATGGATGCAGGAGGATAGGGGACCCAGGCTGAGACCCCCTGTGCCCCAGCTCCTGGGGGAATGATGCCCCCAGCATCATTCACAGCTATCCTGGCAGGGAACCCAGTTGCTGATCCATGACTGCTTATCTCCTAAAGCTCAACTTCTTTCTCTGACTCTTCCCTCCAGCTGTGATTTCCCAATCTGCTTCCTTTCCTCCTTGAACGTGGTCCCTGCTCCACATGAAATCACACAATCCCTCACTGTGTTTGGACCAGTGGCAAGAGGGAGAAGACCTTTGTCAGGGCACATTGCCTCCTTTTCTGGACTCCTTTCCATCCAGGTGGGTTGCGTGCATTAAAGGCAGTGTGGGAAGGTATATCCCTTTATAAGTTTTCATTCCCCACTTTCTATCCACAATCCTAGCCTTGCCTGAGGAGGAGGGGATTTGTCGCTCTGCTTAGCCTAATGCAAAGTGGGAATCCACCTTACACATCTGTATCCTTTGTCCTTTTCCTACTGTCACTCTCATGACATGGAGCCAGGCTTCAATCCTCATCTGATGTGCGCTCGAGATCCTCTTTCAAAGGTGGGATTCAGGATGCTCCTGCACAGGCAGAGGTCTCCCACTCAGGTGGTCTACGGAAAGCTCCGTGCCAAGGAGCATCAAACTGAATAACAGAGATGCAATATTAAGTGCAAGAAAGATTGCAGGGTTGTCTAGTACAAACCTTGCATACACTTGGTAAAGGAAAAAAATATGTGTTTGATATAAAGAAATCTCCGGCCAAGAGAAAAACCTGTGAGCCAGATTGCACCTAAAAGCATTCTGCTCCACTGGGTAAAAAACAGAGCAAGTCGACAAGACGACAAGTTGACCATGAGGCAGCAGTGTGCCCTCGTGGCCAAGAAGGCCAATGGGATCCTGGAGTGCATTAAGAAGAGCATCTCTAGCAGGTCGAGGGAGGTGATCCTGCCCCTCTACTCAGCCCTGGTGAGGCCGCATCTGGAGTACTGTGTCCAGTTCTGGGCTCCACAGTACAAGAGGGATGTGGAGCTGCTGGAGAGAGTCCAGCGCAGGGCTACAAGGATGATCAGGGGCCTGGAACATCTGCCCTATGAGGAGAGGCTGAGGGAGCTAGGCCTGTTCAGCCTGGAGAAGAGAAGGCTGAGAAGGGATCTAATCAGTCTCTGCAAGTACCTCAAGGGAGGCAGTGAGGAGGATGGTACTAGCCTCTTTTCAGTGGTGGCCACTGATAGGACTAGAGGAAATGGCCGGAAACTGAAACATCAAAAATTCCATAGGAACTTAAGGAAAAATTTCTTAACAGTGAGGGTGACAGAACACTGGAACAGGCTGCCCAGAGAGGTTGTGGAGCCGGCAGAGTACATGTCTGTATATGTCACTGCCTCTCTGGGGCTGTTGTGCTCTGTCCAAGTGAAGTCAGGACATGAACAGGGGAATCGGTGCAATTCCCCAAGGCCAACATGGAATGTTTTCAGTCTGTAGTTGGAACTATGTTCCTGTAGGCATCTAGGTGGCGAGAAGGCAGCTAGGAAGAGGTAGCGACCTGGTAGAGATGGTCTCAGCTCACAGAGACTGTGAACAGTCCCCTAGAGTCAGTGAGGCCTCAAGCACCGAGAGACCCTTTGCAGAGGTTGCCCTGGGCAGGTTATTCAGAGAGAGTCAGGGTATATGAGCACAGAGCATCTTCTCATCTGGCCATTAAAATGTGTGCTGATGTCTGTCCCTAGAAAGCACATCAAGGAAGGACCCTCTCCTTCCTGACCTATAGTTCCGTGTGGCTGCTAAAACATGTCCTTTATTAAGGGAAGCTTGGGAAAAAGAAAAGAAAAAAAGAAAAAAAAAGAAAAAAAGAATATTTCTTAAAAAAGTAATAATGTCTGCAGGATTGAGAATCAACTTGCCTCCATCTGGTGGAGCTCTCCTTGCTGTTCCCATGTCCAACAGCTCCTGGTCCTGCTGCTGTAAAATGATGAGCCTTAGGGAGCTGCTCAAATTCCAGTTGATACCTGGAGCAGTCCTGACCTTGGATTTGGGAGGTCTGGGCAGGGCTGAGAGCTCCCCTGGCACCTCCACCTTTCTAGGACAGGATAACGGCATTCAGTTCTGCGTAGCAGCAAGGATAAAATAGGAGAGAAAGACGCATAGTCTGTGCTTAATGCTGGACAGGCGAAATCCAAAGCTGGTAGTGTTATCTTTCTGGATGCTACATTACAGGTCCGATGTTTCCAGGCTGGGAACAGTTCCCTAAGCAAACATATTTGATGGACATGCACAGTCTCTTAGCTGAATTCGCTCATGCCCATCTGTTGCGATGGCAGAGTGCCCACTGTCAAGTCAGTGAGATGTTGGCCACAGGGCATAAACACCAACCAACCGCAGGTTTACATGGGCAGCCAGCGTAATCGTCTAAACACTCTCCATCTCCTGGGACTCTGCATCTCTGGCCAGCGCTGCCCCAGCCTTGCTGCTTTTTTCTGTGGGATTTTCCTTACGTGCTACTAGTTTAGGATACCAACCCCAAGGTTGCTGCCATGGAGGCAGGCAGGAAAGACTGGACCTCCATCCCTGCTGCTCTCCTCCATGGAGGAACAGCAGGGATTTTTCCTTGAGAAAACAGCTAATGGGCTTTGCTGTTTGGAGCAGGGAGGAAATGTTTATTTCCCGGTGGAAAACTCTGTGGCCTTGAGAAGCTTTCTGAGTAATGCCATGGTTGCTTAGCAAGAGGGCTTGTAATATCTGTGCCTAGCAAGCAAAGGGAAGCTAAGGGAGGGCACGTATGGCCCAGTAGTCTGTATGTTATGTGTCCTCCTCTGAATCAGCACCTTTATCCTCCTACAGTGACGGCCCAAGCTGCCGAGAATCAAATACCTGTACAGGTATTGTCACCAGCCTTATTAATGTGGGGTAGACTCTCACTGCTGTGGTGATATTAAAACACCTGCCTATATAATCACCTACCTGTATAATCTAAACCAAACTCTTCTATATCAGAGTATTTACTTGGAAAGACCCCACCAGGTTAACTGGGTTGCTATGGATTTTGCTTCTGTTTAGCTGTTCGAGCAGCTCAAGCAAGAGCAACTTTTTTTTTTCCCTTGCCCCACGGCCCTGAAGTCCCTGTTTACAGGACTCATCATTTATCAAAACGGTGGCTACTGGTTTGGGTTTCATTTCATGAGATCATGGGAGCACATGTGGAAGACGTTGATGTCCATGGGCAGGAAGGCATCAGTGCTGCCAGTGCCAATGCCATGGCTGAGCTCAGAAGCCACCAAAGAGATGTGTGGTGTTACGTCTCTGCTTTGAACCATGTCTTGGGTACCCTCAAAGGGGAACCTGCCCCTAAATATACTAAGTAGACAAAACCTTGGTGTTTTAGATGCAAATGAACCCCTCTTTCAAATAAACACTTATTGGACATGCCTGGCACCAAGATGTGAGCCAGGCAGACATGTGTTTAGTGAAGAGCAAGAAGACTTTTTCAATTTATTTGGGGCACTACTAGAAAAGCAGCCCAGCACCTTTTTAGGCTTCGCAACCATGGGGCCAAGCTTAAAAAAAGGGATGCCAAAGGAATTCACCACTGCAGTGCCAGCAATGCTGACACTTAATGTACTGAGCAAACTTTTCGATATTTCTAATAAACCATTACTGTTATGTGCCTACAGCAGCCAACATCCAGAATTGTAACGACGGCATCATTACTCTACTGGAGCTGAAAACTGGCTTAAGTCCAGTGAAGTCAATAGAGCAATTTTATTTTTATAGCAATGATGACGACGTCTGAACAACATTCAGAAAAGCATTTAGGAATATATTTACCTGATCTGTACCAGGCATTTGTCGGCTGCCAGCAGAAGATGTAATTCCAATATTATATTATGGTACATATGTGATATTATGGTATATATGATACTGTAAGTTCTAAAATACCTTCTCTTATTTTTCCACTGAAAAATTGTTTAAATATTTAAACTTTACACAATTGTCACTGATTTGGAAGCTGTGTGTGTGTGCGTATAATAAATATTCACCCAATGAGTCATATATAGACCTTGTAAAAGTGCACCAGCTAACCTGAGCATCTTAGAAACTAGAACATGGTCAGGAAGTGCCTGAATACAGTTAAATCATTTAGCTCTGTAGAAGCTAAGCTGATTTATCCTAGCTAAGGATCCAAATTCCTAACTGGGGTGAAGGATGGGAACTCAGCTGCCCGCCCTTGCACAAAACAGGGAGGAAGATTAGTTTTCCTGTGTTCCCCCTCCCAGAACTTGCCCCCTCTGTGCTCCTGCCTGCTGTGGCTGCAACATGCAGCTTTTAGTCATGATAAAGCAAAGAGGATGGGTTTCACTTGTGGGTTTTTTTTTTTTTTGTTAACATCCAATGTACATTAAGTGTGATAAGCTGTGTATGAGTGTGAGTAAAAAATAGGGGGAAATCACTTGGTGGTGGACTGGGGGGTGACAATATCTTAATATTGCATGTGTATTTGTCCAGACAGTTTCGTATGAAAGATATTTAACTTCATACCAGACAAGAAAACTCCACTGCAGAGAAGTTTTTTGTTTTGCTTTTATTTTTTTTTATTTTTTTTTCTCCTTGGGGAAGAGTGAGAGTCAGTGGCGCTTGGCTATGTCTCCTCTGGGGATGCAGAACTTCTCGATGAGCTCTTTACGATTCCCTGCCAAGCGAAACATGGCATTTTTATAGAAAGAATCTTCTAACAGCTCTTAATATGAAATAAATGACGGCATTACTTTTTCCTGTTGTCAGCAGCTTGAATTAGCGCATCTGTTTGGGTCATTGCAGCATGCTGTCAGAGTAAGATACATAAAACCGGTGCTACTTTTTTTAAAAAAGAGAGATTTTTTTTTCTTTTTTTTTTCTTTCTTTTTTTGTAAGTAATAATAGGGTCAGGCAATAAAATGCTCAGGCTGCATTGGTTTTGGTGCAGAATTCCCCCACTCCAAGGCTGAATATGCCCTTCCCAAGGCGTGACCCACCGGGAGTGAAGCATCCTAATTTATTGGCGGGGCGCTTCCTTAGGGTTTTTGTTTTATTGGTAATTTACAATGCGGCCTGCCCTCCTATTCACCTTTCCCTCTTCTCAAGTAGGTGAACACAATGCAATTGTCTCAGCAGCGCAAGAGGGGATGCTTGCTCCGAGCGTGCCCCATTAATTGGCGCGCCGCACACAACTGACAGGAGCGCGGTGGGCGCGATTAGCGGCGTCAGACGAGAGCCATTAGCAGAATGGAGAGTGTCATCTTCAGAGCACAAATATTTTCCCTGACCATAATACCCTCTTCAGGGGACCTGAAGTGGACCCGCATTGTCACAGGCGCTGCTGCTCGCACCGCCGGCCCGTTCTTCGCGGCCACCGTGGCCCGGCGAGGGACGGGGAGGAGGGATAGGGCAGATAGGAGGGATAGAAGGGATAGGAGGGATGCTTTGGTCAGGCAGCAGGAGTGGGGCAGCTCCAGAGAGCCGAGTGTTTGGGGACAGGGTACTATTGTGCTTTGCCCCACCCCTGGGCAAGCCTTCTTTCTGAGTATATCCCAAAGTCTGGGAAAGGGATATCCTGGCCTCATCCCAGCTTCTCCCAGCAGTGCTTATGGGAGGACTAGGATAGTATCTACATAACAGATAGATACTATCTATGTATCTCTCTATATTTTTTTTTAATTTATTTTTTTCTTGCCATTTAGGTCCCGGGAGAGCAGGGAGCCTGCGGGCCGGCATCGGGAGGAGGCGGCTGCCCGCGGGGGCCGGCCGGGCCCCCGGCCTCCGCTGGCGGCAGAAGCGCCGGGCGGCCGGGAACAGTGGGGGCATTGTGCGGCGGCACCATACCACCCAGCTCTTTCCTACCTCGGCGCTTCGGCAGGCCCGCCGGTTTTGTTCCCCGTCAAAAGAAAGCCTGCACTCCTCCGCGGGGGGGAGAAGAAGAGGAGGAGGAAGCGGGGGGGATGTCCCTACCCCTTCCCCTAGCACGGGGCTAGGGCAGGAGCGAGGGGTAAAGGGAAGATTGATGGGAGAAAGTTCACCTAGAAAACCAGGATAAATTTCTGGCCGGCCAAGGCCATTTGTTGCATTGTGCGGGGGCCATGTTTTTTGTTAATTATCTCTCACTCTTGTCTTTTATCGAGGGAGCTGGCAGCAAAGTGCGGAGAAAGGAACAGGATATAGAGGTCAGCGGGTCCCACTTGGCCACCTAGGTATCCCATTTTAAATGCGAAGGGCGAGTGAGGCGCCCGGTGAGTTTTCCGAGCGTGGGGGTAGGGGGGAAATGGGGACCGCCGAAATTATAACTCTGGGCAGCCTGCTGACTTGCACCTAAAACTCCCATCGCCAAGTTCGAAAAAGAAACACTGGAAAGGGACTTTTTCTTTCTTTATTTCTTTCTTCTTTCTTTCTTTCTCTCTCTCTTTTTTCTTTAATGAAGGAAAGTTGCTTCCAACAAGAACATGTTGTCAAGGAAATAAACCTTAGCGAGGGGAGGCATTAAACACACAGCTGCTGGACTTGGCTGGGCCTTAGACACTGGTGGCAATGACAATGATGCTTAGTGGCAGCAAACCAGATCTAAACATAAATAGGACTGCCTGAAAGGAGAGGAAATGGAACAAAACAGTTCCTTGGGTACCACTGGCAGAGGAATAACATCAATTTCGATTAAAAAAGCAAAAGAATTCTCCTGTTTCCCCACATTAGTAAAGGCATGCAAATTCATAACGCACCAACAATGTACCTTTGAAATGCAGCTGCACCCCACAAACGGGGCCTTTCTCCATGCAGAGAAGCAGCCCTGTTTTAAGCAGAAAGAAAACAACTATTGAAAAAGCCACAAGAGTCTGCAACAGTAGGGAGGGGTGTTTGGGAGAGGTGGAGGAAATGTGTTCACTTTGGCAGATGCGAGGGAGCAGGGTTTTTTTTTTTTTTTTTTTTCATGTAACAGCGCCTTTGGAGACGGCCATTTCCAAAAGTTGGGATGGCTGTGTACTTTTCCCGGGACCCTCTGGCAGGTCCTTTGGCTGTGGACAGCTGTTAGCCGTGCTGAATGTGGATGAGGGATCTCCATGGCGTGGGGGCGCAGAAGGATTGCAGCAGCTCCTGGGGCAGGTAGCACAAATCCTGTTTCCAACAGGGTCCCCATCTTTTCCCTATCCTTCCCCTGAAGGATTTCCCCTCTTGGCAACGTTTGGGAGGGGATGTGTCCCTGAGGCCTTAAGCTGCTCCAGGCTACATGGCATGGTGCTTCGGTCATAGTCGACCCTCGTGCATACCTCTGCCATTAGAAACATAATGGAAAATGGCTGCAGCTCTCCTGCATGACGTGTCGTGTCCTCATGTTACCCCTTGCATGATGCAGATTGACAGAAGTTACCTGAGCAGTGAGTGACAGTGTTGTTATCATCCTTTAACTCCAAGGGAGCAGGACCTATAAATATACATTTGTGTATATATATATATATATATTTAAACTGAAACAAGTAAAAATTGAGCTTGACTTAGGTAGGAAGGTTTTCTCACCTTATTTTTTTTTCTGGGACTCCCTTGCAGAGGGAGGTATTGGCCAATTTGTTGAATAGCAGCACCAACCGTTTGCTCTTACAGGCAGCTGCCAAACACTTGCTGAGATGCCTCTAAGGAAACTACTGGGACTAGCCAGAAGGATCCCACCCTGATGGTCCTCTAAGGCAAAACCCTTGCTATAGCCCAAGGAGGTTTGCACCCCTGGGGCTCCTTGCTGAGTATGCGTGGAGGGCTCCTTCTCTTGTGCAGTTTTGCAATTATGGGAGATCATTCACTCCAATTACATTTCATCCTGCTGTACAAGCTCGGTGAAAGCACAGGGCATGGCAGAGTACTTGGCTTGCTGCACGAGCTCCTCTTCAAAAGTCATACGTATATCAGGTTGCTTTTGTAGGGCCTTGGTCTGAGGAAGATCTTGGGTTTTGGCTAGTTCTCTCGAAGGCAAGTTTTGCTTTTCGGGTTGCCTCATACCCATTGCAAACCTTCTACCAGAAATGCTTGCTATCAGATTTGCCATCTTCACTTAGTTATCAAATTTGTCTTCATCACTCGATAGAAACTCTTTGGTAAGAGGACCAGGCAAAGCCTGTCATGAAAACACTACAGTATTTATGTCCAGCAGACAATGCCATAATTATTGGTCCATGATAAAAATGAATAGTGGTCTGTTGGTGAGTCACTGCTTTCTAGTCCCTAACTGATTGAAAGCTCTTGCCTTGTCTTACTGCCCACCATGGTGACAGTTGAATCACCGGCTCTGGGCCTGTTAGCCCTGGCGACATCTGACGACTCTTAATTAATCGGCAGTTTTGTCGCCCTTGTGCTGGTTGTCTGCAGGGAGCAGCATGACTGGGAGCTTTGTGTGGGCGCTGCGGCACGAGCAAGCGGACGTGAGGCAGGCCGTGCTCGGAGGCACGGGGGACATCTGCTGAGGGGCTGGATGTGGCGATGGCGCCCATCAGAGGGACAAGCTGCCTCAGCTCTGCTAGAGGTCCCGGAGCCGGGCTGGCGAGCAGCAGAGAGGAAGGACCTGCTTCAGCTCCAGCCCTGGTTTGCAGAAAACTCCTGGGAGTCAATCCTGAAATACTTTGAGGAATGAAATGCCAGGCCAGCTTAAGTGTGTCTCCCTGTGGTGGTCCAGAAAACCTTCTCCTGCAGCTGAGCAGAAAGCTGATGTATGAGGCCCCATATGAGGCGCAGAGGCAGGGCCCTGTTGCCAGGGCCCCAGGGGGCTGGAGAACCCCCGCCCCGTCTTTGTGCTGGGACCTAGGATGCAGGTATCCATGCAGGTACTCATGTCCTTGTGGCCTTTACTTGCTGTTGATCCTGGTTGTAAAGGACTGGCCAAAGGCAGTAGGTGAAAGCTGCCCAAAAGGAACTGAACAGAAGAAGCAGACACACATGGATATGATCACGTTGGGCTGGCCAAGGGGATGCGCCTCTCCCCGTTAGATGTCTCCAGACGTGATCACTGCGGTGTGTCCCACCTGAGGGGAAAGCCAGTGCCGTCAAGCTGCAGGGGGGATGAGCGGGGACAGCTTGACGTTTGTGTAAGACAGGGTCAGGACACCTTGTCGCCGCAGTGTGCCGTGTGCTGCTCCGCTTCCCTGCCAAACACCGGATGCAAATGAGGGCTGGCTATGGCGGCGCTCATGAGAGCCCACCTGGCTCAGCATCCACGCTCTCCAGGGCTGGGCCGAGGCACCCCCAGCAAGGGGCAGACCCCTGCAGCGTGGGCCTGGCATGTCTCAGCTCTTCCACCGCAGATGGAGCACTTGGCTCGCTGACCCAGGGACCGTAGCGATGTTTGGGAGATGAGGCCTGCCACACTGTGATAGCTTCCCCTCAGTGAGGAGCCACGAGAAGCTTAGTCTTCTCACCTGTTGCCTCCTGGAGCAGTGGGAGGCTGCAGGCAGTCACCTCCCTGTCCCAGCTGGGTCATGTCAAGCGCCACAGACCTGCAGAGCTTGGCCCTTTTGCCTGGTGGTGAGTTTTTTTCTGCTCTCCATTCAGCTCTAAAAGAGCCCTTATGATGTGAAATTCTGGCCTTGGGGCTCTTCAGGCAGTTGCCTTCTTGCAGTTTTACATTCCGTAGGAACTGAGTGTATCTGTGTCTTCTGAACGTGATAGTCACAGGGATTCACAGGGAATCCAAAGGTCCTGCAGCTCAACATCTATGATGAGTTTCTGTTGTTCCCTTTTATTTCAAAATTCCTCTGCTTTGTTGCAAGCTGTGTTATTTGTTCACCATTGCTTAATTATATGTAACAGAGCCCTTGATGTACTGGGCAGTTTCCATGCGGAGAAGAAATTTCTCTGGACATGCAAAGGGCCCCATATGGGGGAGGGACTATATAAGAGCTATGCTGAGCTCGATCCATGACTATGCCGGTAATCGAGGTAGATTTAGAGAAACTATCAAGTGCATGGAAAAATCTATAGTGCTTTTATGCAGCTGAGCCTTGCCAGCGCTGTGCTCATGCTCTGGTAGCTCTTCTCAGGGATGTGAGCTATGTCATCAGCTTCTGAAAATGCTCCTAATTGCATCCCACCTCCTCCTCCTTTCTGAACTCATCTGCAGTCCTTTCTCTCCCATATGGTTTTCCTGTTTTATCTTTTAAACTCTCCTTTCTTATTACATAGGGTCTCTCCCTCTCCTGTATGTGCCTTCTTCCACGCTCAGAAAAAGAGACAAGGTGCTTTTATCAGCGTGTGACCATTCAGTGTGCAGAGCTGCTCTGCCTCTCCAGCAATACCCGCTTTGGTCTCTAAGGTCTCTAAGGAGAAATACAACCCGCCCTTCCTCACAGAGACGCTTCCCCTTCCTTTGGAAATGTCCTGATGCCTGTCCTTTTATTCAGAGGGTTTTCTCAGCTGTTTACATTTTGCCCAAGGCCCTGATCCCATTCACGGGTGCCCTAGTGCAGCCTGGCAGAGAGGCGGCTGCTGCAGTGGCACCTTTGGGATGACAGCGTGCAGGGGATTGGTGTTTCATGCTGCAACCTGCACCAGTCTTTGAAATCATGGGAGCTGCACCTCTCTGCCTCAGCCACAGATGTGGTAAATTGGCTATGAGGAGCTTGCACATCCCTGCCTGGATACCAGGTATCCTTTGGGATTATTTTGATGCTGTGTGTATCTGTGCCCTCCCTCTGTGCTATCCTTCCTTTCATGTTGCAGAGATAATCTCTTTTGCAGCAAGAGAATTGGACCAGGCCTTTGCTTGGTATTTCTCTTTGCTAACCCCATGTATTTCTCTAGTCCTGGTTCCTAGGAAATGTTGGGACTTTCCTTTTGGAAATAAGCTTGTATTGGGAGCATGGTCTGTGGAAAAGGAGAAGAATTGTAAGATCCAAATCAAAAAGACCCCCTTGCACTACTTTTGGGCTCTTTCTGTATTAACTTTTTTTTGTGTGTGCATGTGAGTTATTTCTCATATTATTCTGACCTCTTCTTGAAGGAATGGGGCCAAGCTCTTCTTGGTCATGACCAGTGAAAGGTCAAGGGGCAATGGATACAAGTTGAAACATAGGAAGTTCCATCTCCATGTGAGGAAGAACTTCTTTACTGTGAGGGTGGCAAAGCCCTGGAACAGGCTGCCCAGAGAGGCTGTGGAGTCTCCTTCTCTGGAGATCTTCCAAATCCACCTGGATGCCATCCTCTGCCACATGCTCTAGGTATCCCTGCTGGAGCAGGGGGTTTGGACTAGATGATCTCTAGAGGACCCTTCCAACCTCAACCATTCTGTGATTCTGTGATGCTGTGTAAATCCGCCCCGTGATATCTTAAACAGAGTTCTGCACAGAAAAATGCCTGTCTCTTAACCCAGCAACTGCTGGTTGCACATCATATGCCCATCAATTTGTGTTCCAGTTGTGTAAGCCCATGGGCCTGCTTACAGGATCTGCAGATTTCCAGACAGATTTCATACAAAGAGAGCATGGTCCTTCCCCAAAGCTCAAAACCAGCACAATAAACCGAGATGAGAGAGAGTAAAGGAAAAAGCAACAATAATTAGTATGAAAACCTTATGTTTAGACTGCTTATATACATAACCCAAAATTTCTGTACACACAAGCTGTACCATTCATGGGACAAAAAGAGCATGAGGGCACATACTAAGCAGATCTTTACTAGATGAGGAGTTTATATACGTACAGAAATGTGTGACCATATGAAATCCTCCCCCACCACACCAGAATTTATGGTAGTCTTGGAAGGCAAAGGAGGAGCTTTTTCTGGGAGACTGGAAAGGCAAAATGCCATTTTCATGTGTTTATTTTGGCCCTATACCAATAATTTCCTGTTATAGAGCCCTTCCTTCCTTCCTTCCTTCCTTCCTTCCTTCCTTCCTTCCTTCCTTCCTTCCTTCCTTCCTTCCTTCCTTCCTTCCTTCCTTCCTTCCTTCCTCCCTCTTTCTTTCTTTCTCTTTCTTTTTCTTTCTTTCTTTCTTTCTTTCTTTCTTTCTTTCTTTCTTTCTTTCTTTCTTTCTTTCTTTCTTTCTTTCTTTCTTTCTTTCTCTTTCCTTCCTTTCTTTCTCCTTCCTTCCTTCCTTCCTTCCTTTCTCCTTCCTTCCTTCCTTCCTTCCTTCCTTCCTTCCTTCCTTCTCTTTCTTTTTCTCTTTCTCTTTCTGTACATATGTATGTATGTGTGAGATAATATGTATGGGATAATATACATGAATATAGACAGAAAATTAATCAGATATCAGTAGTTTGGAAAATGATTGCTACTTTTTAATGTATTCCTGTGTTATTTTGCTTGATGTTTTCTAGATAGTGTGAACGTTTTTCTATTTCTCTTCCCTGTTGCTGTGTGGCAAGGTCTGATACTAGCCCGAAGGGTAAAGACATACCCATCCATGTGTCTTGACTTTGTTTCTTTTAACATTGTCTTGCTTTGTTAGGCATCTTTTAAAATAGAGAAAGATCTGAGCAGTGGCTAACCTGACCCCATTATAATCTTGAACACTTGTTTTAAACAGAGGAAGTGCTGTGCAAATACTTAAGCAGAAATTCCAGTCTCTGAAACACTCTGCTTCAGAAGAGGTTCGGTATATTTGCCTAGGTACTTAAATCAGTTTAATGTAGATCTGAGGCTTGAGGAGGAAGTTTGCAGCTGCACTAGCTTCAGCATCTTTGGTACACTTAAAAAGCTCCACAGCAGATAGCATTTATCTGGGGTTAAACCATGGCTTTTGTGCACAAAAAGTACAGCAGTGAATAAAAATGACTAAGTGCAGCTGTAAATCTCTACCAGTACTATTCAGAGAGCATGAACAAATCTACTTCCCATCATAGAAAGGAAAATCATCTTCCTTTAAGAATAGGGAGATACTGAGAAGTCTTAAAGTATATTAGAAGAGCTTAGAGCTCTCAATGTGGGGGAGAAACCGGGTATATTATCCACAGAGCTAAGGAGATTATCAATGGATTTCACTCCCCAATCCTTTTTACAACACCCACCTCATTAGAATAAGTAACAAAGATGACATCACAGCACGGCCTAATTGATCAAAAAGAACTCGCTTAAACGGTGTCCAGTCCCGCTTGTGCATTCAGTGCCATTTTGCAGAAATTCAGCTTCGGCTTTGATTGAGCCCCTGGAAAGTTTTAGTATGAAATCAAACTAGCATTCTTAGTATGCAAAGCTTTGCCCAGTGTCCTGCTTTGGTAAATGGCCTCCATTAGCATGCAGATTGACTGGGGATTACCAGAAGGTTTCCCAAAATAATCATCAGAAAATGTCTTTATAAAGGGTCCTTTTCCCCCACTCTGGGTTAGGCTATAACCATCACACAATCTTCCCTCCTTCTATTTGGGTGCAGTGTCCAGAAGAAGTACCCAGCTAAGCAGCAAGCTTGATGCATTGTCCCAGGATGGTCTAAATACGGTTATTTTCTCTAGTTATACTTTGGACAGGCACTTTGATTATGAGTGGAAACTGTGGATGAAATTATAGACTTATGCAAATCAGTGGGAATTTTACGCAGTGATGCCTGTACAGTTTTACACTGCTGCCTGGGATTTCAGTCTTTCTTTAATACAATACCAAAAAAAGTGGCAATGGTGTAGATATATAAAGCAAATACTCGATATTTTATGTAGTCCTGTATTTACTTGCTGCATTATTTCTGAAATCATCCTCTCTTAAATAAGAAAGAGGGAAGTTTTGCCAGCACCCGGTTCCTCATGCTGTGTCTCACGTGAGTAACTTCAGCCCATGAGCACTTCCCATGAGTTTACGCTGGGACTCCTTGTGGTTCAGCACATGCTAATATGTGAGGTGGCTGCAGAAGACAGTGGGATAGAAGGGCACAGAGGTGACCCTGAGAACCATGAAGTAAAACACAGCTGATAATTAATGCCACTAGAAAAATGGCCAGGTGTGTTTAACACTGTGGAAATTTCGGCGCTGTTAAAGCCCCCTTAAAGCCCTGCTCTGTGAGTCACCGTGGCCCTGCTATGGGCTTGGGGCCTCTGGGACTGGCCAGGACACCCGTACACCCGTGTCCCCTCAAGCCAAGGAGCTGATGGCCAGGGGCCAGTCACACTGTTGGGGCACGTGCTGTGGCCAAGCCCTGGCATCACTGCCACCATGTGATGAGCTTTCCTGAGCTCCGCCCTGTGCTCAGGTACAGCTCTGAGTTGCTACCGTGCAGGATGATTATTAAAGTGTCCTGCAAATCGAGCTGAAGTTTCTTCTTGCTTTGTTTTTCACCGGTTTCCTTTCCTCGCAGGAGAGGGAAGGAGCCCAGGTGCCCCTGCTGCTGCAGAGCTGCGTGTGCTCTTGTACCGTGAACAAGAAGAAACAAGCAGGGATAGATCTGAGCTTTTGCATCCCAAGTGTGATGGGAGGCAATGAATATGGGTCATATGCTGGCAACCTGAGAACTATGATAGCTTACTGTTGTTTCAACTTAAGTTGAAAGCTGTTCTGTAGATTTACCCTAGGTGAAGAAGACAAGCAGACTACTGGTAGCAAAAGTGCAGATCTCAGCACCAAACTTGGGAAAAAAAAACAGCTGTTATGAACTCTGCAGCCACCACTTGAGCTCTCTGAGCCAATGCCATGACTTTCAAAACAGCAGGACTCATGTCCTAAATGATGATATGCCTAAATGCCAGGGCAGTTTCCAAGTAAACCTTGTTGGTGATGATGGTATTCCTAATTATGCTCCCATCAGCACACACGTTATCTTATTACTGAAAATTTTCAAATGCAAAGGAAGACCCTACAATCTGTCCGAAATAGTTCTTTTCCTCTCTTGGCTTTAGGGTGTGCTCATTTTTTGAAGTTTACTTATTATTAAAGAAGAACGAAACAAACAAATACGAAAGAGAAACGTAGTGGTACCTGTGGTATTTTATGCCTAGAAATCTTCACCATTGAGCCTTTGCCGATAGAATGAAGAATCTCCCACAGACAGGTTTTTAAAGTGATTGCAGTATATTATTCAACAGAGTGACAGAGTAACCCAACAAATCTATTTTTTTCTCTTCCCTAAAATATTTTTAGCACTAAATCTCATCACAGAACAAACAGTTAGAACTACATCTCTTTGCAGCCTGTTCCCATCTGGTCTCTATGCTTCTGTCTTTAGTGATCAGTTCCCAAACTCTCTGTGTTTCCCATGAAGGCTAAGGGGGATTGCAGAGGGTAGGTTTTACATTCAACATCATTTGTCTTTCTGCCTTCTCTACTCCCAGTGGTCCGCACGGTTTATAAGCATTGTCAGTCAGTGCCTTGCTACTGTTTCCAAGCACTGTAGCAATATATTATTTTAATAATACATATATTGTCATGGTATTCTATAATAGAACTTTCCCCTTCTGGAGAGAGTTTCAACTAAAAGTGTTTCACCTTCTTTGGGGAGTAAACTCTCCTGGGACATTGCTGACTGCCTTGTCTTTTAATCCTGACCTCAATTTTGCGTCAATTTTTGTGGCGGATGGATGTGCTTTCCTAGTGCCAGCATGTCAGCAAAGCGTCTGGCGCTCACCCGAATCCCAAGTCTCCATGGCAGAAGTGCTCCCCTTGGAAAGCAGGAGTGTGCAGACCTCGAACTGCTCAGCAGCTTTCAAAGACAAGTGAAGTCGCCCACTTTCCCAGATCGTTGCTTTATTCCAAGGGAGCCCTAAAGCCACCTCCAGCACCATAGTAACTAAGCACTTTCGAGTACAGCTTTCAGTGACATGGGAAACATCTGTTACGTGCGGGTCATTCACTTCTCCTCCTCCTGGCGGGAGCGCACTGGGAGCGCGGTGCCCGTTTCCTTTCTGCTGCCTCGGCCACTCTTTATTTCTTTTTATGTATTTTATTCCACGTCTCTACTAGCGTGGGCCGGGGAACCTCCCCGCAAGAAAGCGGCTCGGTGGGAGCACAGGGGTCTTGCAGCTGCACCGTGGCGCGCTCCGAAGCGGAGCTGGGCCCTTGACCTCGGCTCACCGCTCCACATCAAGGTGGGTGAAGAGCAGAGGAGGGCTGGCTCGCTGTGCTCTGCACCGCGGCCGCGCGCTGCTGGAAACCGCCCCACAAACCAGGCTGGGATCCCAGGGTCGCCGTGTCTGAGGGGCTAGGAAAAAAAGGCAAAGTGATTTTTCTCCCGGGCGCACTGGCCGAAACGATGCCGCAGGCCCCCAGGCTCCTTGGACAGGCGGCAATGCAAATTAAATGTTTCTTTTCTCTCTGTGTGCGCCAAGAAGCTGCTGGGCTCCGGCCGGAGCTGCATGCGGAGGCTGGAGCTGTCCCCGTCCTGGAGGATGGTGCCGGCAGGGATTTTGTGGGCCACCCACCTGCGCTGGCCTCACACTATTGGGGTTTGCACGCACCCTTGGAGGGCCGGTGCCTGCTGAAGCCCTTTGGAAAGCCTGCCCCACAGACATTTGCAAACGGCTTTTGAGAGCACCCGGCATGAAAAGGGCTCATACAGCCACATCCTGTCATTATTTTCCGCTATTAGCTGACACTCGCTGGATGGCAAATGCCCAGTTCATTTAACGTGAAACAAAAGCCCAGGGCTTGCTGATAATGAACCATTGGATACTGTAGCTATATGTGCATTAAACAGGATTATTTCCAAGGAACACAGTAGTTGGCTAGCGTAGAAGCTGGTGATATTTTAAAAACTAATGTTAGTTTCTTCAGTATACCACCTTTCCTCTGCGTTTGCAGTTGCTAGCAGACAAACACAGCAAGGCAATCTGTTCGCTCCATTTTGTTAATAGGCCATCATGCCATTCTAGGGATGGTAGTTTGTAATGTAAAGAGGCTGTATTGTTTGCTTAACAGTCAAGTGACAAATTATTTAATTAGCACATATGCCATTTGTCTCCACAGCTGTGTTCATCATTCTAATTGCAAAGCAGTCTTAATTTATTGCAGCTATATTGCTCCCTAATACTAACATGGTAATTATATGCTTCCATTAGCCCACTACACCCTATGTTAAAAAAAAAAAAAGCGAGGGGGGTTTCATTCATTCTTCATTCCTCCACACACCATGTATCTTTCCACTACTAGTGAAAGGTGTGACATTGCTAGTCTGTGAAGGGAAGCCTTGGGTAGCTGTTAGAAAAACTAGCTTTTGTGAGTTCTTTTTTCCCCTCATCTTTTTCAAACCTTTTATTGCTAGCATGGTCCAAACGTATCAGTTCTGTTTTGTTTCGGAAAGGGCTCTGGTTGGGTGCACAACACTGTTTTGATATCTCCACCTGCTGGAGAAATCACAGCACTCACAAAGGAGCTGCCCTCCGGCTCCAGAGGGACCCCGTCTCCACCAGCGCGGCAGCAGAAGGGTCCTTTCCCCCTCCGCCTCCTCCTCCTCCCTCTGCAGCAGGGCTGCCTCCGGGGTCGGAAGGAAGCTCCTTTTTTGTCTTCACAGACTGCGAGTGGTGACATTTAGTGCAGCTATTTGATATTCTGGTGTAAGCCGATATTTTGCTCTATGCAGTGGAAGATGGTCAAGCTCTCCACAAGAGATCTGGGGGATAAATTTCCAGTCCAGCAACTTTTAATACATCTTGGCAATTATCTGATTAAATTAAGATTTTCTCAGTAGGAGGACAAGCTGAGCGCCAGACGTGTTGGCCTCCGTGTCACTATGGGCAAGCCTTGCATTTCCTGTGCCGTGGAGGACAGTGGCGGTGCTGCGCGTGGGGCTGATGTGGCCGTGGCCACTGCTGTGGCTGACAGGGCCGGGCGTCCCGAGGACACTGCCAGCACCTTGAACGGGTTTCTGCTTCTTGACGGTGTTGAGCTGAGTGGCCAAAATGAAAGAGCTGACAGAAACAGCAACTTAAGAGAGCCGAAGCTGTGAACAGCCTCTGTAAGGGAAGACTGAAGCGTACGCCTGCCTCTAAGTGCTGGACCAAGGGCTTTGCTCTGCTACTCGAAGGGCAGTTTTCTAGACAGAGGTTTTGAGGCTGGCTGGTCCCAAGAGGGTCAAGCTCACCCAGACCCAGTGCTTCGTTCCTGCCTTGCTTGGTCACTAAGCCTGACCTTCCCCAGCTGCTAGAGGGCCCATGAGCAGCATTTGGCCCTGCCTGATGGCAGGGACAGACGTGCTTGCTCCGTGGCCGCCGTCTTTCAGGGTATTTCACTCTGGAGGAGTGAACTCCATCTGGAAAAACTCTAGCCCTGGTTTATTACTTGCAAAAGCAGGGTGACCACTGGGGATGCCCCTACACCAGGTAGTTAATTCTCCCCCAGCCTGAGCATGGCTCTGCACTGGCCGTCTGCTTTCCCCTTAGGTTTATCCTTTCCTTTTCAAGAAAGACTCCCAGGAAGGTCCCCCACGTCTCCTCTCTGCGGCCAGCGGAGGCGTCGGTGGCGTGAGGCGAGCGCCACGGCGGCGCTGCTGCTCGCACTGCCCGGGCGGCCTGCGGGACCGAGCTGCCCCTGGGGCCGCGCAGACCTCCGCGAGACGGGGGAAA
>NW_010579824.1:33619-53139 GCF_000705375.1 Tinamus guttatus
ATCTGGAATGACGGCGGATTTAGTCTAATGATTGTGGGAGGGCGTTAAGAACTTGGTGGTAGGTTTCAGCCCTTTTAATCCCAGCCTGTGTGTGTATTTTGGCAGGAGAAATGTTTCTTCAGAACTGCATCTAGAGGGATACAGTAAAAACACTTTTAACCTGATACAGATGAAAGCCATCAAAATTGTCAGGCGAGCAGACAAGCGACTCTCCCAAAACTCTGCCGAAAAATTTTCATCAGCCGCTGTTGAAGACCTATTGGTACTTGGACAGTGCAAAAAGCAGTTTAATGAAAGCGGTGGAATAGTCTGCGCTTCATTCAGTTAGTCTTCCTCTTGTGCTATAATATATATAGATATGCACTAATCAGGAAATCTTCCACTAAAACTATGAAAGAGGTTTGAATTTTAAAAAGAGAATAAAGCTAATAAACACCAATGAAATTTCATTACACTGCCTACAAGTGCCATTCCTAAAATACTCATGAGGAGGAATTACAGATTTTAAAAACATTTTAAAAATCAGGCGTTTATAGTGGAAATGATGGAAGCTGGGAACTATCAGGACTTGAATAAACAGAAAAGCAGCTCATTTGATATCAACCATTTTCACTGGTTTACAGAAAACAAGAGAGGGAAAAAAATCTTAACCTTCAATAGAAACATTTGGAGTTAAGCTTGCTTCCTACAACAGTTTTCACAGGGAGAAAGAGATATTTTTGATTGAAAATCAGCATTTGCATCACAATGGAGATATTTCAAAAGTATAAACACAAAAGGCTGCAACTTCAGAGACTTCTTGGTCAGCTGTGTTACTTGGTTTCTAGCACATCCTCTCATAACGGCCTCGGGAAAGAGATATTTACTAATTCAGAACATCAGTGGGTAATTCTGCTTAGCTGCTCAGGGCAAAAAATACAGGCAGTTGTTTCCTTTGGTGGCTTATGTTCTCTCACTCTCCATGCTGTGAGAAATCCAAAGCAAACACTTTAAATTTGAAGGGTGCCATGTGTATTTTACATGTTTTTTCAATTTTTTAAGAAGATGCTTTCTCCATTTGGAAAAGGAAAAAGGAAAAGCAAAACAAAACAAAACAAAAAAGATCCGACCACAGAGAGTCACGGTAAATAATTATTCCTTCTGCCTGGCACCGAGTGCATTCTGACACATCTTGTGCACATGGGGCCCTGATGGCTCTCATCTGTCCAGCTTCTCTACAGCTAAACACTAGCATCTTAAAAAAAAATAGAAGAAACAAGAGCTGCTCCTGTCTCCATTCAATACCTTTTAAATGAAAAGAAAAAAAGCCTGTGGTTTAAAAATACCAGTAGCAGTTTAAAAAATATCCCCCTCTCCCTCCCCGCACAAGGATTTTAGGTATTAATCCCTCTAAGAAGCTGAATAGTAACCTTACGAGTCATTAAGTAGAAAATAACTATGTGATCCTTTGAAGAACAATTCTCTTGTTCAAACCAAAATAAATTTATTTTTTTTAATTGTGATTCTGGTAGAAGATCAGTAAGAAACCCAGCTTACCATCAGCTTTATCCTGAAATGTCTAAGAGTCCAAAACTTGCATCGCCTGTCAATGTGAATCCTGCTCGAGCGAAGATTTGCAGCGCTCAGGCAAATGTGATTAGATTTTATATTTACATCTAAATTTCAACATTCTGTTAATGTTTCCCTCCTGGATCCAGTACAATTCTCATGGTGGGACCTGAACCAGACTTACCAGGCTGAGTTAATTTTGCAGTCCTTTGCTCATCCTTGTAGGAAGAGCTGCATTGCATTTTGCGACTGTTTAAATCTAATTTAAATCAGGCTTACTCTTTTTTTTTTTTAATGGGGATCAAATTTAAAGGCATGTAGGAACCTAAGGAGAAATTGCAGCTCTGCAACAAACCAAACCAAACAAAAAAACGGTGCGAGCACAAAGTGTAGATCATAATTTGTCTGTAGGGACAAAACAGGCATGCCCCGGGCTTTGTGTGTGTGCGCATTTAGGGTTATTAGCGGTGTCAGAACTTCTGCAGCGTCTTTCTGTGCTAAATACAGGGCCGGACCGTGGAAAATCAAAAAACAAACTCGCATTTGCAGGCGCAATAACTTCTTCCTAAGAGGGGAGGGCTCTGTGCCTGTGGCCTATTATCCCACACTTACTTCTGGTCCTGTTCCTCTTCCAAGGGAACGGGGAAGCAGCGCCCCTGGGATGGGCACCTTCTGGCCAGGAGCGCCTGCCGACCCCGAGGGACTGAAAAAGGTGGCCCGATTGCTTCCTCAGCCCAATTACAGGTAATTCAGTCTCGGGCTACTTTTAATATTCAAGTTACATTTTACCGATTGTGGAGCGAATTTTCGAAGTCTCTTAAGTTTATTTGGGTTTCTTTTTCTTCTGTGTCTTGGGTTTTTCATGGAAGTTGGTTGCTGCCGTTGCTATCCCGGTTTGAGTGACTACTCACCACATGACCTTTCTTGAAAGCCAGGGAGGACCTACACACTTTATGTACCATCCACAAAGTCATGGGCTTGCCCTCCTCTTTTACTAGTCCAGAGCCTTATCCTGAGTCTGCTGAAGCTAATGAGAAAACTTATTGATGGATTTGGATGAGGTCCCAAGTGAAAACTGCAAATGCATGTAACAAAAATGAGAAAGGAGCAGGAGGCTGGAAGGGGAGGAAGTGGTGAGAATGAATCGGCCATATCCATCTGCCCCGCACATGATATGCCTTGATATCACCAAACATTTAAGCGCCTTTAATCCAAGAAGACCAAGAGTCCAGCAGAAGACCTCTGAACTATCTGACCATCTTCCCAGCAATCAGAGTTTAGACTTTATTTCCTCATGGCTTCCTCAATCTTCAGGTAGGATGTAGGGGAAGGCAAGGTGGAATGGTCTCATTGCAGCAGCTAGTGATCCCACCTGAGGCTGGCCCCAGGGTAGCAGACACAGGATGAACATATTGCAGAGGGCAGGTCATAACCTGAAAAGCTTCTCCTGTTCTAAGCTGAAATATGGGGTGAACCAGTGACCAGAGAAAGTCAGATAGAAGAAATAATGAAAAAAATCCTGGTTTGACGCTCTGCCTACTAGATGATGCAATTTTCTAATAATGCTAATAATATATTCCCAAGCACAAGGAGACGTTTGGGTGCAATATCTGTACTGATACTCATGCATATACCTCCCACCTCCTGGGAAGACTTTACAGATCAATCTAAGCCTAAAACGATGCCTCTGAGAAAAGGAGTGCCCAATACAAGGCTCTTAAATGTTGTATTTAGGCATTTTGAGGGCGAGATGGCTTTTCCTCCCTCTTCCCCCCCAAAAAGATGTCTATCCACAAATATCTACTAAATTCAGAGGTCCTGGAAGAATGTGGTCCCTTGAAAAAGGGATGTCTTTAATTTAACAGAATGACACTAATATCAAAGCACAGCTTGACATGCAAGGTTTGTATTTCTGTTTTATCAGAGCAGCATTCAGCGTTTAGGAGAGAGCACATGGGTTAATGGTTTGGGCTCTCAGGAGAAAAAGAGGGCTTTCAAACCTAGCTTGAAACCAGGCAAGGTGGGAGAGAGAGGAGTTAGACTGCAAGTTTGCTCACATGCCTTGGCCCGCAAACATAGGCACCAGGCTGCAAAACTGGGCCTGCCTATTTTGATTCAGGAGCATGGTCACTCGCAGGGGTAGCTGCTGCATCGAGGTGATGGAGCAATCCTGATTCATGAAGCTCTTATTCATAGTGCAGTCTCAGTGCTCAGGAAGGTAGAATATACCAGAAGAAATTGTGTGGCCACAAAACCTTTATGGCAGATACTTTAGTTCCTCTAGAAAACATGTCCATTAAGATTTTGAAAACCTGCTGTGATCTTCCACAATTTATGTCCTCCTTAGATGAGCACAATGGGCACTAAGATAACTATACCACCTTTTGTCCCTAAAAGGTAGGAAGGTGTTCCTTGTGCCTTGACATGGACATGATGTATTTGCTAAGAGGAAAAAGAGAGAAAGGTGCTGTTTTGGTAATCCGTGCTAACATGCATCTCAAGCTCCAGGCAGGAGAATTCATGGAGGCTCAGCTTTTCCCCTTGCTCTCCTGATGGCACCTGAAAAGCCCCTGCAATGCAGTACCCTTAAAGCCCCACTGGCCTGTGTTCACATCCATAGTGTTAAATTTGAATTGGCCTAAATTAACATATTTGAATAGCAATTTCTGAACCCAGCTTTTGGCTAGGATGGCTGAGCACCTCCTATTTCAGAGGAAAACCTGACAAAACTCACATTTGCTTTCTCTTATTACTACTAAAATATTACTACAAAATGTATTGCTGGTTCTCCCTTGCTTATGGAGACCAAACTGTGAGGAGATCCTATGGAGGCTATGAAGGACTTTCAGAATATTCGCCATCAAAGGTATAAAACCAGTCCTCAAAACCCCTGGACTTAAGGCCTTAGAGATCCTGAAGAAAGGTGCTCATTACACAGCGTAATTTAAAAAGATGAGATTAGTAGTGGGCAAACCTACTGGCAGCTGACAGCAAGCCTTCATTGTCACTTCAGGGTGAAGTATTTCAGAGGAGATGGTGTCAGCAGTTTAATTTTGCCAGGGAACTCAAACATGTTCCTGTGTCACCCTGAGATACAGTGACAAACAACATGTGGGTAAATTCACCTGTTCAGCACATACAAAAAACGGGCAAGCTGGGTCCTGCCTGGTGGAAAGTCGGCCGCATCTCTGTCCTTGCTGCGGGGAGCTGTGGCCACCCGTGTGGGGAACAGAGGTAGGATGCTCAGCTTTAGTCATTCACACATCTGTTTTCAGGCCCTGGGTCCCAGATGTTGCAATGGGAGCTGCGTTAAGTACGTTCAAGAGCAACATCTGGAGAACTGTTTGGGGAGGGAATAGAGCAGTTCAGTTCCTGGCGATGCCTGCAGATGCAGCATGTGGGCAGTGCTTGGATGGCATAGGCAAGGGAGGAAAGAGGCAGGGTCACCCCTGCAGGGGTGGGAAAGCGTGTGCCCCCCAGTTTGGAGTGAGTGGAGAGGTGCCATCTGAGATTTGGGGAGGAAGGAGAAAAGTCGCTTTTGAGCCTTTCCTTTCTGGCCATCTAGCAAAATATATCTCCACCGGAATGCCAAGAGCTCCTGCTTGGGCAGAGGGCACCAGGTGGTACCCATGATGTGGATGGTGACCCACTTGTTAGCTCTCTGCAGGACCCACTGCCAGCAGTGCTGGCTCTCCGGGTGCTCTGAGGGCCTATCTGTGGGGGCAGTAGTCGTGTCCCAGGGCCCAGAGTGCCCTGGCCACGCTGGCTGCTCTTCCACGAACTATGCCACTTACAAGAAATAACCCATGGCTCATGACCCATATGTCCTTTGTGTCCAGGAGCCTCAGCCAGCACTGATTAGGGGATCCCCTTTTTACAAAGCCACAAAGAGTATATTGATTTTCTTGGCTTTAGTCTCAAGGAGTGTGTTAGCCTTTATGTAGCAGTAAGATTTACAGCCTTGGTAGGCTTGCTTCATTTTAGCAGGCTGACAATACCCAATAGTTCCAAAAAACTCAGTATTTCATCCTGAGAGAGAATGTACCTAAAACTGAGTCATTTTGACCTATGACAGAGGCCTCTGTCTCACAGTCTAACACTGGCGAAGACTAGCAAAGATCAGTTCGTAGGTTGAAACCGTTCAGGCAACTGAAAGTCCCAGGGTTATATTTAAAGTGGTTTTTATTTATTTATTTATTTATTTGGATTTACTGGCTAGTAGCATTTGCCTCAAACACAAAACGAAAATGGAAAAGTGGCCCTTTTGAGAATAATTCATTTAGCTGGCTGAGGGCAAGAACAAATGTATCAGCCCAGTACCCCTTCTCTTGGGAGGCTGGGGATTTTCCTCCCTCTGTGGCTTCAGAGGGTGGGAGATGGGTGAGAAGATGCTGTTTTCTTCCTGCCTGGGAGAAGATGGAGAGGGCAGTGAAGGGCCTGGGTGCCAGTGGTCACTCTGAGCACCTCTGCCTGCAGAGGAATAAACCAACGCTGGTGCCCTGAGCCCTTGGCTGTGAGATGAGTAACCCTTACATCTAGGGCCTGCTCAGGGCAAAAGAAAAGAGAATGAAAGGCTTGGGCAGGATTCATATACACTTATTCCTGGTCTAAGCTGCAATATTAAATCTCGGAAGGTGAGTGAACTCGTTCCATACAGGCTGGCTGTGTGTAGCTGAGAAGCGGGAGCATCGGCAGCGTGCCATCGATGGGAGGAAGCCGCTGTGGTGCGGAGCTGCGCGGGGCTCCCACATGCCTCTCCTCCAGCTTGGCTTCTGTCCCCGTCCCTGTGCCGTGCTGGGGAGCACCGGCAGCTCTGACCTAACTGGTCCCATATATTTTAAACATTTGCATGCCGAGAGCCAGCCTCAAAATTATGTCCCGAGCGGAACTGTGATACGGATTCTCTGTCGTATTTCTGCTTTTATGATTCATTCATTCATTTTTTTTTTTTTTAGACCCTACCTATGCTTTGGCAAGCTGCTGTCTGTAAGAGAAGTTTGGGCTTCATGAGCTAGGAGGCACCTGGGCCAGGGATGTGTAATGGAGTGAGAGGTTCAGCATTTGTCCTAGTTTGGAGACACGGGCAGGAGTAGGGGGATGAGACCACCCACTTTTCCTGCCTGCTCTTTGGGAAATGCAGTAGTCCGGAGGCTGAGGGCAGTATCAACAGGTATCAAAGTCATGCACGAGTAGGGTCAGGCCTGAAGGAAGACTGTGACATAGGACGTATATCATGTACAGCCAGTCAGCTTGATCCCTAAAGCAGTGTGAGTTTTTCCACAGAAGGCTTTTCAGACCAACCACATCATTGTTTTTCTTTCAGCACACATCCACAGTAGATGCCTTGAACGAACACCATGCCAGCTCTCGTTGCTTGCCGTGCAGGTAGAGCGTGCAGTTTGCAAATACTTCATCACATCAGCTGTCAGGATACATGCTGGGCCTCTGCCACTTGGGCTTCAGCTGTCTTCTGCATCACTGCTGATCTATCGTTTGGGAGCTGTCCTGCTACCATGGAGGGTAAGTCTGAGGAGAAGATCAAAGTGCACTTTATTTGAGGGACTGCTGCCAGCTCTCACTGTGCACCATGACATGATGGACCTCCACAGGAGCAACACTCTCTCCAAGTCCTCCAGAAAGATCAGGGCTAACAAAAGTGGACACTTACACCGACAAGGCAAAGGCAGACTTATCCCAAAAGCAAGAATTTCTGAAAAGATATAGTATTAAGTCGCTAAGTTTCCCACATACAGAGACAAGCACACACACTCAAGAATTGCCCTTTCAGTAGAGAAGATGTCTTCATGCCCTTGGAACTTAAAAAATAAAATAGTCAAAAGTATCACCCAAATCTCAAGATATTTACTCTGGGCTTGCCTGTGTAATCTTCCCAGGCCTCCCAGTTCACCCCCATTTCACCCAGCTGTCTTCTCTGTCCCTGTGCCAGCAGATGGAGAAGGGCCAACGTTTGTGACTGTCACTGAACTCCTCACAGAAACCTCACACAGTTCTTGCAGCTGAAGTTACTGTGGTGGGAACTCCTGGCAATACTGCCTGTTATTAGGTTTGCCTGACATTATAAGGCCCTATTTACTTCTGTTTCTACTTTTGCCAAATGTTGCTATTTGAATGAGTATTTGTTGAATAAATGCCCAATAAAGACTTTTTCAGGTTAACAGCTTTATTCCACAAACACCTCTGGTGTTAGTGGTCCAGACCACAGGAGTCAACTGTTTTTTGCTGCATTTGCAGAGAAAGGTCTTGGCTGGATTTGCAGGTTGATGGGAGTGTTTAACTTGGATTGAAACTGTAAGAGGATTTTTTTCTCTTCAGGTATCAGTGATTCCTGTGAGATAGCATGGTGAAGGAGTGTGCCTGATTTCCAGTGAAAGGGCAGGAATTAGCCCACTTGGAGGTGAGAGAGAACAGCTGAACAATGAAACTGGGATAGAGACATGGATACAGGCAATGAGGAAGGAGAAACTGGATTTGGGAGTCAGAGCTGGGAGACCCGGAGTCTGGGCCATGAAGTCCTAAGCAGTGAAACCAGAAATTGTCAGGGCTGGGACATGCAATCTACTGTAGGATAGGATACAACACTGGGTCCAAAAACAAGACAGGAGGCTAGAGGCTTGGGAGAGAAGAGGTTTGGGTCAAGGACAGTTTAGAAGAAGCCCTACTTGAGGGTAGATGGGCTGAAGAACCTGCCTTGACAGGAATCTGTTGCTCCTCAGAGACAGAGAGCATCAAAAGGCATCAGCAAGGGCACGATTTGGGCTAGCAAAGCACAGGGGAATGCTGCAATGATATCAGCAAAGTTTAAATTTTTTTTTAAATGGTAAATCCCAGGTTAGCAGCTACCTTTGATTATAATCTCTGTGCCTCACTTCAACCCAGCCATCTCCCCTCTGCCACCTCACCTTTCACAGCCATGGGAGAGAGAAATGCTCACGGGGCCTGGGACTGCAGAGACTGCTTTGCTCAGTGCCCTGGAAAAGCCCATGAGAACACGAACCATCCTCTGCAGAGCAGATCTGGAATAGTGTGTAGTAAATAAGGTGTAGGGCTACCCACCAGACAGGGAGTAGGAACAAAATATTGAGAGGCGGTCTCTAAATTACTGCCTTTGATGCTGAGTTAGGCAGAGATTCTCAGGAGGAAAATAATGTGGAATCACATAATTAAACAATCTGCTATACTGTATACGCATATACTGCATAATAATGTAAAAACATAACCTTTGTAATTTCCTCCGCTAATTACACTGCTAATTACATAAGAGTAGCCTGCTGCTTGAAAGCAAAAGGTGAAATTTCCAGGAATGCAATCTTTCATCTACTGTAACGTAATGCTTCATATGCAATGCGCTTCTAAGCACTGATTTTTCAGCTTCAGGTTTTCAACCAGGCTGCGTTGGCACTAACCTGCCTTGCACAAACAGTCTGTAAACACTGGAGGTGTATTTTTTTTGCTTATTTTTTGGGTGTGGACTGGGACTGCAGCAGTGTTGCACGAGGTATGTCTGCAGGGGAATGATGTGGACATATATCAGCACACCTCTCCACTGTTTCCTACGCCTACTGGCCCTCAACATTGCTAATACGCTGCATCTCAATCAAGAGTCATTCAGATTTCAGTCCTGGCTCTGAGGTCTCCCATGCCTACCCCATTCCCTCTTGGTCCTTCAGCGGGGTGAGGAGTGCTCAGCCTTTGGGGACAGGTTGCAGTTCCTGTCCAGTTGTTCCCCCTGTTCTGAGCACCACTTGCTCCCAAGCAAGGACTGGGCAAAAATTTGCCCTGTGATCTTCTGCCAATGAGCTGTTTCCCCTACAGGTTATTATGGATGGCTGTCACATCCTTGCCTTCAGATATCTGGCAAAAGATGATTTTGGGGAGCCCCAGAGTCCCCACGGGCTCCTGCTAGCCCAGGATAGCCCCCTGTGCTCACTTGCACTGTGCAGACAGCAAGGAGCAGGAGGAGAAGGAGGGCTGATACTGAGGAGTTTGGTGGAGCACTCAGCGCAGCGCTGCTCCTCAGCATCAGAAAGATGTTTCTTTTCAGGGCTGTGTTTGCTCCCAACGTAGCAGTTACATTTCAGTTCAGGTGATCCTGCTGCCAGGACTCTCATAGCAGCTCCAGGTGCAGAGGCTGCAGGCTGGATGCTCCAGCATTTTTGATGAAGTTTGTGTGGTTTAATACACTATACATTCCAACAACTTTTTGAAGCTTTGTAGACACAAGAAATGCTCATGGATTGATTGGTTCTGAATGCACTTTTTTACCCTCTTCATTTGGTGCTTCTTGGTGGAGAGGTTTGAGAGTAAAACAACAACAACAGAATTTTCTGATGTCTTCTGCAGAATAAAGCTGCTTTTTGTCCATCGGTGCAGAGGTAGCCACAGGAAATAGGTAGGGGACCAGAATCAACAGAGCAGAAACAAAATTACATAAGTGGGTAATAAATACAAGGTACTGCTGCACTTCAGTGGTGAGGTAATGTAACTTGTACTGATTTAGCCAACAGCTGGTATGCCCAAAATAAGTGTGAGAGACACAAAAAGATGGATGAATTTTTCGTGGAAGAAGGAAACAAGAGGCAAAGTCCTGCACTGGCCACTGAGGGTAGAAGAGATGCAGCTCCCTTGAACAGTGGAACTTTACCTTTCCTTCTGTGTTGAAAAAGCGAGCTGTTATCTTGAATTTCTCATCACTTCTTCCTTGACTGCACTCTGCTCTGAGCTGGAACTGTGCACATTAAACTCAGTGGAGAGTCCAGGCACTGGCTTCTCAAAATGATCTGTGCTCTAGTTTTCCATACTGATTTAAGGCTAGAATCAGAGCAGGTCAAATGATACCCCCTTCCAAGTCAGGCCAATAGGAGAGGTTGTGCACGATGCTGCTTATTTCCATACATTGGCCGTTTCTAAATCAATCTTGCTGAAGGAGTGCAAACACCATGTACAAGCTAGCCCTCATCTGTTTTCATTTGGTATAACCATACTGGGGCAAGCCGTGCTGTTTTGCTACTTAACGCTAATCTGATATTTGATGTCTGCCTTGCATCGTTGCCTATTGCGCAGCTGGATTCTTCCCAAAGACACTCCCCGGAGCTGCACCCTTTGGTACTCATTTTCCTATGTTCAGTATGTTATTTGTGGAGGCCAATAGGGCTGTAAAAATCAGTCACTCAATATGACAGCCCTTTCCAGCTGCTTGGCACCAGCCACTTTCCAAGGTGCAAGCAGTGGAGAATCGCTCCGTCTCCCCTCAGTCTTGCGTGTGGCCAGATCTCGCCTGTTCTTGCAGTTAAAATGTAGGAGTTGGTTAGCAGCCTCCCTAAGTATCATTGAAGACTTGCCTCTGCAAGCCTGCTTGTTACTGCAGTCGCTTTCACGCCTGCCTATTAATAGCCTCAGCCTTGTCGGATGCTTCTCCCTGGAAGTCACTGCTGCAAATCCGCCGTGCGGCTCAACTTGATTATCGTAGTTATTAGCGCAAATCTTGAGTTAGGTCTTTAAGGAAGCGCCCGGAGGTATCAGTTGTTAACTTAACACAGCTCGGCAGCTAGGATGAGAGCTAAGGTCATGACCTTATAATGGTCAACCAGCCTATTAGTTTAGCAGTGTAGGACTCAAATGTCATTTCAGCATCAGTTGGATGCTTGAATTTATTACATGGAAAGCTCCTTGCTTGAAAATGATACATTTTTTTTTTTCTACCAGCTGCTAGAAGTCCCCCTTTTTAAAAATAATAGCCACGAATCTGCACTTTTAAAGTTAGGCCTGTTCTCTTTAAATGGCAGGGTGACCTGTGCCGAATGAGTAGGCAGAGCAGGTACAGTAGATTATTCGAACCTGCAGGCTTCAGAAAATGGGGGGGAAAAGGCAAGATAAAGGAAAAAATGCCAATCAAATTTAAATGATGATCCTATTAAATAATGATTTTCATTCAGGCCTTACCTTCTACAGTTTTCACATTTTGAGGTAATGTCTTATGGGAGATAAATTCTGTCCCTTTATTTCCTTCTCTCCCGTCCCTCCAGTATTAATTTGTAATATTCCGTGATAATTTTATTTAAGGGGAAAAAAGAAAAAAAAAAAAAGAGAGAGAGAAATCTGACCAAAAAAATCTTGCTGTATTCAGTCCCCTGAGAATGTTGGGTCGAGTTTTTTGATCCCTGTTGCTCATTGATTTGAGGGCTGATGTAGTGCAAGGGGTCCCTATTAGTGGCGTCTGTCACTGCTGTAATGTTTTTGTTATTTTTCCTCATTTGTTCGCTCTGACATCATGTCATTACAGAATGGTGCTGTTCAGGCCCTGCCTTGGCTGTTCGTTAGCGTGTGTTTAATGAGCAGCTTAATTGAGCTGTCTACTAGGCCACCTGTCACCCTCCGGACTTATTAACATACTAATGGCCTGACATTGTATTCTCTGACAGGCAACAGGGTTTACTGATTTGATGTCTGGACATGGGGATTTTATGCAGGAATGAGAGAGGATATTGGGAAGGAGGTTTAAAAACGCAAATTAACTCTTTGGTATCTATGTATTTATGGCTCGCTTGTAAAAGTTCAACACAAAGTAGCAGGGGGAAACGGCCCTGCTTAGCAAGCCCTACTTTGTCATTGCAATTGCAGCACGTTTCTTCAGAAGAAAATATGCTTAGTGTAAGAAGAGCAGGCTTTACTTCTATTACAGTATTATTGTTGTTACTGCTTCAAAGGAGAAATCTTCTTAAGCACAGAGGAAAGTTTTGTGACTAGTCTTTTCTCTACTGTGGCTAAACAAATGAAAGGCAAGAAATTTCCAGTTAAGGGATTTAAGTGCACGACATTGTTCCCACCTTTTAAATCCAGATGAAGACATTCATAGCCAGTGAACACTGTGCTGAGTTGTAAAGGTTCAAAGAAAATGGCTTAAGTGCATGCAAGTTTAATAAAAACACTTGTTTTGATTTTGTTGTTTTTTTCTGTTGTTGTTGTTGGTTGTGTTTTAATTCGGCAGAGGAGAAGCAGACCTTCTGTCACAAGAAAACTCGGGTTACCAAGCAGATAACAGATCCAGATGGGGTGGCTTTAAGTCGGGCACTACAGTAAATCCACCTCATATGCATACCACACAACCGGACATGGGGCCGTATTTTGGGGTTGTTTTTTTCCTGTCCATATGGAAGAAGTTTGGGGTGTGCAGGTATCCCCAGACCCTTGTGCAGAACCTCATTTGCAAATCAGCATTCAGAGGAAAAAGATACCCAATCGCAGCCAAAAGCCATGGGAGGATGAGCCCCAAGGAGCTGGGGTGCAGACCCAGCTGTCTGGGGGGTTTCTTACACCCAGCGATTTGAGCTGTGAGCTGGTAGCTTCTAGCAGAGCCAAAGCACATATCTCCTAGAGTTTCTCATCATCGGGGGGAGGAAAAGGAGCATGCCTGAGGGGGAACTGGCTACAACTCAACTTGGATGAAACTGCCCCAAAGTGGTGTGGGAGGGCAGCTGACAGAAATCATATTTCTTGTCCTGTGGCGAGAAGGTCATTTTTGTGGCTTCTGCCAAAGTTCGCTTTCTGGAGTTTGGTCAGCATCCCAAGTTACTTTAAATGACTAAGCCAGCTATTTTCCATCTGTCTTTGGCAAAGAGATCTGCTCATTTTTCTCTGGGATGTGGAGGTTGCCAATGAGATTTGTGTTTTTTGCCTTTTCTACGTTAGATTCTGCATTCAATTCTCTGCAAAATTAGTGCAGAAAAAAAAAAGAATAAAATGCAGAGACTTGTTTGCCACAGCAAGCTTATGCATGGGTGCTTTGAGGCTGGCAATTCATTGACCTTTGGTTATCAAATAGGGGCTAAATTTTGTTTCTCAGGCCGTGAAAAAGTCTGAGTCTTCCTTGGAAAAGCACCTGACTCCTTCATGGTGTCGAGCAGAGATCATGAATAGAGAAGGGGGAGTTGTGACTGGGGAATGTCTTCTGGGGGAAGCCCTTGGTTTTGGCTTCACATTATGTGAAGTAGTCAGATCTCACCAAATGTAAAGGGCTGCTACCACATCTATCGTTTTGGGAGGGTGTCTTGAAGGCATAGAGGCTAGTAGGCATTGAGAAATATCAGAAAGGTTTGCTTTGGTTTCTGTCATGCTGGTTGAAGAAGGAGGGCATTCTTGTGTGCCTAGTGATCTGGTTTTCTACTTTTTTTTTTCTAATAGCTGTGAGTAATTCTACCTCCCGTCACTTAGATGGGATTTCTTAGCACTTATGATTGCTGTCATGGAGCACATTCAGTTCTTACGAAGAACAGTGTGCCTCTGTGTGCCGAAGAGGTGGCATTCTGGATTGCACTAGTTCATAGCAAGCAGGTTCATGGGTCGGAGTCTGAAAAGTATTTGCTGGTTACCATGCTTCATGCAGTTTGGACAGAAGTCCCATCTCTGCCACAGCTGGCCGCTACGGCAGGCTCACATGCTGACGAGGGGCATGTCCACATGTGGCCCAATTCAAGCTAATCTGGTGGCATCAAATCCTTCTCAGTCCTGGCAAAATGCTCCCAGCAGTGTAACTCTGCAGATTGATTTTATTTACCTTTGGCAGCAGCCAATAGTTGTCTGCATTATGCAGTGGTAACTCGGAGTGGGACATAATGCCTTGTGACCAGTCTTCTGTGCGTGCTTATTTTTGTATCGTCCCGTTCATAGATTCAAATCATGTCTATAGAAGTCACTGGGAATCAGGTAAGCTCATGAGAAACAATACCAAAATTATATACCTATTGAACTAAGCCCCTCCTGCCTTTGGCTGAAAAGTAAAATGCAACTGGATATGATTCTGCTCTGACTGACATGACTGAGGGTGAAAAATCTCACTTCACAAATTATTTCTGTGGTTGCTGAAGCAAAAGTTAGCACGTGTCAGCAATGAGTGAGCTCTAAGAGGAAGGCAAATGAATTTGTTTACTAATTTCTGACTAAAATTCAAAGAACTTGAGGTATCCATCATCTAAATAAGGCCCTTGTGCATGCAGAGTCTGACTTTACTTTTCTTCAGGATTCAAGCTCCCTTTTGTTTTCACTTTTCTTCTAGTTTGCCCTGCTTGCCAGTAGGCATAGAGGAATATATCAGTGTCCACCAAAATAACTCGGAAAGATTGAATATTTAGGATGGAGTTTAAAAGAATACTTTTAGTACTGCACTGAGGAGCATAGTTATGACACTGATGATGTTGCTGCTTGTATCCTGTTAGTGTGTGGTGGGGACTGACAGAATAGATGTACTTGTTACATCAGGGGTGCCTGAACAACACAAGCTGCTTTTCACTGTCAGAAGTATAAGGTTAAAGGGCTTAGCGCTACAAAACAAGATCATTTAATTCTACTCAGGTGAGTAACCTCAAATATTGTTTCTTTCTGCTTCAGTGAGAACTGCTGAGAGAATCTGAGAAGTGTCTCTGCAGGTCACAGCTGGATAGGAGGAGGTCACCCAGGGAGAGAAGATAGACAGGAACCCAGATCTCGGCAGCGTTCCCAGGAGACATACATGAAGTGCAGTGGCGTTAACTGTTCCTAGTTATAATGACAGGACATGACTGTAAAGCCATCTTTAGCTGTGGTCCAGGAAACTCTGAACAGTTACGATGAGATTGATCCCAGTGTGTCTGTCCTATCAGACAGAAACATCTCCCAACACTTTATAATTGCTTGCCTTCTTTCATTTCTGCCCAGAGTATTTTAATTATTTTCAGCAGACTTTTTTGAAGTGAAAGACTTCCAAGACTGCCACCACTCTTGGCTCTAGGCACTGCCGCTTGGGCTATGCTGCAAGACAAAACATCCACCATCTCCCAGGCTCCTTAACATGGCATTAGATGTCTGACAGTCCTTAAAGGTTTAGGTCCCATTTCCCTTCTCATCAAGCTACTCCTAACTCTCAGGGTTTGGGCTCCTGGCACATAAACCTTGGACATCCTTATAGCTACATTGTCCTGTGCATGGAGCAGGGCCACAACAAGCCCTGAGTGCCATGGCCAGGTTTCAGGAAGTGGGCTCAGGTTCAGCACTGCTGGAATTCTTTTAAGATGCAACATCTGAATGACTTCACAACTCACTTTTTAAATGAGAACATTTCTCTTAGGTGGAAAATTATGACCCTATTAAGGTAAGCCTCTTTGAGGGAAATGGTACTAAGCAAATTGACTGAATTAGTCACATTTCCTGAGATCTTAAATTTGAGAGAAGCATGCAGAGGAAAAACAAAACAAAACAAACAAACAAAAAAGAATGAAAGTCAAAGATCACTGTATCCTCTACCACTATCTCACTGGTTAGGGAACTCAGCCCTGCTCTTCCTGTTAGCCAAAGTGGTCAAGTTGCAGGTCTTCATGTTGCTTCCATATTCAGCTCTTACAGTCGCTTTATCAATAGTTGATTTATTCCTTTAATGATGGGTCTCTTCTAAATGTTTATCTTCTAAAATAGTTCAAAAGGATTTAAAATTGTCCTTTTTTTCATTAACTTTTTTAAATCTGAAAACATAGGAGATTCAGCTGCACAGCTGAATCTAAAAGAAAATGAAATATCGAATTTAATTTTTCTTTTTTAAAATTATTAGTTTGCCAGAGAATGCATTCCTCATAAACAAATAAATAAATAAAACAGAGGGAGAAGGGAATCCAGGGCAGAGTGAGTTGTGGCTCTGATTGATGACAAAATGGCTCATATGTTTTCTGAAAATCCCTCTGTTTCTGAAAATAAAAGGCAAAGTATCAAAGCATGGGAGAAAGTATGGAAGACTACTGGGAGTTTGGTCCTGTTCAACGTTGAACTGTAGCTCCACTACTGCTTGAAAATACATGTACAAAAATACAAAAAAATTAAAAAGTGCATTTGTGCATTCACTATCTTCTTGAATTTTCACATGAATTAAAAGGATGTCCAAGCCTGTACCTCAAAAAGCAAAGCAGTTTACTGCAGGAAGAGTTTGAAAGTCCAAGAACAACCCAACCCTGATAGGACACTGGTGCGTGAAAACATAAAGCTCTCGCAAAGCAGCTTTAGGAGCTGTGAGAGATGCACTGACTGAATAGTCAGTGCAAACACTGGTTTGCACTGAATAGTCAGTGCAAACATGAGAGGAATAAAGGGAATAAATTAGCCTAAGATTTGGGGAAGAAAATAGTTCCAAATTTAGTTTGTTAGGGAAAAGATGGCTACATTGAGTAGACTGCTAAATTTTTGCAGTTTGGAATAAAATGGAGTCATGGGTGCCAAATCGTTGAGGGATGAGGATTTCTTCACAGCCTACTCTCACAATAAAGCCAAATTATCCCTGGGCAGTTGCAGGCACTAGAACTAGCAGAGAGCTGCTTTAGCAGCTTGCAAGTTTAAACTTGAAGCCCATATTCCCCCCCACATTCTTGTTTTCCATCAGGGTGTGACCTTTTCTCTTTGACCATGATGTCCATAGATACTCAATATGCTGGACAGGGTCCTGCAAACCTCCAGACTGTGCAGTCTAGCAAAGAAAGTAAGTGCCTGAGCAGCTATTTGCAAAGCAGGAGACAAGTTACATACTCAGAATTAACTTTGTCTGGACCAGGACCAAAAAAATGAAATAGATTTTTAAAATCAAATCCTGTACATCACTGGGCAGGCAGTATATGCTAAACTTACAGGAAATGGTGACATTTCCCTCCTTTGTTAGGAGGGAAACTTAGGGAGTTGGAAAGGAGGAGAATCACTTGCAAGGATGACAAGCCTATTGCAGGTAGAGCAAACAATAAATTTAATAAAATTGGAAGATTACAGTGCTGGTATCTATAGCGTTAGCCCGTTCTCAGACTGTGTTGCTGTTGTTTTGTGTCTCTTGCGGTGGACATGAGGACAGCCTGACAGCACCCATGTGGGGACCAATGGCTTCATGTATGTTTTTGACATTTTGGTGTATAAACCAGACCTTTGATGTTCTGAAAACTATCATCCGTCAGAATAAATTTGTAAATTCAGCCATTTTGTCATCAGACACATCATTCAGCCTGTTAAGAAGAACTTCAGGTTGCAAAGTGCAACTTGTAGCATCAAAGGTCAGAATAAACTTTATAGGAGTCTTCAGCTAACTGGTGCGTGTATATTGCACAAATGAAAACACTTGTTACGTTGATCCCCTGCAAAATCCAAGTTTCGCAGGAGTCCACAGGATTATTCTGATACAGACGTTTCCATCAGCTTTGTACCAGAAGTTGCATAGTCACCCTCTGGGTGATCCTAAGCCCACAGGATAGCTGTGGTTTTATGTTTGATAGGACACATTACTATAGGGGCCATGCTGACAGTCTAAATGCATCTATTAGCTTCTGTTCCTTTCCCAAGTATTTTTTTTTTGTTATTGCTATTACTATTATTATTGTTGCCATTATTATCTACCAATCACTTTGTAGCATAGCTGGAAAAATGGAAATAACACTAAAGGAAAAAGAAAAAATCAGAAGTTATGAAGAGCCTGAAATAGAAGCATAAGACCCAGAATAGAAACATAATAGAAACATATCCTGAAATAGAAACATAAATCTGCTATCTCAAAAAAAGAGAGAGAGAAAGAGAGAAAGAAAGAGAGAAAGAGGAAAGAGAGAAAGAGAGAATGAAAGAAAGAAAGAAAGAAGGAAAGAAAGAAGGAAGGAAAGAAGGAAAGAAGGAAAGAAAGAAAGAGAGAAAGAGAGAGAGAGAAAGAGAGAAAGAGAGAAAGAAAGAAAGAGAGAAAGAGAAAGAAAGAAAGAGAGAAAGAGAAAGAAAGAAAGAGAGAAAGAGAAAGAAAGAAAGAGAGAAAGAGAAAGAAAGAAAGAGAGAAAGAGAAAGAAAGAAAGAGAGAAAGAGAAAGAAAGAAAGAGAGAAAGAGAAAGAAAGAAAGAGAGAAAGAGAAAGAAAGAAAGAGAGAAAGAGAAAGAAAGAAAGAGAGAAAGAGAAAGAAAGAAAGAGAGAAAGAGAAAGAAAGAAAGAGAGAAAGAGAAAGAAAGAAAGAGAGAAAGAGAAAGAAAGAAAGAGAGAAAGAGAAAGAGAGAAAGAGAGAAAGAGAGAAAGAGAAAAAGACTATGGTTAATGGGCTACATTCACAGGGTATACAGCAACAAAATCAAGAAAAATCCCATAGTAATGCTGCCTAAAAATTGCCTCATCCAGAGGGAGCAGTGTTTTTCTGTGAGTTGTCTAATGATTCCCATGAATCTGAACAGAGGACAAAGTCCTCACTGGCAGCGAAAGTTTTCACTGGAGGCAGAATTTTTCCCAGTCTAATTTTCCTTTTCCCTTTTTGTAGGCATCACAAAATCAGCCCAAGCATGTACAGGGCTCAGATGCTGCTTTGGGGTTTGGGACCATCTTTACCAGCTTGCCACCGCCCCACTGCCTTCTCTTAGTGGGTGAGGAAGCTGGGACTGCTGTTACCTGTGTTCTAGTATCTCTTTTTATAATAAGGTTTTGTCGCAGAAAATCTTCTTTTTTCTTATTCTGTTATTTACAAATTGTTTCTTATGCCATCAATCTAACAACAGTCACTCTGATCATTTTCTGCTTGTCATTCATCTGTGTACTTTTGTGAGGGACTCCCAGGTTTCTTGGGGAAAAAAATCATATTCCTTGCACTGTGAAATGCTCGAAAGTTTTCACCCAAAACTATACGCTCAACAGTGCCGTCCTAAGCTGAAATCTTTAAAATTACCCTCAAAATAGCTACATTCTTTTTTAGAGGTTTTTTCTGGTTTTGACCTTCTGGTGAGCCTACACAACTCTTCGGTAACATCCACCAACAAGGAGAAGATAAAAAAGGGAGAATTAAGTGCTGGTAGAAAATGCAGTTTGTGATATATTTGGATAAACCCAGAAATACTTTCAACCCTCTGAACTGCGCACTTTGCTGTTTCTCTGCTCTGGGAAGAGCAAAACAATTCTTCCCGAGTCTTTCCTCACCTCCAAATAGAGGAAAACTTAGGTAGTTGGTG
>NW_010579824.1:56987-101265 GCF_000705375.1 Tinamus guttatus
GTAGCTGTCGGGCACATTACAGCTATGCTAGCAGGACAGTGCTACTTCCTCTTCCTGAAGAGCCTCACTCATTCTGCGGGGTGGCCTCTGCCATGTTATGTTGCCAAGATATAGCATGGGAGAGAGCCAGCAGAGAGTCCCAAAATGGAGCAGCAGGACCCAAGCCACTAGAAAAATGGGCCTGCATTTGGGAGAGCATTAAGAAGAGAGAACAAGACACATATTTAAAAGGAGAGCAGGCTACCCAGATTGACCAGAAACCAGGATGCTTGTCTGTGCCTCTAAGAAACCTTCCAAAGGGAGCGCTCATTTACGCTATGCTGGCACCAAGGGTTGCTTCATGGGCTTCTTCCTGCACTCTAGCTCGGGGCACCCCTTCTCACTGCTGTTTTCTCTGCTGCATTTCAGTTGGGTCTGACAGGTAGGAGTTGGGAAGTACTTTGATGGGCACTTTTAGAGAAGATTAAAAACAAAAAACAAGCCAAAAGGTGATACTTTTACAATACTATGGTTTTCATATTAGTACTTTTCATCCATAGCTGCTCATCTGTGAAGCATGGTAGTAACTCTTGAAGGTCTACTGTTTGGAAGCAATTTTTGTTTTAATATCATCAATTCAGGGTCTGCTGTTTGCAAGAGCAATTAATTTCTGCCGTGCTGTGTTGGGAGATTCAAGAAAAACCTAGATCTGATTGTAAAGCTGAGGTGTGAATTTTATGGCCTTTACATACCAGATTGGCACTTTGTGGCTGCAACTAACCCTGAAACATGCCTGTGGCCAGATGCTGAGTACATATTCTTACTTTGATGGTTCAAGACCTGAGAAAAGTCAAATTCCCATGTGCTTTGTTTTCAGATGGCTTGGTTAGCACTGTTGGTGTTTTGTTGTACTAGAAGCTCAGGCTTCTTTAAAGTGCTTTTTCTTGTTAAAACCACAAAACAAATTTTAACTAAATCGGATATTTCTTTGAAATAAACATTTGATTTTGTGGGAAGTGTTTTGGCCATTTGCTTGAATCTTAGATGAGTTAAAATGTCTTTATTAGAAACCGGAGATCTCCGTAAGGCTTCTGGTCCTGGCAGCTATTTTATTTTTGTCTGGTAGATGCCCCAAGGTCACCGTTTCCAAAAAAAAAAAAAAAAGTCACCCTTGCAGTAGCCAGGCTGGTTAACACTGTTTAACTGTCGGGTTGTACTACAAGGAGTCTTGGATAGGAGTAAGAAAAAAAAAAAATCCAATATGTTCAGCAATTTTATCCCTTGCTGAGACAGCCTGGCAAGTGGCTCTTATGATGGGATGCTGAGTTACAACAGAGCATAAAACCATCAAAGGCAAAGACACCAAGGGGAGCACAGGCACAATCAACTCTCCAATTTCCAGCTGTCCGGGCTTCTGAGTTACGGGAACTGACTGCCTCCCATAGACTCTTTGCAGAGCTGCCAAGTTATTAGGAGCTGCTCAAGGGAAAGGGAGTGCAGAATGGGTTCCCAACGGCTGCAGACTTGCCCATTGCCCTGCACGTGCAATCGAGCTCAGCTTGGGAACTTAGCCTGTTTTTGACCAACTTGGTGGGAGAGAAAATTAATCCAAGTTTCTTTGTGGCTGCTCCTCCTTGCACACATCTAAATGAACTTTTGTCCTCACAGCTGGATTTGCAACTGTGTTCTTCCCTCTCTAGCGCTACTTTTAGATTAACGCCTCTGTATGAGGATTTTTCTCACTCTTCTTCCTTCCATTTCCTCCATCCTTCTGCAGACAGGTGTCTGCACTCAGAGATATAAAGTGTTCATTGACATTGTTTCATCTGTGCATGGAATAATATGTCATAGAGGAGATAACCTACAAAAACAAATGTTTTTCAAAGCTACCTGCAGTGGCAAAAAAAAAAGGGGCATTAAGAGACAAAAGCTGGAGGAGGGAAAAAGAAAAAAAAAAACATTTGAGCACAAAAGCAGTAGTTGAGTTGGTAAGTCAAGTGGCAGAGAAGTCATCCATCTGCAACAGGATGGCAGGAGGCAAGTGGCCTCAGGCATGGCCAGAGCATCACCCAAGCCAATGGAGCAGCCACTGGGGCCTTGAACAGCTGCTGGTCTGGGGGAAGGGGTGAAGTAGAGGGTTGTTCCATTAAAGGCTGGCAAAAGAGATCATCTTCCCTTCAGCAGCTGGAAAAATAAACTCAGGTTTACTTACACTGTCTTAAGTTACTTTTTCTTCTGGAAACAAAACTGTTAGGTGAAGTCGGGCCAGACTAGCAGCTTTGGGTGGGCATTATGCCCACACTGGCATCATGACTACTTGGCACAATGTAAACCAGCTCTACCCAAGAAACTTTCTCCCAGATGGGAATAGTGGAGTTACCTCATTGTCAGGTGTTCATCCGTAGGGATGGTGACTTACTGGAGTGAGTGCCGGGGGAGTGGTGTCCTGGTTTCCATCCCTTTCCTTGGAGGCCTGAGGGGCAATCTGATAGTTCTTTCAAATAAATGTTTAATTTTGTGGAAAGCGTTTTGTCCATTTGCTTGAATTTTAGATGTGTCATGCACAGCACAACGTGCCCAAAGTCTTGCCCAGGGTGCCATGGCAGTGAATCTAGATAGGAGAGGGATCTCTTCAGGGCTTCGCAGAGGGCATCCCCTCTCCAGGGTAGCTAATGGAGGGAGGTGGAGATAGAGGTGACTGCATATATATATATATGTATATATAAAAATTATTTTTCCGCCCAGTTCATGCTTTTGGGCATCTCCCCACTCGCTGATCACACTAGGGCCATCATACTACAAACTCCCCTTCTCTAACAATTAGTTACTATCATTCACGCTGTGCAATCAGCTGTTAAATCCTCATTTATGCTAATTTGAATGTGAATGTGCCGCTCGGCAAAATGTTAGATTGCCATGTTTACAAATATACTACAGGTATTTAGAAATTTAGATGATACAAAACATACTGCTTAAGCTACTTGTGATGCCGCTTTAAATAACTTAAGCCTATTTATCAGTTATTTAGTGATTCTTTTCACATACTGCTGTTTTTTTCTTTTTATGCCACCCCTTGTCAGACAAGCAAAAACGTGCTTGCTTTTTTAAAAATACATATATAATCTAATAAATGGTAATCTTAGCAATTGAATTTGATTACATGTAGCCTCTATATGGGTAGTACGATTTAACTGGAACACATTTTTCTAATCCGTGAAAGATTTCTTTAAAGCTAACGAATTTAGAAATAAAGAGGAAAATAACCTCTTTGGCTTAGTAGTAGTGGTAGAGCTATATTAGGGACTATAATGTGTCCATGGTAAGTGATTTTCCCAGAGCCGTTTCAGTATAATAAGCTCAAGAATTAGTTTCATGTTAAAGTTTATCTCATTATGTGCTGTGACCTGTATGCATCTCACACTTCCCATCAAAAGCTGATTTCTTCTAATGGTTTTCATCTGCGCAGGCAGCGGGGTTAGGCCACTTGGCTGCATGAAACTTGCCTCTGATGCAGAAACTCTTCCCCTGGTCCATTCTGGGATTGAGCTCAGAGGAGATCCCACTCTCCACCATGTGGAAAACAGTTGGTTTCTCCCCTGGGTAAATCGCTGTCTTTTCGTCTGGAGCACTAAGGTCAAGACCACCCTAGTTTCCTACTGAGGGAGTCTGGCAGGACCAGCTGGCTGAGCACACTTTTGCTTGTATCATATCAAAAAGGGACGTGAGAAGAAACCAAGCTGTTTGCAATCCCCTCTTTGGGAAAAAATGGTGTCTTGAACTAATGAGGAGGAGTGGTGTCTCATTCTAGAAAATCTGTTAATTTTGAATGATGCTGTAGGTCATAGGCAGTGACTTGCGCACTGACTGCTTCTGCTCTCCTTTGTTTTGCGATAAGCAGAGAACATCAGGTTCCCGTCTGGATATTACTCCTGATCACCCAACCGTCATCGCTGGGGAACCATGACGATCACAGCTGTGGCACTGCCCTGGCACTCTGAAGTCACGGGTGCCGTTGGCTACTACGGATCCTCTCGTGCCAGAGCATTCCTGAAGTCTGCATCTCTGAGAATGAAGCGAGAGGTGAAATTCCAGCAATTTGCCCAAAGCAGAAGTGCTATTAATGTCAAAGGAACATGAACATGAGAATAACATGGGCTGAGTCAATGGAGGGAGAAGGTGGCAGAGAGGTGCAATAGCTTCGGTGCCAGCAGAGCAGGCGCTGCCTTGCCCAAGTGGAGGATGCCGAAATGAGCTTGGCCACACAATAGGGGCTCACACCTTTCTTCGCATGCACAACACAGAAATAAAGCTCATCCCTGGGCTGCCTCCTCATCTGCAGAGAATGATGCAGGTGGTTGCTCCTGTCCAGAGCCCAGACCTCCTGCAGGCTCAGCCCCCTTTGCTCTGCAGCACCGGCTGCTCCTTGCAGGACCAGCTCCTGCAGGAAGGATCTGGGGCCAGACATGGAGAGGAATGATGTAGCAGAGTTGTCATCAACAAGAATAAGTGAGGGGAACAAGAGAAAAACTTAAGGACAGCTCAGAACACTACAAGGCAACACTGAAAGCCACCGGCTCCGTTCTCTGGTGTCAGGGATTTTTTCCCTAAACCAACTTGTTTTGCCTTTGCAAGCTTCTCTGCAAACTTTCTTCTACAATGAAGCACAGGTCATGTCATGCCTGAGCCATAAGGAGAGCGCAGACAGCAGCAGGGAGGCTGGAGACCAACCAGCCATGCTCTGAAGTGCAGGGGTGCAGCATAAAATTTAATCTCCTTTGCTGTCTCCATCATTTTGGGCCCTGACTCAAAGGTATAGAAAACCAGTGGTGCAATAATTCACCTCATGAGCAGGCCGTGTTTCAGTCCTGGTTTGGCTCTGGCTCTGCCAGGGAAGTGTTGAGACACTTTAGCATCTAAGAGAGCATGAACTGTTCAAAGTACCCATTGCTGATGCTGCCACCTTAAAATCTATGCTTCTGCATGAAGAGCCATCCTTTTTTTTTGTAAGACAGGTTGACTTTGAGCTGTTTTTTTGCATATGCTTCATGCCCTCTTGATGGAGTCATAGAATCATAGAATGATAGAATCAATAAGGTTGGAAGGAACCTTTAGAGTCCCCTTTCACTTTTCCGTAGTGAGACATGCAATTGCCAGATAACTGTGGCAATATTTTCCGTCAGTAAGGACTGCAGAAGGAATAAGAAAAGAGAAATGTTCAGCAGGGTTGCCCTAGACAAGTCCAACAGGATTTCAGCTCTCTCACAGTCAGATTCTCAGCCCAGCAACTGGTGCTTTTGGGTAAAGTCCTGGGAAAAGAAAAATTGTTATCTTTATTTGAAGGTAGAGCTGCCTTTAAGGCAAAAATAGCTTTTTTTAAAGATGCAAAGTTAGTCGTTCAGACGATTTTCAAAGTCCTCGACTTAATCCACAGGGGTTTGGTTTTTCTTTTCTTGGTGCAGATTTTTCCCCCCTTGTTCACACACCTTGAAACAAAGGCGATAGCTGAGACGGAGAAGGGGGAGGGTGCTGCTTTTTTTTGTGCGGGATGCGTAGCAAATTTATTCTGGAGACTGCCTGAAATGAGCTTCAGAAAAAAAAAAAAATGGATAGAGTGTCTTCGCGAAGAAAAGGCCCCTAAGTAAACTCCACCGCCATTCAGGAGATTTGCTCCGACACTTAACAAGTGGAGCGGGAAGAAAGAAAAATCTGTTGTCAGGTTTGGGGTGTTTATCAGCTACCCTCTAGACACTTGACCCGATGCCGGGGACCCCCTAATCCGCTGATCTGCATGCGGCAGGACTTGCCGGATTCAGGCCTGCAGCGGCTGCTGCGAGGGGCTGGGACACTTGTACTAATGCGCCGCCACCGCCGCCGCCGCCGCGGCTGCCACCGCCGCGGCACATTGTGTGCCCCTCACCTTCTCCCGCCTCCCCCCGCCCCGCGGCCCCGAAATTTCATTCTACTCACAAATTGTGAAATAAGTTGTTTGGGCTGGATTGGCCGGGGGGAATTGTCCTCCTAATGAAACAGTCTGTTCATTATACAGCCGTCGGAGGAAGGCTTAGCTCTCCCAGAGCCCACGACCCATGCAGGTTAACGTCTCCCGACGGACACTGGACAAAGGAATGAATAAGCCCAACGCTGTCAAATCAGGCGTACAAACAGCTTGGCATACAAACAGTTACTGCTTGTGTGCATGTGGATTTAGGGTCCCCGGGCTCTTAATGGCACAGATTTGTAAGTACAAATTGCTCGCTCTTCCAACTGTTTGCAAAAGGAATAAAATGACCAAAAATTAGTTTGTTTTAGGGGTGTTTCCTCCCCTCTCCTCCACCATTAAATAAATAAATAAATAAATAAATCCAAACAAAGAAAACAAACAAAAACAAGGTGTATCTGGGAAGCACCTTCTGTGTCTAGTGAAGGGGAACACACTCATCCCAGCCATTTTTGTCAGAAACCACGAAGCTATCTCCCCTTTTTTTTTGTTTTCAGGGCAGTAGAAAGTCCGATAGAATTAATTCTCAAATCTCTGCATTTATTTAAATTATTTGCAATATCTGCTGGCTAAAACTGCCTGTGATTTTTTTTTTACAATGTTAATTGTATTAATATAACTATAATTATTTGGATTTATAAACTCTTTTGTTCGGAAATTATGCATGAACCAGATAGAAACAGTTTGATTTTCATAAGGTAGGGTGACGTTTTCACTAATGAAATGAACAAAGCAGAAATCCCCGAGTGAAAGTGCATTGTGGAAAACTTTTACCAGGTAATTTATCACCAGAGGGACACTTTAAATCTGGATCAGTCTTATTAAATTGTTTAAGTATTTATTAAAGCTGGAGCAAGAATAATAGCTTTCTACAATCATCACATATATATATCACATAATAATGGTCATTCTGCAAAGCCTCAAAACAGTGAGCCAAATATGTTTTTAAAGTAAAAAGCCAGGATAATCTCAAAACGTGTTTGAAATAACTTCAGCGGGCTTGCCTCATCCGACACACACTTCACCAGGAAGCATATGTCTTTTTAAAGCCTCCTCCGGAGCAGGTTTTCATGAGCAAACACTGTTGCCCACCGCTGTCCTAGCAAAAGTATAAGGGCAGGGGCTTCAGATTGCACTTGAATTTCCTACCATGGCTCCTTAATCTGTAGAATAAGAAGTTTAAAAAAATGTTTTTAGAGGAGAGGGCATGCAGTGGTAACACATGCATTGCCATTAACAGTCGGGTCCCTACCAATCAATCAAATGTATTTCCTCCACATCTCGTTATGCCGGTGATCTTGGAGCTACGTGGGACAACATGGGCTGCTTCTTTTTGCCACAGCAGTGAGAAATTGCCATGAAAGCAATACAGGTGTAGGTGCAAAATCTCTGTCATGGCCTGCTGCCATGATCGCTTGCAAACTGTAGGGCTGGGTCCTCCAAGGCTCTTGATGGTGCCTCTGATGATCCACCAGCTTTTAAAAAGATGAAATTTGTTTTGCTCTGTTGTACGGTTTCTTTGCATAAGACAGCCTCTCCTCACCAAACTGTGATCTTCTTTCATGACCCTCAAATCATGTACTCCTCTCCTGGGCCTGTCACACAACTTCTAATCCCACAGGCCTGGGCTCGCCAGGACATTCACGTGCAGAGATGGACCCCATGGAGCAATGGAGCACCCCATGGAGTGCCACTCTGATGAGAAAACATACCGGTGGCGATTCCCTTGTGTTGTCAGAGTTACCGGCAAGGTTGCCTCTGGGTCAGAGGCTTTTTTTTTAAAAAAAAAAAGTAATAGAGTCTGTTGCAGGAGAAGATCTTCCCTCTTTGGAGAAGCCAATCTCTCTAGAAGTTGATCTACTGGACACCTGGACATCTAACTCTTAGGTGAACGAAGGCAGGTAAGAGAAATCACATGTGCTCATGTATACTGAGAGGGCAGCCAAGATAAGATCTGGGTTACATCTGGCACTGCCAGAGCTCCACCAGACAGTAGAGACAAGGTGGTCTGTGCATGAATCACTCACAGAAGAGAAAGAATCCGGTAGTTCCCAAACTCTCAGCCAGTGCCACACAAAGAGAAAGAGGGATAAAAAGCTACACCTGCAGTCGAGATGTGCAGCCATGCTTTGGCTATATCCCTGAGCCAGGAGTCATCTCTTCACTAGAGATCACTCATACAAAAGTTGACACAGCTGTAACCAGACTTTAGTATTGAGATTCCAGGGTAGATGCACTGCAACACAGATAAATTGGCAATAAAAGATAAAGGGAACAGGATGGAAGGGCAGGAACAGTGTTGAATGCAGCTTTAAAAATGAATTAAAATGAATGAAGCCTAGAGAGAGTGAAAAATGGAGGAACATTTACTGATATGCTCTGGGGAAAAAAATGTGGAATTTTGAATTTTGCAATGGGTCAGGAAAAGAACTATCACATTTTACAGAGGACAACTGGCAGCATCTGCATGGATGTCTGATGAGGGAGCTGCATATTTAATGACATTATAGTTGAGTTCTAGATGACAGTATTTTAATGGGTGATACTGAAGTTGACAAACAACACTCAGTTGAAAAATAAAGAGGAATATGCTTCGCTAAAGCACTGTCAACAACTTGTTCCCCATTATTTTTGAGTTTCTGTGGCAGTTACTGTTACCCAGAATTTCTGGAAAAATATGCAAAGCCCCTAAAATTGCTCACCCTAACTATGAGTCTTCCTTTACCCAACCTGAAGACCTTGGCAGCTGAAAGCATACAGCCTTCTGGCAAACATCTGGTCATCCTTTAAAATATCATGGAGGGTAGAAGTTACACTGCAGAATAACACTATCACTTCAGAATAAATACATAGATAGATAAATGGATAAATATATAAATAGATTATTTTTTTTGCCTAGTATGAGATTTGTTTGGTACATGCAAGCGAATATTGAGTCACTGCCATGTTTTGGAACTATTTTTGATGTTAATGTTTCTGTGCTTTTCATCATTTAGTTTAAAGCACTCACATCCTCTTGAAATAAATTGCTTTCTTACTGTAGCTTTCCAGAGATCACTAGACATCACTAGCAGGACAGCAACTGTTTATGCACTCTGCTGCTAAAACAGTTGTGAAATGGGCTGCTGTTTAAAACGAAAAGCTGGTACAGCTCCATGTGGCTACTTTATGTTTATTAGTGTGAGAAAGAGGGAAAACATGAATTTTGATTCTGCCGCATCTAAAGGTCCATGCACTGAAGTTCAATGGCAGGATTTTTAAAATTCAAAACATAAGAATAAGCAGCACTTCATTGCAGAGTTGAAAGATAATTGTGCAATTAGCTGTATGGGGTCAATAATGCCAGAGCTGCGCGCTTCTGACGGAGAGGGATAAATCAATCCAGCCTCTGCATAAAAGGCTTGGAGGTAGCAATGGAAAAATAACATAGCACAAATGTTTCAGTGCTATAATGAACACCAGACAAATCATTATTGATGTTTTTTACTTGTTTTAAGTGCTAGTGCACAAGTATCTTCTTTGATTAAATGTAACTTTAGATTATTGCTGTAAGTTTAGTACCTGTCCTGATCTAAGCAAGGGCATTAAATTGACCATGCACTAAAGCCTTCCTGCTGCAATTTCAGTGTCTGCACAGGTAACTTCCATTAAAATTGTCAGAAAATTCATACTCTGATTTGCAATAAGCAGCATAGAGGCTCACCCAAGATCTCCTCATGTTAGTAGGCTCCCGTGCTTGAGTAATCTGGCCCTGTGTGCATACGCCCATCACACAAGGTACGAGTCCTTCAAGTTGTTCGTGCTGAGGAGGACAAGCAGCCTCCAGACACAGTCAGCTTTTGCCTCACTTGGTATTTACTGTTCAGAGTTTCCATTTGCTTGTGCTTCCCCTGCCTGGTTATTGTCGCAAGGGAGGGATCCTTTCAGAGCCTAAAGCAGGTCCTAAAGGCCTCCTGGGAGGAATACTGCCATTCACATCTGTGCTGCTCCCTCTCCTCCCAGAGCACGTCCTGGCAGCCTGCTGCTGCCTTGGTCCTTTCTGAAAGCAGAGCAAAGCCAGAGTGAAACATTACACAGTCAGCAGGGACACAGGGAGGGAGGTCCCGCTCTCCCTGGACATCTGCTGCCAGAGAAACGTGTGGGAGAGCTGGATATGGAGTTAGGCTTCCTGAATGAAGCTCAAAATGTCCCGCCACCACATGAAATAAAACACATCTCATGGTGACCACAAAGAGGTGGTGACAGTGGGATGCTTTCAGTCTTGACAGCTAAAGGTTGGCTCTGTAGGCCTCACCTTGACCTCTTCCACACATCCACTGTGGCCTGGACAAGTTCACAAGGAAGAGCCCCACCGTCAGAGCTGTGCAATACTTCCACCTGCAGTGCCACAACTTGGCCATTAAAGCAAGCCTCGTCCTGCAAAACAATTCAACTTCAAGTGATTAAAAGGATTAATTTGGTGATGCTGGTAATCCAAGTGGGAGCACGTGATTCATTATTCATCAATTACGGGTCTCATCCACACACGGCTGATTAGGGTGCATCATTGCCTCAAATTAGGCACGGAAAAGATGTTTTAAAGCAACCATATGGTTCTACTTCAGAAGCAGTTAGCTTACAAATTGAACACGTTGACTAGTTATAACTATTGATGAATGAGGGAAGAGTGCATCAAATTTATTTAGAGAGTTACCCCTCTGCTTGAGCTGTTTTTTTTTAATGCGATCTAATGAATAAGCAGAGTCAGCTTTAATTGCTGACTTGCTCTCACAAGAAAAAGAGAGCCTCCAGAAGACCCTTTTCCCCCTCCCTCTCTGCATCACTTGCTGGAAAAAAAAAAAAAAAAGGCGGAAGCAGATGATTTGTTGCCCTGGACTGAAGGCAAACCCTTGGAATTCCTTTTTCTTTACTCAGTGGAGCAAGATCAACATTGATTACAGCACCGTGGCCAACCAGGAGTTAAACTTTACACACTTGTCAAGGTTAGAGATGGTTTTTTTTTTTTTTTTTTGGTTGTTGCAGGGGTTGCTACATTGGGCTGGATGGGAGCAGAGGGATGTGGCCTATGCTGGCAGCAAGAAGCATTTTTGGGTGCCAAGGGAGATTGTGCTGAGCTACTGTCAACTGCGGTCTAGTGGGTAAAAGAGTGGGCAGGGGATGGAAATGACAACACATGAATAGTTTCTAGGTGAAAAGTATGGCCAATGTCACTTCTTTGGCTGCAATAGTAGAAATACTATTAGGTAGATATAGGTCAACTATTTCAAGACAGTGGTCAGTAGGTCAACTATTGACAACAGGTCAACTATTTCAAGACAGTGACCTGTCTTGACGTCAGGTCAGATGGCAGGAGAGCCCGTAGCCTTTTTTTCTTTCTGGCCTTTGTAAAATAAAACGTGCCAAATATTGATAATTTGGGGGACAATACCCATAGTTAGCTTGAGACAAAGGAGAGAGTCCTGTCGCCTTCACCAAGTCAGGCCTTTGACCACCATAATCAAGGAGGAAAACCAAAATGTTTGAGATGTGAATCTCCTCCTATCCAGATTTCCAATCCCAGATTATTAGAGCCCAAAGTATAAAGAGTAGTAGTTTCCATCTTTTTTTAAAAAAAAAATTCAGGGGAATATTAACTTTCTATTCCTTCCAAGGATCAATGCAATTGAGGGAGGAGAGTTGCTCTGTCTGTTAGTTTCTAGGACTGCGATTTCATTTATATTGGTTTGTAGAAAGCTGAACAAAATGGCTAGCACTCAGTTTGCTTGCAGGTGTTTTCAGGTGTTTTGATAGGTTTTTTTAGCATTACTATCCTGGAGCTGCAATCACAGATTCACTATATCAGATTGCTCCTTGAGGACTTACAGAAAACAGGTCAAACTCAGGGGGGGCATGAGAACATCCATTCAAAGTAGGGATCCCTTTGACAAGACCCCTTTCCATGAGAAAAAAAAATAACATTCTTGAAACAAAAATTATTCTAGACTGGGATTGGCTTAAAAAGCAACAACAACAATGTGTTAACTTAAAAATGCCTTAATCTTTGTAAGATTAAAGGATTAAGCTTTTCCATTGAAAATGACATTTCATGTCAATTTTATAGTCCAATGTATGTAAAAAGAATTAAAAAAACCTTCATCCTGAAAGAAAATAATTTTATGATTTTTGAAACAAATTGTGGCGGCTTAATCAGATATTTGTATTTCTCAACATTGCATCTTTTTGCCCTTGTTGAAAAGTGGAAAATTATTTCAGTTCAAGGAATTTAATGAGGTTTGGACAAACTGTTGTTCAGCCAGTTCTACCTAAACTTAGTGAGTTTGTACCATTTTTTTTAATTACAAAACAAAAATTAATGGAAATCTTCTGATTGTTCTTTCTTTGTCTTTCTTGTAAAAATCAGGACATATCAAGCATATCGGATTTATCTGTTCTAGAAACTCTTTTTTTATGGGATCCCCATAGGAAAAAATGGGAATCAGAATGCTTAAACATTAAGCAAATATTTTCTTTCTGTAAGGTAAAATGCAGATTTATGTTGGTTTCACTCCTCTGAGTGAATCACATTTTCCTATGAGATTTTCACTTCCTTTTTGAAGTCCTGGCCTATACTACAATTAATTGCTTCCTCCTGAAGCTTTAAATAAAGTGTAATTTAAAATCAAAAATGGCATCCATTAAATTTAATTAATTTCTCATGCAGCTAGCCTGGTAAACAGGCAGCTGCTAATTGAGAGCTGTTTCTAACCTGTAGATTAGTGACACTAATCTGGTCAGTACAAGGAAAGGCATTAATTTTTTTTCCTTGTATATGAGCACTGTGGAAATGACCACATGTAAAAGTCGCTTTGATTGTCCCAAAAAACCTTCCCGAAGGGAACTATCAGTGACCCACTGAAATGCAATGTAACAAAGACAAGCCGAATAAGGTATATTTGAGCTAATGTTTGCTGTTTAGAGTTCATGATTTACCAATGCTTCCAGGCCTATGCTATGAGATATCACTATAATATTCCACTTTGACTGCAGAAAAATGTCTGCAGGAAATTCAGATAGTCTGGTAGCAACAGCGTAAGAGGGAGTTTTAAACACAACACTGCCAACTTGCTCTAGCATGAAAATCCCTCATCCTTTGATAGTATACACTTTGTAGCTTGATTTTGCAGACATGTCACTAATAATGATATTTTCACCCCTTTCCCTCATTTATTGATTTCACCTCATTTATTGATTAAGAGAATAAGAGAAAGCCTAGGGAGGAAAAGATAGTGAACTGCTTTCATAGCATGTCTTCAGTGTATATTTCAATCTTTACATCATTAAATTGCTATGGGAATTTTGAGGTTAACTGTCAGCAGATATAAACCACTGTGAATTGGGCATATTTTTCAATTCCTAAATTAAACGCTCTGGAACTTTCTAAGTATGAAAGAATTTTTCCTTAATCTCGTATTGTTTCACTATTAAGGGAAATAAAAATAAGCCGGGCTGATCATAATTGTGATTCTGCATGCAGTATCACCTTTGAAACTTTTAGGAAAACTTTTCCTCTCCTCTGCATAATTCAAACCAGATTGAGTAGATTTTATTAAGTTTTACAAAAGCACATCTTGCATCTGAGAGATTTACTCCTCTCAAAAGCTACTGGAAAAGCTGCTGATCAGAATGGAAACTACAAATGATGTTAGTAGCTACTGTTTCCTACCATAAATTGTGTAATAAAAATACAGGATTGACTCTTCTGCAGGCATCACTGTATAGCTCACAATCTGTTTGAATGTCCATAACAGAAAGTCTGAAAAGTCGTGTGCATTTTCGTTCCTCTTGGAATAGGTGGTTTGGAAAGGTTTTGACTATTAGTTTTCAGTTTCTCTGCTGAGCATTTGAACACTGCAAAGTTCCATGAATAATTCTCAGGACCTTCTTTAAGTGGTGCAAGCAGCCTTGCTAGCCTTGTTGCAACCCCCCCCCCCAAAAAAAAAGAAAAAGAAAAAGAAACACAGCTATTTTTACATGCAGAACATGTGTGAGTGATTTGCCAAGCTTTGCTCATTTCTACCTGAATCATTCTTTCCACACCTTAGCACTTTTGGACAAAGTTTTCTGTCATTAGTGCAATCAGGATGACCATGGCCTTCCCATCAGCACCCCGGAGGCATTGTTGGCTCTATAGTACAGCTGCTGTGCGGGCCCATTTTTCTACTCTTTCTTTTATATTTCAGCAGTATCTAGCCCTGTTCATCCCCCGACAGCTGTAAAGAAGTGCAAAAATGCTTTAAGTATTAGCATTATTTAGCTCTTTGTTTTGCTATGTTTTTAAGTTGCATTTTCTATGAAAAGGGCTGAGATTTGGATTTAGGCGTGTTTGGGGGATGCTTCCAAGTACTGACAAAACAGCAGTTTAATCCTATGAAATGTCTGCAACATAAGCAGCTGCTAAGGCTGAACAACATGTCCACTTGAGTGAAAGGGGGCTTTAGGAGCAGGCCCGTGAGAGCACCAACTCCAAACACCTGGTTATGGGTGTGCATGTGGACTGTGAAAGTCCAGTCACATTGCAAGTTAATCTGCAGATCTGAATGGGAATTTGGTCTTTCTCTCCAGACTAGGAAGGAGCAGTACATGTTGGAGCTAGGAAGAATATGTGAGCCGGGGACAAAAGTAAAATCAGACCAGACCAGAAGTACCTGTGGTCTATGTAGTATCTGCATATCCTGCCTTCCCTTCAAGAATACAAGTGAGACCTATTAACTACATTAGCTGATATCGCAGGATTCCTTTTCGTATTGGAAGTATATTCATATAGAAGAAGACATTTCTTCAAAAGCTGTTGCCAAAGTTACTAGGACTTTTGGGAACACTGTAGTAGGCAATGTGTACAGGCATGCAGTCAACCTATACCAGCTGCTAGAAGGCACAGGGACAACCACTTTGGGTTGGGCCCAAACTTTCAAGGCGTTCCCTGCTTTCTCTCTCCGAAATGCAAGTCTTCTAGGTTGTCTGCTGCTTGGGACATACAAAAACCTGTAGAGAGATCCAGCAGCAAATGGTTCTGCTAAGTAATTGTGAAACTTAACAGAAATATGTCATGGTTTGGGAACTGTATGCCAGCAACTGAAATCTATTTTCATACGGGCAACTATTTTTTGCGCAGAATTAGCACATTGAACAACCATTGTGCTCATCAAACTCCTGACAAATTTTGACTGTCATGCTGGCTACATTAAAAAAAAGGTGGGGGTTACAATATTAAAGATTAAGGTTATTAATCTGTGGCAAACATTGGTCGGAGGTAACATATAGAGTTGATGCTTCTGGTAAAGCACTGAACCTGCTCATGGCCCTTGAAAGGAATATGATGTTTGCTTAATTACTTGTAAAATCAGATAGTTTTGTAAATCAGGCCAGATCACAGATCATTTTTTGAGTTTTATATATATATAAAGTAGGTTTTGAGCAATGGCATCCAATGCCTCTGGTATAATACAGGTTTACTCCTACAGACCTGCTAGTGGAGCTGGACAGGAGGGTCCTTGAGGTTTCCTAGCATTTCTCAGCACATCTTTAATTCCAATCTGATTTTTACAAGTGTATGAAAAGTTCTAGACAAATGACAACTCTTCTGATATCCTCCTACCTGGTGTCGATTTTGTAAAGACAGCCAGCTCTGTGTTAAATGAGGATGGTGTAGCTAGGCTGGGCATAAACCACACCGCAGGCGCAGGGACCCAGACTGCTTGAGAGACCGGAGCTTGGTTCCTGCTACCAGGCAAGAGGGGAGCCCCCGAACCAGGGCCATGCGGTCAGCCCCGGGGACATCCAGGCTGACGAGGAGTTGCTGCTAATTAGTCCTGCGGGGCCGGAGCTGGGGCTGTGCAGAGCTCATTTGCTCGTCTGGAGGGGATGGACCGGTTCTAAACACTTGTGTGCTATGGCTCAGAGCATCTCACCTTTTTGTTTTGTGTTGGAAGCACAACTTTTGCTTGCTGCAATGGTGCATATTGGCAGTTTTTGTAAACCAAGCCCCAGCTGAGAAAATGAGGAATACTTAACGGTAGCATTCATGAAATCCATGAAAAATATCAGCAAGTGAACACACTATCAAAAGCTATATTATAATGCAGGCTTGTGCCAGGAGTCTAAATACAAATTATGAATGCATGCTTGGCTTTCTGCCTTTAAAACAAGCAAGGAGGTACTTGCAGAGAGAAGATAAACTCCAGGCAGTTTAGTAGAAACTGCACTTCAATATTTTAATTGAGAAACAAAATATTTTGCCAATCAAATCCTATCACGAAATGAATTCAAACCTCATTGGAACATGAAAGGACACGCCATGCACTCAACACTGCTGTTGCCCTGCCATGGAAATTATGCAAAACTCACCAAAGCAATATAGACATGAAAATGGAAATGGAAGGCCCCTTTTGGCACTACGGATACCCTTCTCTTGGTATTGTTGCTGCAGTCCCTGCCTCACTGAGTGGGCATCCATCCTCGAGCTTCGCGGCACATCCCCAGTCTCTTTGCTCAGCAGCTTGTCAAGACTCACCGGCGTCTTCACTCCCACCCCAGCTGCCAGCGGCTCCCTCTCTTGCCCCATTGAATCCCATACCCCAGGGCTTCTTGTCCAAATTGGGCGCCTTTGCACATCTGTTTTCAGCATCTTCGCCCAACTAGTCCTGCTCTCCCTGCATCTTTCTTCCCTGACAGGACTATGTGCTCAGTTTTGTTACCCACTCTGAGGTGTTGGGAAGTCATGAGGCCTTTTGCCCTTTGGGACAGCAGGTCTCCCTGCCATGCCACGGAGGTAGTGATGAAACATCTCTCCTATGGCCCAAAGGCCAAGGGCTGGAAAGGACGAATGCAGAGGGAAACAATGTGCGAGGCGCCCATTTTACATGGGGAAATGTTTCTGTTAACAGATGCACGAAACCATATGAACTCTGTTTCATTTAGGGAGTCTTTACACCCTCTCTGCCAGACCGTGACTAATCCTCTTTAAGGGGACAGCTTCAAAGTGCTTGATTTGACACGCACCGCAAGCGTGTAATGGCTACCTCTCTGCCTCTGGTAACCTGCTGGCAAAAGCCACCATAAAAATGTGTCTCGGCAAGCGTCCGAGCGCCCAAGTCAGTGCTTCAGGTCAGCCCTTGGGTTTCACTCCCGGCATAGCACACTGTATTTACAGGTGTGAATGTCTCATGGTTTTCCTTTTATCCCCCACCCTTAACCAGGCTATACAAGTAACAACGTGCTTCAGGCAGGAGCTGGCAGCTGCTTTAAAACAATATGAAGGCTCTGTCCTTATATAACTATTTCCGTATATATATAGTTATTTCTTTGGTTTCCTCACCAGCTTTTATTCTGTTCGTATTAATGCTGCACAGAAAGGAGAGCATGAATCACAGGTGAGATACTTGCTGTACCTCACCTTCATGGTACCAAGCTCCAGGTGACATCGGTGGAGCGGGTCCAGCAGCGGCACATACCTTGTTTGCACAGTGCCTCTGCCCAACACGCCATGAGGGAAGTGCCAGGCTGATGCACCTGGGAATAAACATCCCTGTGTGCAGAGAATAATCCCACATCAGTTATTCCCTGGCAGGCGGATGCAGGGCAGAAACTAACCTCTGCTCTAACTGTGGAGCACAGTGAAGGCAACTGTGCAGATTCACCATAAATCATTTGACTCTTTTGCATGGACAGACTAGGGGACAACATGAGAGGTGGATGAGATCTCTTCATCCCTGCTCGTTTACCACTGTGGTTGGTCCCTTTTCCCTCCATTTGGATTTGTCTTTCCCGTGTGCTTTTCTGGAAAGAATGGAGAAAGGATGGGTGGAAGAGAAGATGAGCAGGATAACTGCAGTGTTACCATCGCTATGATACAGTCAGTTTTTGAAAGAGGAATGAGGGTGACCAGTGGGAGGGATTTTAGGTTAAAGAAAGTCCCGAGAATGGGCTGTGGTATTTGCCATTCAGACTGGGAAGGCTCTTCAGTTCTGCTTGGTGAATGTTTCAGCAGCAGACAGGTTTTATTACAGGTTTCTGAGTAAAATTTTGTCACTACTGTTTTCAAAGGACAGGTCAATACTTGTTACAGTTTAAATTTAAAATTTAATTAAAATCAAATTAAAATTTAAGAAACAAAGCCCAGAAAATTTTTAAGTGGAGAGAAGGTTATCTGTCTTTAGAAATCATATACTTCTCTCTCCTCTTCTCCAGCACTCCCCACAGCCCTAGTGTTTTGCATGGTTCTTAGTCATCAACTAAGTCATCCTTACAACGCACTTACGAAGCAAGGAAATGATGTTATGCCCATTCTGAAGGTTCAGGAAGACTATGACTTGCTAGTATTGGGTATAACATACCGTGGCATGGGTGTGTGCCCTTTGTGCACCCCAGTCCCCCAAAGTCACTGGTGGTACCACTGCACTCCCTGGAAAGACCTGCTGAAGCAGGGGGGTTGCGCTAGATGATCCTTAGAAGTTCCTTCCAATCTCAGCTATTCTGAGATTCTTTGATTCCATGAAGCCTGGAATCCATGGAGATATGATGGTTTATATCTCCAGTCAGGCTGCAGAGAATTTTGCTGTCAGAAACCACGTAGCATCTTGTAGCATTGGAGTTAACCACATAGGGAGTTATCCACTGCGTATCCCTTCAGCAGTGGCTGACGTGCTATAGCTGGAACAGGACACGCTACCTGTATCCCGGCGTAAGCCTGATTTCAAGAGAGCTTATGTTGCCCCTGCGGTTCCAAAATGGCTTGACCAGACAAAGGTGCAGCAGAAGCACAAGCTGCTGCATAGAAAATCACGCTGGCAAACCTGTAAATGACAAATTTCCCCAGCTTGGCTACCAGCTTTGCTGTGGGCACACTGGGGCTTCACTTTGCTGCATGGCAGCTATTCAGACTGAATAGATTGAGCAGGTTGCATAAGTGAAAAAAAAATGCTCAGGGCCAAGTAAATAAAGATGCTAACAGGTGCAACGAGTTGCTCATGGCAGAAGCAAGGAAGCTTACTACTTGGAGAAGGGGCAATTGTTTTGCATTTACTCTGAGTTACAGCCTACTTGCAAACAAATTGCCTTGAAGTAGCTGTTGCACTGCATGTTAGTGGCCCTGGCTGATTTACAGCAAATTGTCTGTCTCTCAGTCTCTAGAAGAGCCTCTCTTTCCAGGCAATATTCGTGCCTAGCTAGAACAGCACTGCTGACTTTAGGAGTTGAGCCCACGGTTGTACGTCAGTGTTGTTCAGTATCTAAATCACCAGAAGCGCTCACACTGTAATTAGTGGTCTTATCAAAAAAGTTTGGGATTGCTAAATAAATGCTAGTTAGGGATGAGTTCCCTGCAGCAGATCAAAAGAGGGAGTTTCAAATTTTTTTTTAAGTTGGAAGGAAAAAACTTCAAACCCAAACCTTTTCTTTTGGTGTAAGTAGAAGAGCTGTGTTCCATGCTTAGGTAACTTAAATTTAGGAAATAAAATGGAGGTGAATTCACTAAAATAAATGCCTAAAAAATTAGGCATTGTAATAAAAAATGGGTGGATCTGGCATCAGTTTATGACATTTAATACGCATTTTTTTTTCTTTCCAACTGCACAATTTGGAGTAGTTCTAGAAGATCATTGGGTTTTTTTGCATTTGGGAGTGCTGCAGGCACCGCGCAGAAGGGCTGGTCTATCTGAGCGACTAGCCTGTCCCAAAGCAACACTCCAACTTGGATGGACAAACTCATCCCCAGCATGCTCCTAGATCTGTTTTCAGAAACCTTCTTGCTGCCAAAGAGGTAGAGACCGTAGACTTGGGACATGACGAGTTTTACTGTATGATGCATATACTTTCACGCCAAAGTGGCGGGGCAGAAACACTGACCATAGCACTTCAGAAATCGACGAGTACGGGAGAGGTGCAGGCAGGTTCCCCAGCCTACACACGCGGACGCGTTTCAGGGGACCATCTGCGAAATTGTGAGGCTTATATGGGCTAGGGCTCTTTGAGATGCTGATTGGGAACCGATCCTGCTCACATTTCACAGCAGAAGAAAGGGAACTAACTCCTAATGTTCAGTTTAGCCTGAAAAATAAGCAAGTGTCAATCACCGCCTGAATATAAGAGAGCCAGTGGCAGCAGGGAGGTTGCTCTTCCTACCATATGTCTTTTCTCTGGCTTTGGATCCATGGTGGCATTTGTGAAGTGTCAGTACTTGATTCTTTCCATTACCTGGTTTTAATTAACCCCCCAAAGTCCCTTTGTGCTGCGGGTGATATCAGCTGGGGCGCTGAATAGAAGCCACCCCTGTCAAAAAATTTGGGAACAAGCTCCTCTTGAATGGGCCCAATGAGCCAGGGGGCTGTTTCCTCCTTAATCCCGCATTTAATCGCACGAGCTGGAGACAATAGGCGGCTCCTCCAGCTTTTTGCAGCTTGATTCCATTTGACATCCCCGGCCCTCTTTTGTGCGCCCGGCGAGGATCCGCCACCTCCACGCGCGCCACGCCGGAGTCGCTCCGCCAGCGTCACCGGGAGCATCCGTGTCACCCGCGCGGGCACCGGCCCCGCTCACTTTCCAGCACAGCCTCTGAGCAAAATAACCAGATGCCCATTTTAATTTTTTTCCCCATCCCTATATTCCTATAGGAATGCGTTTTCATCAAAGTGAAGGAGTATAAGGCTTTGCCCTGGCAACATGCTGTTATAAATGCAAATGGAAAATTGGAAAAGGGGGGAAGAGTTTATTTCTCATAATTAGATGACTAAAGAATACAGCTTGTGATTTTCTGTATACTTTGAAACTAGAAGAATCAGCCTCTTGTCTGCCATCTTTTTTTGGAGAGCATTTTTTCTTCATAAAGAGTTTTTGGCTGGACACAGCGGAAGAAAGGAGTTTGTTTTATTCCACTTTCCTTTTATTTGTTTGAGTTGCAAGATTGACACTTCACCCCCAAGGTGCCTAAATCTGAACGGCTGCTGCTGTTTTGTTTGGTCCCTGTTCAGGTTTTTGGTATCCAAAAGGAAGGGTAAAGGAGCAGTGTGATCCTCGAGCTAGGAGCCACAATTTAAATCAGGGAAAATTCACAAGTAGAAGCTGTTCTGCCTGTGACCTTCCATTTGTATTTACAGCACAGGAGCTGATCACACGTTCATTAGGTATTTCTTCAAATGCCTGCTGCAAGTAGAATAAGTGAACTAATTAGGTTTAGTTTTGAAAAAGAAAAAATCCTACCATGTGTATAGCTGGCCAAGTGTAAAAACACTGAGCAACACATTGCACAAAGAAGAACACCTGTTAGCATCTTTATTTACTTGGCCCTGAGCATTTTTATTCTTCACTTATGCAAAAAGACTGTAAAGAGTAACACAAAAAGAAGCAGCGATGCATGTCGGTATACACACATCAGATTACTTCCTACCTCAGGAAGAGAAGAAAAAGTTGAAATTATAAATTCTCCTAATCCAGTATAGCTTGGCTTTTTTCAGGAAAAAAAAAAAAAACACTTTAAATTCGGTCTAGAGTTGGCCCAAATCTCCATGTGTAGATATTAATGTGTGGGGACTCAATTTTGGGATTTTTTATGCTTAGGACTATTTTAAACAGATCTCATTTTCACAGTAATGAGCTTTTCCAGGAATTCAGGATGTTTCAGGGCTGGTTACCAAAGATGAAAACAAAAATTACTAATAACTCCTCTAATTCATCTGTATACCATCCAATCATTTTTTTTCCCCTAGTTATTCATCCAGCCTTCTTTCAAGGTCCTTTTAAAAATAAATTTCTTTAATGATGCCTGCAAACTCTCATCCTGCCCTGAGAGGATTTTTTTGCTAATTTGATGAAGACCACACACATAAAATCAAATGCTTTTGTCATTTTTTTCTTATTGTACCACTTTCTAAAAGAAAGCATCATTCATCTATGTTTTCTGATCATAAACATTGGAGCTGGCAATCTGGAACCTTTCCAAGAGTTCATTTTTAAGGACAGCATTTTAGATAATTATTAAGATTCATGGTAACTGTAATTATTGCTAATTGTAAATACCAAAGCACTTTTTGGTGGTCTGATATACCTTATGTTTTATTATTGAACTGGTTTTAGTCCTCGCCAACTCCAGTAAATTGGGATTTCATCCCATGACTTTATCTCTTGCAAAAATATCCAGTGGTAAAAGAGTTTCCATGAAAGTGATAATATTAAAAGCCACATAATGGTTAAATATTATCAACAGTTATTAAATCTGATTCAAATGGAGAATAGAAATAATCTATGTTACGTATTTCCAGCTGTACCAGTATGAGTAGGGACCTCAGTGCTCCTGCTCAGCAACATTCACTGTGGAAATCATTTTCAGTCTGAAAAAAAACGTGGCAGCACACACCTCAGTGCCAGATACCAGTGCCATGAGGGCTGTCACGTTCCTTACCTCAACACCTAAGCCGTAGGTAGGTCCCGATTAAAGCCCCTGGTGCTCCGCTAGCTGCCCAAGCCTCCTGTGTGCTGAGAGGTGTGGAATGGGGATGGGATGTGCTTCACAGCAGCCATCCTTCTCAGGTCAACCAGCCATGTACTGAAAAGGTGCATCTGAAACAGCGTCTTGGAGTGCCTCACTTGAGCAACTCCCCCTCAGGATGGGCTCTTCTAGCACATGTATGTTGGGCAATTATCCGTAGCATCACGCATTACCTTAGACCACATTATTCCCCTTTCTCCTCCTGCCAGTATTGCCTGTATACAGACACTCAGTCATAGTGACCTCTTTGCCTCCATCTTGACCTGACAGAGCAAGGATGCAGCTTTCACTGTAACAGAAAAGACGAGTTTTTTTCCATATGTTGATGAACTCGTTGCTTGAGCTCCTCTCTCATCCTCTTTTGCCCTTTGGACATCCCTGTGAAATGCCTGTGCCAGTGTCCCACCACCTGGCATCATCTTGCCAAAGGGGCTAGGAGAGTTGGTCAGTCGAGCCCAAGCACAGAGCTCCCACAGGAGCTCACATATGGCAGATAGCCTGTGGGATCCAACCAGTAAATGATAAGACAGTAAAATACATGGTCAGTGATGGCCTCAGACTGCAAAGATACCAAAAGTCAGTAGGTGTGGAAACATAAAGTCAAATACATGACCTAACATCAACTAACAAGTTTGAATACGGTCCTACTAAAATATTTTATATTTTTTCCCAGATCATCATAGTCCATGTTCTTTGAGCAATATGCTCAAAGAGCAATGTGCTCAAAGAGCAATGTGCTGGGATCTTTTCCAGCTAAGTACCGAGGAAAACATGAGGTTTTGTTATAAAAGAAAAGAAGTCTTCCAAAAACTGTAAAATTAATCTAAAGGAAAGAAATCCAAAGATTGTCTTCATATTAACAACTGATGAAGGCCGTGTGACATGGCAGTTCAAAGAATTGTACTAATACGATATCAGAGTAGTAACAGCATTATGAGTCAGGTATCTCTATACTGGACACTTGAGTGATGTAGCAAAGTTATTAAGATGTTTAATCCTGAGGATTTTTTGAGGGCTTTTTAGTGAGTTTACTCTTCACAGATTGGAGCTGACAGTCATAAAGTCCCAGGTACACCACAGGAAATTTGTATTCTGTAACTGTTTTTTTTTTTTTTTAAATTTAGTGAAAAAAAAAATCCTCAAGCACCAGTTACCTCTTACTCTCTGCCTTCCAATATTAAAGCATACTGGGGGCATTGTTCTAACTAGGAATTTTCCTCTTTTCTGAATATTCACCCATTCCAAGAAATATTTTCAGTTTAGCAACATTTGTCTCTATTTGAGCATCTATTTTTTTTTGTCCTGGATGGATTTACAACAGCGGCTTGGAAGGACCGTGATGAGAAGCGGTGAAGGGGAAGTTAACCCGCAGATTGGATCTGTTATTTCGTTGGTAGACTGACTGCTGGGTGCACTTTAGGGTTCCTATAAACAGGAGTAAGAAAGAGCCTATTAAGTGCATAGGGGTGGAACTATTCCAGGATTGTACCTAGAGAATTTGAACATCCAGCGAAGCTCTGTGCTCTTGCAGAGCCCTGTGCCTGCGGCGCTCGCTGTGAGGCGCGTGTCAGGAGCAGGCGCAGGCCGGGGACACGGCTCCTGTCGGAGGCCCAGCCTCACCGAGCGTCTCGCGCCTCTCGTCTCCGCTCGTTCTTTCAAAGGCCAATTCCTCTACACTAACGAAGGCCTTCCTGCCTTCCGCAGGAGCATGAGGATTAAGTGGAAGCTGCCGGGGCCACGCGCACAGGCACACTTTCCTCGGCACACACGGAGAGCCCAGAGGGCTGTTTGAACAAATTGTTCGGCGGGACTAAGATGTTAGAAACTTTACTTGAAGGCTTCCTCCTTTCATGCTGGCTGAGGAGCTGTCCTTTTCACCGGAGGGTGCCTCGCTTTGTGACGGCCTGTGAATGTGGGAAAAGGTCTCAATCTGGAGGATCCTAAATAGGGATCATTTATATAGGACACAAGTGGCATTTCTCCTCAGCAAGAAAGATGTGCCCTATGTTAAGGTCATTCCTACCTTGGAAAACGAGCTAAAAGTGTGACACGTAAAGAGACAACGTGTTGTAGAAATCCTGCGTGATACTTGCTGCACACATACTGCACCGACCTTTAAAAATGACCAGAGACTGATGCTGAGTCAAATCTTCAGTAAATATGTGACTGTTTCCAGTGTTGCACTTCAAACACAGAAATGTGCTAAAAGCACTAGTAATGAGATTTATTTCCCCGAAGGTGAATCTGTGGTGCTTTAGAAAATGGAGAGAGAAAGGATGAACAGAGATGGCCTCAAAAATTGCAAGATAAAATGTATGCAAGAGTGAAGAACTTTTGGTTAAGTGTTATTTTTGATCAGTTCTTTTTGTAGGGGTTTTAATGGCAACGACAGTATTTGCTCACTGCTAGGATCACTGTTTCCATGGGGCCACCAGTTTTCCCAGGAGCATATGGTAGAAATGCAGTCAGGAATGTCTCTCTCCTGCTTAAGCCACCTTCTTAACTCCCACTGAAACCACTGAATCTCAAGCACCTGCTGCTTTGTTTTCCTGACCGAGCCATAAGGTCTATCCATTGCATCTTTAATCTATACCCTGCTTTTATTTTCTGTTCCTGGTACTGTCATGCATGCTACTCCACACAGTATATTTCCTGTAGCAGGCTTCTAAGAGAGCAATTCCCAAGATAAGTTCAGAGATGGGTAACATAATTTGCTCAGTGTTCTCCATACAAAACTATTGCTCTTCAGGTCAAATGTGTAAATAATAATGAAGAGTGTGATAATATTAAAGATAGATAAATAGTACTATAGATAGTGTGATAAGCAGTGCAACCTTATAATCAGCACAGTTCATGCTCTTCGAAACCAAGGGGTGGGAGATAGCAGCAGAGGCTGGGAACAACTCACAGCACAGGGATGGGGGCAGCTGGAGGTGGGCATTGCTCAGGAGCTCAGGGCAACATTTACCTCGAAAGAAGCACATTTAATCCCAATAAACTCCACCTTGCCGGAGCTGGGAGAGCCATGGACTTCAGCAGCTCAGCAGCCCGGGGCCTGCACTCCCAGGAATGGAGCTGCAAGGGAACCACTTCCTCTACAGCATCGAGACCCTATTCCCACCGGCAGCACTGCCTGGTGCTTGCCCTGGGCTCCTGGGACATCCACTCTCCCTGGTGCCACTTGACCCCCGGTGTATCACGACGAGGAGCTCAGCACCAAACCTGCCCATGGCAATAAGTCTGGGAGGTTTGAGCACGACAACAAGGGCGAGAGGGAAACCTCAAGGAGAACCGGGATGCAGGAAAACCCAAGCCCACCTCTGTTTTTTCCCCAGCCATCTGTGCCTGCCCCTGACCGGGGGATGAAGGGAAGCCCTTGTCCTTGCTCTGAGCTGCTGGGGCAGAACTCCTCCTCTGGATCCATACATTGCTTTACCCAGCGGGGCACGGGGCCCAGGGCCGGCATGGCCTGAATTTGTGTCCCCCCCGGCCCAAAGTGATCAGGCACTAGCTGTTCCCAGCACGAGCAAAGAGGAAGTCATAGCACTGCAAAGGATCGAGCAACGCCGCTGCACCGCTGAATTGCTTCTTGAATACAGCAGGTGAGATCTGCATCACACGCCGAGCGGTGTGAGCTGGGGATCTGACCTTCATTTCTGCCAGGAAAAAAAAAATATGCTGTTTTGACTCCCCTTCACACCAGATCCATTTTGCAAACAGCAACTCTTGAAAAAAGCAGGCAGCTATTCTCACATCTTGACAGGTTCATTTTTGCTGGAGCAGTGGTGCAGTGGTGGAAACGGTGCTAAGGAGACGGGTTTCTGAGCGAAAGCCGGGCAGACAGTGCCCTCTGCAGAGCACACGGGGCCCACGGCTGGCTCTCCCTCTGCCCGTCTTCATGGGGCCTGGAAAATTGCAGTAAAACATGATGGGGACATTTGGAAAGAAATGTATTTTTGCCCATTTGTCTCCCGCACCTCTGGTGCAGTTCAGCCACAAAACAGAAATCACTTGCAGCAGAGGTCTGTGCCTTTTAAAAGGGTATTCTAAAAAAGGGCTACTAAAAACTCAAAATAATTTAGTGCCTAGGTCTGTTTGGCTTAGGTGGATGCCTGGAAATGCCTACAGAAAACCACTGCTGCTGTCACTGTAGCAGCGTCCCTTGCAGGGGAGTGCTGAAAGGGCAGGTGACTTTGGGTCAGACTGTTTGTAGCTGTGGGGCTGCTCCATGTTATCCTCCGTGTTGCCCACAGTCTGCAGCAGAAATGACCCGCAAGAGCGGCAGCGGGGAGCAAGAAGCATCTCAAGAATTGTGATTTTTGATTGCCCTTCTTCTCCAATCCACTCTCCCATCTGTGTTTTGTTTGCACAAAAGATAAATTCCTCCTATAGCGCTGGAAATCCAGCTATTGATGCTAATTCCGTAGTTTGCTGTGGAGTTCTCTCCATGTCTGCCATGGTGGTTTAGCAGGCTTTTCACATTGCGGGTACAGCCACATGGCATTTTGCAAGCAGATAAAAGCTCCCCGCTCACAGCCCGCGCCAGGCCAACACAAGCAGTTGATAGTGGTGGGAGAGATCCAGCGGCAATCTGAGGGGGCTGCGGGAGCACTGCATGGAGGGAAAGTCATGAGGAGGTGGACAGCATGGGAAAGCTGGCCTGCACCTCTGCACGCTGGCCTGCACCTCTGGCCTGCACGCTGGATCCCCCCACATCAAAACCTACAGCTGCAGCATCTCTGTGCATCGTTGGAAGTGACCAACTAATAGTCAACAGAAATCTATGGCACATAGTTACTAAAATAAACATTATTGCAGTCAGTCGGTCTCATGCAGGTCCAGGCCCAGGTACCCTATGGCTGTGCCAGCAGAATAATATGAGTACAGCCCATGCTGTTCAGCATTTTCAAATGACGTTAAAATAATACGTTTCTCTATGGCACACAATGAGGAAATTCAAGTGCCCTGCAGAATTAAACTCTTAAAATAAAATGTTATGGATAAGGTTAGCATAAGGTTTTCAAAGCAAGTGTATATTAATGGGAGTAGATATATCTTTGTAGAGACCTTAGTGTGCTGTAAAATTGCAATTGCTGTACAGAAAGCAATAGCAACAAGGAAGAATATGTTCTAGAAAGAACATCATGTCATGGGGGCTTCACATTTTGGGCTAAGCACCTTACTTCTTTGACATTCTTCCAAGAAGAAATCAAAGTAAAGTCCTCAGAAATAATTCGGGTATCAGCTCAGCTGGCTGCTCTTGCTATTTCCATCAGGTTTCCCAAGCCTTAGCTGCAGAGATGGTATTGGTCATGTACACGCAGTCCTTGGCCTGCGGATTAATAAGATCCTTGGTTGATGCTGAGTGTGAAAGTGCTTTTTTGCTTGTTGTTTAGACATGTTTATAGACTGTCAGGAGGACAAAAGTATGCAGTTCATTTATGCATGCTGCCTAACAGGGAATTCCAAACTTAACAGTTACCTCTAGTCAACACAGAAGCAAGCAGCTGTTTAGCACTGCCTGGCACTATTCAGTTCATGTTTTATTACATTTTTAATGCTGTTGTAACATGCATATATAAAACTTACGTTTATTATTAATCAGTGTTATGAGATGGGATGCTCTACTATTCTATAGTGTGACGTGTATGCGCTGTTCCATAAATCCTCTCTGCTCCTTAGCTTCTTGTAGAACTGCTGTTTATTTTAACTGACCTAAGGTTGTGGCATGCCTGATGCATTATGGTATTTCTCTTCCCAATATGTGGAAGAAAAAAAAAAAAGAAGTAGAATGCACAGAATAACAGGAAAAAGCACCCAAGTCTCCCTGAAAGAAATGTAAAGCTAAGATGAAATCCTCATTCAGGAAGACATATACACACACATACACAGAGGTATATTCCTTTTCCTTCAAAGACATGTGGCAGACCAAATGGCACATGGCGTTACTCATGGCACACAAATGCCTCTGCAGCAGCCTGCTTCCCACACAGATGAAAACAAGTCACCGGCACCTGTGATAACATCCTGAGCAGCTATAGACATACACAGGAGTAGTATTTGCTGCACATTGCTGGTTGAAGGCCACCTGCGGCACCAGTGTGTCGGTGAAGCAGAGCTGAGCTCCAGCAAGGCCGGTTTCCCTCCTCCAGCTGCCCTGAACCAATTAGAGGTTTAGCATCTGATCCGGCAGCGTTGGGAGAGCAGAAGTGACGCCGATGGGAGTGCCCAGCATATTGCAGGATCCGGCCCTCAGGGACACCACTTGTCAATTAGGAGCAAAAGAAATCTCTGTTTGGGGGCACTAGGAGCACTGCTGATCCCCGGTAGCACCCCAGCTGAGCTGGGAGGTACCCGGGCAGCGGTGGGAAAGAAGAGAAGCTTCTGCCCCAGTGACCCAGCTAGGTATAGACCTAGGGCAATGGGATGAAGGAAGGAGCCGAGGTGGGTTTCAAAGTAGGGTCTAGCAAAGTTGCCTTAAGAGGACAGGGGGAAGGGATTGTGTCTCCTGGAAAAGAGAAGATTCAGAGGGACAATTTAAAAATTCAGATGTGAGTAGCCGGTAAAACTAATGTCTAGTGTTGGCGACTGGAATGCCCGGCTTGTCTGCATGCAGTGTTCCCTAGCTGGGTATCCCACTTGTGGACTCTGGGTCCTGCTTGGCCCAGTGGCCCTTGGGCTGGCAGGAGGCCACAGGATGGCACCTGCGCTCCTTGCAGAGCTCTGTCCATCTCAGGGCACCCCCACTCCCTGATAGATAAGGTGACTTGGGGAAAAGGTCTCTTTTTAGGGAAACCACAGACTGTTAAAGCTGCCTTCCCTGTGTAGCTTAGTCCAGATGTCTGCCACTGTCTGCTCTGGTGACACTGTGACACTGCCCTGCTGGCAGTACCCTCCTAAGGGGAGAATGCAAAGGCTGGATCTGAACATCATTGCATGCAAAGCTGTACGTGAAGAAGAGCAGGCCTTTCACACACAGCTAAAAATTCTGTGTGCAGATACAAGCATGTGAGCAATGAATGAATCCTGACCAGAGCTTCCCATTGCCACTACCTATAATGTAGAGTTGCAGCATCAACAATGTCTGTGCAGGTGATACCTAATAAATACATGGACCATGAATTCTCAGTGGCAAAATGGAAAAACTCGTCAGACATTGCCCTGTGGAACTTCTCTAGAAATCACTAGAACATAAAACTATGAATTAATGCTATTTTATAGTTTTTCAGAATGCCATGTGCATTTTTTAGTGTTGTAAAGAAAAAAAATATATATGTGGAACATCTCAGAACCCATAGAAAACACCTGAAGACTTTTCTCTTCTTTTTTTTTTAAAAAAAAATATAAGCACACTATCCTTTTCTTTCTTTGCATCACAACACTGCAGTACCTATGCAAGCAAGCACAGCAGTGCATCAGGATGGAAGAGTGACAAGACTGAGAGGCTACCACGAGCTCAGCTCCAAACTTGTTCACTGCTCATCCAGGGATAGCACGGCCACGCACAGAAGAAGGATGAGCCAGCCTTAACAACATGTTATTTTCTTCTAAATGAATCACTCGCCACATATTGCTTATGCCAGATGATACATATCTTAATTTTCTCTTCATGGATTTTACTCTTTTCTCATGTTTATTTTGTGCCGATGAATGAAAAAGGCAGATATTGCTATCGTTGGATGAATTTCTTTTGGAGTGGCTATAAGTGACCTGCTGGTGACACGTCCAGCAGTGCCTACGGAGGCCCTGGGTTGCTCTGTTTCCATGGCATAGGGATAATAAACTGGCTTCCATCCACAGGTGTTTTCTAAATGACTTGAGTCTACCCATGGGGGTTCTACAGGTTGGGAGAAAAGACTGATCTTACCCCAAACTAAAGGCACTTCCTGCTGGCCTTTAAAGCATGGAACTAAGGATGGTTTTGGAGCAAGGTGAAAACTGGGGTGTTCCTCTGTTGGATGCACCCAAGAAGGGTCAAGCATGACGATCACCCTGGCAAGTGTGCAGAGATTCAAACTCACTGCTGTCTTACATGTGATGGGAACAAGGTAAAGTGCTTCCCGTTATGTAACATTATCAAGAGAAAAGAACTCCAGTGAACAGGTCATATTTGCTCTCCATACATGCCTAGTGCAGGCCTGGATTACAAGTAGCGGCTCTGCAGAGCACTTTTCCTTCAGAAGCTGGATGGCCACTTGGTGCTTTCAGGCTTCTTAATGAAACATGGAAGCTCACACACTGCTTCTCAAATTTGGAATAGGCTAAGTGGGAACTTGAAGTTCTCCCACACCAGTTTTTCCAGGAGAAAAAATATAATGCCACAAATCCCAAATTCACAAAAAGGATGACTTGCCTGATACATATTTGGTTATTTTTTTCTTTGCATGTGCATGATTTCCACATGCAGTGTATGTATATGTATCATAAAAGGTAGGTTGGACATGAGTCACAGCAGCCTTTTGGTGTTTAAATACCACTGATTTGGGAGAAAATGAAGTTCCCCGGTACTCTGAATTGGGGCCTAAATTCCACACTCCTGGCTTTGACCAAATTACTTTCCTTTGGTAGCAACATCAGGACGTGCTCGCTCATGTAGCAGCCGAAGATTTTGCTTAGGAAACACAACAAATGTCTTTTCGTTGGAGTCATAATAACTCCCACTGCCTCTCTTCCCTGAGCATGCTCTGCCAAGGGGGCTTTTGCCTAATGTTTCCTTAGCATCTTCCTATGGCATTTGAGTACTCAAGCTAGCTAGTCCCACACAGGTTGTAGCCATTTTCCCTTCAAAAAAGGAAAGGCTTTGGAAAGGGAGCTGCTCTTCCGTGAGCAGTGGCAGTGGCGCTGGGCATCGCTGCGCTGCAGTCACACGGACGGAGGTGCAGCTCCTGTGACCTGAAACGCCATGACCGAAAGCCTTGAATAGCTTCCTGTGCTGGGCAGATGGGTCTCCAAAGAGGCCAGGAGGTTTTGAGGACCCTTGTCCCTTTTAGGCCCACGTGGCCTGGCTAATGTGGGCAGAACACGATGCCAACAGACAGCAAGGGGGCTGCCCACATGGCACAGGGGCTCCCCAGCCTGGGCATCCCCCAAGGGCGCCCGTGGGACCCCAGCCTGGCAGTAGCACCGTCAGGGAGCTCCTGCACCCCGTGTCTTCTCCTAGGCTGGGGAAGCCTCCACTCGCCCTGGGGCATTTCCACATGGGCTCCCGTTCAGGAGGCGTCCGGCTGCGCTGCGGGCAGGCGAGGTGACAGCGGCGGCGGCCGCGTGGGCCGCAGACCTTGGGCAGCCCTCCCAGTCACCATAGGAACGGCTCCGGGAGGGCATAAAAGCGGCACCGGTGGCCGAGCTGGCCGAGCCGGCGCTGCTCCCTGCGCCGCGGCCGCCGCAACGCGCGCAGCGACGTGGAGAGCCCCCGGCCACGGGACACGCCGTCGGAAAGCGGGTAAGTCTCCTCATGCGTCTCCTCACAGGCAGCGCGCTCGCCTCCGCCGATACTTTATTTCATGTGTGTTGGGTGGAAATTGCAGTGAGTTAAGGGACTGCGCAGATTTCGTCTTTTCTGTGTTGCAATCGTTCGCATGCTGTCCCTGCATATTTTAGGTAATAATTAATAGTCCCTTGAATAATAACTATCAAGAGCCACATTGGTCATGGAAGGGTTTTGCAAACACTTTTTAGGCAAATCTTTCAGTTAAAGCAAAAATATTGGTGTGAGTTTCCCCATCAGATAAGAGCTCTTTCATTTTCTTCATTTAAAATGACCTCGAGAAAAGCCCTGGAAGAAGAGGAGCCGGAAAAGAGGTGCTACGACCTCTATTTTATTCTGTCCTTTAATTTAATTTAATTTTAATTTGTGACACCACAAGCACACAATGAAATACACTCAACATCAGGGACAACATATGTTATAAGAGTGAGGGAACAGGTGCTGAGATCAGGTAGCTGCAATCTAGAATTTCAATCCCTCTTTGCTTAGGACATTAATATGTCATAGGAGCGGCTTTTTTTCCCTAACTTTTTTTCTTCTTTAATTTAGGACTTAAGCGTAGCAAAATAAGGCAATTCTCATCAAGAAATCATCAAGCATGCTTCTGGGGGCTTGGCAAATCTTTAATTCAGTGTAATGCTTAACTTGAACTTTTGTCCTGGTCGGGTTACAAAGGGCACTTGGAAAGAATAACAGTATAAAAGGCTGCCGTCAATCTGTCTTTCCAAGAGCTCACGCAATATAGGTACCTTTTCCCCTAGCAGTGGTTTGTCTGATTTAAAAAACAAACTAGCAAACAAACACAACAAAAAAAAAGAGATTTTTAAAAGTCATTTTAAAACTACCTCAGTTTTCAAGTGCTCAATTTGAGTCAGCAGTGATAACTCTGCTTTTCAGACAGTGATCACTCATTCTTGGCATATCCCAGGTGTTCCCTTCTGAGGAGACAGGAAGCTTTACAAGATGAATAAACAGGAATACAGGAATTTGATTGTTCATATACTGCAGTAAAAAATTCGTTTATGAAATGTGATTAACTTGAGCATTCATGGCCATGCAAGCACATGCTTTATGCTTGTGCATGCACTTTTTTAGTGATATTCAGATTATAAATCACCAGAAACACAAAGCACCCACCATTATGGATGACTCATCTTTAGTGCTTTCAGAATCAGTGTCAGGACTGAAGGAAACTGTGCTTCTCAAGACTTCTCTTTTACAAAAATAAAATTAGGTCATTGGTGGAAAAGGCCAGATCATCCAAGTGAACCAAGAAGCTATTGAAAAGAATATATGGCTTAGAGCAGAAGTAAGACCTTTGCATGATATAAAGTATATGCACGTGAATATGGTTTCTCTTCAGCACAAAGCCAGGTGGCTGATTTTGGTAATCCTTACACTTTTTGGTACAGGGTGGGTTTCTCCTGTACTTCGGGAGAAGAGGCCAAGCCCCAAGTGCTTCTCTAATGTGAAAGCTGTAGAAGACACTGCAGAAAACATCAAATAGTAAACTGACTGGAATAGCTGTGTGCTCAGACAGCAAATAGAAGAATTATAAACATATATAATTATATATTTATTTCTATAGTACTCTCCTTCTAAAAAGCTCAAAGCATTTCATAAACACTGGGTAGAAAACTGGAGCTTGTTATCATAGCTTGTAATGGCAGGTAGGATGGAGACAAACTGCCCAAACAGCACTACTAGAAATAAAATTCTGATTTCCCCTTTTGTTGGACCATTGATTTGCATGTAGGCATGTGGGCATAACGGACAAATCCTGCCTCCAGTGCTGCAGCGGGTTCTGTGTGCTGGATCCACCACTGCTTTGCCACTTGTCAATGTGTGCAGAATGGGCATCTCCACCTGAGCTGCTAAAACTTTGTATCATTTCCTTCTCACTTTTTGTTTATCCTGATGCGGCACAACGGTGAAAACCAAGAACAGAGTGGGTCATCTTCCCTGGGCAGCACCTCCGGGCTGGAACAGCTCCAGGTCTGCTCTGGAGAAGCCCACCCCACCCCTCACGCTGGTGCCGTACCTGCTACCTGGACAGGCGCAGACCACGTGCGTGCAAAGGGGCATGGAAAGGAAGGCACCCATGTGCACCCTCCTCCTTGGGGCCAGGCCCCGTGGGGCTGTTCCTTGCTGGGGGACACTTCTGCCTGGGGAGATGGGAGGAATCATCACCCGCACTCACCTGGGTGGACTGGCGCGGGTGTCTCTGCACAAGTGAACACCGACATGCCCCTGTGTGAGCGTTTTGCAGGAGCCCTGTGTTGCTGCAGATCACTACAGCAGAATTGCCTATTTATCCAGCATTTTTGGCTTTGCTAAGAAGGAATTTGTCCTGATGAGCTTGAAGCGCCGCATCTACAAGACAGAGGCTGCTCAGCCTGATGTCAGCAGCCCAGGTTTTGCAAATGTAGATAAAATGTTCAAGTTATTAACAGCAGGCCTGGATCATTCAGTAGTCTGGAAGTCTGTAAAATGTCAGCTTTTATCATTAAACTACTGCAGCACAGGCTCTTAGCCTTATGTGTTTTCCTACGTTTATCTGCAGTGTAACAAAATAAATATAGTAATTGTTTAAACAAAGAGCTAGAAAAAAGAAACTATCCTGCTCTGCCATCAGCCTCCCACGGAGTGAAATGGTCAAACCTAGGATTTCTTTTTCCTTCATGGCCTGAGCATCTCAGGGATTTCAGGTCAGATAAGGTGGCTACTCTGTAGTGAAGACTCAGACTAGGGTTTTTAAGAGTCTGTCTCTCAGAACCCTTTACATTTTTGCTAATATATATCTGTCATGACTGCTTAGTTCAGTAGGTTTTAAAAGCAGGAATTCCAACCTCACCTTCTCATGTGCATAAATCTCTGCAGTCGATATAGTTTTGTAGGGTTTTTTTTTTCACTTTAACAATTGAACTCTCAATTAAAAAAGGGGCAAAACTATTTCAAAGGGCAAATAAACTGCATTTCAAAAAAAAAAATCCCAGGTGGTCACAATTTGAAGACAATACAGCCATCAAACGGAAGCCTTACGCATTCCTTAAAACCATATTTTGGACAAATGTGTAACAGCTTAGCTCAGTACTACCTATCAGTGAACCTGTACACACACAGAAGCGAGTCTGGAGTGCACTTGGCTCCCCAGAAGCGCCTTCGCTGCCTGCAGTCCTCTTCCTCCGGGCTCCCTTGCGTGGTTTCTGCACGGCAGGGGAATGCTGGCTGAGACGAGCCGCAAAGCTCTGAGCGTGCGGTGCAGTGGGACAGCCCTTTTGGAATGACAACAAAGCAGAGTGCCTAAAAAAACACAGGGCAAGTAAAGTCAAATCAAAATCACCCAGTGAAGGCCCATTTAAGCAGTTGTACCTGCCTCCTTGCTGCTGCCTTCACCGTGAAATGCAACTTGCTCCTTACGCATCCCTCGTGTACCTGTATATAGGCAGGGAAAGAAAGAGGCAGTCTGCAGAGCCTTCCCCTTCTAAATGCTTCTAAATGCTTCTGCTTTTGCCCAGCTCTTCATGTTATTTTGATCTAAGTTGGGTGGTTTTGGTATTCAGCCTGTGTACATTATCCAAGCTGCACAAGATTATAGGGATTTAAGCTCCTCTCTGCTTAATACAGCACTTTTACATAGGCACATGTTAACACAAGTGATCAATGAGGAGTTTTAATTAGTTTTTTTTTTTTTTTCTGAATAGAGAATGGAAGAAAGCACCCTGTGAGGAAATTAATTGTGTAGGGTTGGGGCTTCCATTGAATAGGATTAACTTAACTTGAGACAGTAGCACTCTCACGTAACGGCTAAAGACTTTTTATTGCTTTTTTTGTAATTTTCTTAATATACAGCAGATCTGCAATTAGCAGGAAAATTGCTGGAAGGATCAAAGCAATTCAGACACCTGAAATGACACCATTAATAAATAAGTGATGAAAACCTCTTTTAGCTACTAAAACCTGGGAGGAAAAAGGACCAGTTTAGAAACTTGTGTTGGAAAACTTTTGGGATAAAATGCGATAAAACAAGGACTTCAGTGCTGAAAAGAGGGTACATAACTAAAATCATGCTTGGCTGAATCAATAAAGCCTTAATCATTTTTAACTAGCATTTACAACTAACATGATTTTTATTTCAAAGCCCCCTTTGCCCAGAACAAGAATGAGTACACAGTTTGCTGATTTTATATCTGGGGCAGCTTACTGCCACCTTATGCAAGTGAAATTCGCCCCAAATCATTATGATTTCTATTTGCTGCTGGAGCAGCAAGTTCTGCAGTAGAAAATGCAGCTTTTCTGCTCCCTTCTGCAGTGTAGAGGACACTCCATTACTGAAAAATAGAGAGTGAAGTGTACAGGAATTGCACAAATCAGGGTTCGAAGCGGATGCAGAATGGATAGCTCTTCCAGAGAGATATTGTTTCTTGCACCTCTTCTTTTGCTTTCTTTCAAGAGCTGTTTTTAAAGTTAACAACAACAAAAAAGCCTCAGACCTGCAGTTTTGTATTTTTGTTCTCTGCGTTCTACTTTGCTTTATTAGTCTCCTGATTTCTTGAGCAAGTCTTCCTGCTGCTTCCTTCTCCTTCCTGTCTCCCTCCCTACTTTAGGCAGCAACCCCCTGTCCTCCTGCCCCTCATCACCATCTTTCCCTCTCCTCTCTCTACAGCTGCCCCCTTGGCCCATGCTACCTCCTTGTGCCATCATCAAGGCCACCGCAGTTGCCTCCTCATCCACTTGCATTCTCCCCAGTTTAGCTATGCTCCCCCACGGAGACCTCTCTAACAAACCCAGCATGGCCTCCAGTGATACTGTGGCATGAGTATTTGGTTATAAGAAGTGGAATTTGAAAGGTATTTTACGCAGTTTGTGGGTTACCCCAGGTAAGCACTGCCAGCGTTTTGGAGGAGACCCTGAGCAGCAATTCCCCGAGGTGAGTGGTGCTCCACCACAGCCTGGTCACCCTGGGTGAGCGTTTAAGAGAAAAAGCAGGCGCAGGGAAGCTCCTCTGCGACCGTGCAGTCCATTGCAGTGCGAAGTGCAGACTCGCTCCCTTGACCTGATTTAATTTCTCACTTCATTCTGCAGCGCTGCCTGCTTTCCTCACTGAGCTGCATGGTAAGGCGGTGTGGGGGGCGTGACTCAGCAGCTGTTTAGCTACCAGCTTTGCTTGCCTGCTCTGTTCTCTGCTTCGAATCGTGTTTCCAAAAACAGACTAGGTAAGGATGGGAAGGATATGAGACTTTCTTTTGTGTGATTTTCCTATTTAGCGGGTGGCTTTGATGAAGGTTGTGCCTCTCAAAGTAACTAATTAGTAACTGGTGAAAGGACACACTGCAACTACACTACGTATTTTCAGAGTGCTGAAACTGTTAAATGACTATGTGAGATTAACTTAGGAAAAGCAGCATTGCAGCTGAGTGAAGAGCTTATACCTATATCCCAGCTATATATCATTTGAAACCTGCTTGTTTGAGGGATTGTTAGTTATAATACCAAACTGAGTTCATCTGTTTGGCACAAATGATTGCTTTGCTGCATTGGAGGAGCTGGAGCCTGCTGGAGGGCATCTGCAGTCTAGTACAGTTCTAGGATGTTTTATTCACAAGTTTAAATTAAACCTTTAGCACTAGCAAAGGAGTCCTATAGAGCATAAGGTATGCGAGCTCCAGACCCATCCTGTGTTTTCACCAAAACCTATTCACCTGTTAGTTCATTAAAATAATTAATAAGCAAGTTCAATCATTTCTTGTATTCAGATATGAAGCCATCATTTTAATTGCTTCAGGCAGAAGTTATGCTTGGTACAAGACCAGGCGTTTAAAGCAGGTTGGTGGACCTGTGAGGGAAGAGCATTCAAACCATTTCTCAAGTTCAGATTTGAAATACCAGGCATATCAGTTTATTGGACTCATTAGTCTTCTAGGGTAAAATGGAAAGCTGAAAAATGCTTGTACGATTTTGCTTTTCCAGGACTGCTATGCCTGCTATGCTATGCAAAGAGATGTAAGCTTACATCACCTCAGACATTTTCCTTCATAATAACAAGCCTTGTTATCCTCCAGGTGCATACATTCAGGCATCTTTTTCAGACCATACTTCCCCAACCCTCTTTCTTTTCTCCACATCTTACTCTGGCAAACTCCTGCTCCTCCTTTCCAGTATCTCTGCAGGAAGATTGTGACTTTTGCTTGATGTTCCTCGCATCGTCAGAGCTGAGAAAATAAACACAGTGAATGTTAGTATTAGGAAGTTCATGATGTGGGATTAGATGTTTAGATACTTGACACCAAATTCATCCAACAGGAACGATACCAGAGCAACAACAGCTTGGATGAGCCTGACCTTGGATGTTAAACATTAGCTAACAGTTGGGTTGGTATTTCTGGTATGTTCCACATACCATTAAGTCTGTGGAACATGGATTAAGTATTTGATTTTAACACGAAAATTTCTGTATCTTCCACTTAACAAAATGACTTGTTTTCCTACCTTGCTAAATTCCAGGAGTATCCACAGAGCTAAATCACATTGAATGAGAATTAAATCTCATTACAATCAATTTGCTTTCTTTACCCTATAAACGTCTTATAGAAGAATAACCAAACCAAAATTCTATCTAGCCAAGTATCCTGTCTCCTGCTGCAGCCATAAGAAGCTGCCTATGGATAGGACAAGAACAGGGCAGGAGTATGTGATAATTCCTCCTATAACTTTCTCAGCCTCCAACTATTTTCAGTGCAGGGCCTTCTGTGGCCGGCTGTGATGTCTGTGTACTGGATTCCCTTTCTGACTGCTGCTGAGCACTCAGCTTATGTTTTCATGAAACTCTCTATCATAAACTAAAGATCTCACCCCTGAAAAGGACCAATGGGTAATGCACGCAACCTGGGGTCCACCATTACATATGTGTGGATTTTTCCGCCCATGCGTAGGTATGTTGCCCTGGCCACTTACAAACCATCACAGTTTGAACAGATGATTCACAGACAGGAGACCAAACTTCAAAATAAAAAAGGGGATAAAAGTACCAGGTTCTCTTTAAGTGACAAGTGTGGAAAGTACTGTGTGTACTGTCAAGATGTATTCTTATACAAATACATATCTGTGTACGTATAGGTATGTGTTGGTTAAATGTTAGATAAAGAAGGCTCTCAAATTTTCAGCAGGCACTGGTCTTAGAGCGCTTAGGTCTAAATCACCAAGATGGTGAACAACTACGTATCCTAGGCTCAAACTCATTAGTATATTGTGCTAATGAAACATAGTGTGCGCCTAAAGAGCTGGTTTGGGTTTTTTTTTTTGTTTTATACCTATAGCTTAAGTATCCGTTAAATGACCAAGCAGGTTATATTTCCACTGTCAAATGGTGGTAGGTTAAACAATAACCTAAAACAGTTAACACTTATTATTATAAAGAGTATTATTTTCCAGATTATTCATTGTGTTTCTACAAACCTATAGTAGAATTGACACATTTTTGAAGTGCTGGACACATATTCTGGGGGATGGAACAATCTTTTCACATCCTAAGGGCTAAATTCTTCCCTTCCCAGCATATTTTACTGTTGCCTTCACTGATACATGCTGCCTTTGGGCAAAACTCGGCTCTAACATATCTTGGTGCATTACAACAATTACAATCTTATCAGACAAAAATTCCAACATCTTTTAACTGATGTTGAGAAGTTACACTGTTCACCTTTGCTTGTTTCATCATTTACTAATCGGCCAGGAGAACCCTAAAGACTTCTGGCAAGATCTAACTCTGCTCTGAAACCCAGAGGGTGGCAGATGAGAGTCCAAGAGCTCCTGCCAAATCTGCTCCCCATCTCTTGACATAGGTGGAGTGTGCAGGGGTTGGAAATTTGCTCTGTTGTCAGCAGCCCGCACTGCTAGAAGAGGCACTACTCTGCTGAGCAGGGACACCGTGAGAGATGGTCCTGGTGCTCCCAGGTGTACAGGCTAAGGTAGGCTCAGGTGTACCTTCATATGCATGAAAAGTGGGTTGTAGAGGCAACAGGTTGTTAGCACACCCCACCACAATCACTTCTTACCCCTGTCTGTCAGGAAGCAAATCAAGAGAAAACAGAAAAAAAAAAAAAAAAGCAGGAGTCCTGTCCTTCATAATTGGCAGGCTGTGGAGCTGCCTGGATAGAGAGGAGCCTGTCCAAGCTGTTCCATAAACAGATTAAACAATTTAGAGCAAGTGGGGAGTAAGAGAAGAATCCCAAACCTGAGGAATAATTCATTTTTCTGTATCACTGTAGCTCTGCTTTTCCTTTAATGCAGGGCAGTCTGCACACCTGCAGTATGGGTCTAAATAGATGAGACAGAAAATGAGTGAGAAGAGTGAAGTTGTATTAATCATTGGTATATGCCTTTGGTATAATAAAGTAATTGTTTTTCCTTACCAGGTAAGGACAAGCGATACAATTCACATGTAAAAGAAGAAGACGCTTGGCAGCTTGGCACCTGTCCTAATGAAGCCAATACCCTTATATTCTTTCTCTTTTTGGCTGGTTCTCTTTTTGGCTGCCTTCCTTGGCTTATGCTTTCCTAACAGGTTTGTGAGAAGTCAGAAGAACCATACGCTAATTTTCACCAGGGAAAGCACAATTCGCAACTGCAGCTGCTTGGCAGATATCCGGGACTGTGACTACAGCCTGGCAAACCTCATGTGCAACTGCAGAACGGTGTTGCCTTCCACCATGGAGAAAACACGCTACAACAGCGACCTGACCATTTGGTTCACAGACACCTCTGGGCTGGAGATGCTCCTTAACTTTACAAGCGTGTGTGATCTGAAGCTCTCCTTCTGCGGCACCACTCCTCTCCCAACCGAATACTTGACCATCTGGGGCCTGCGAAAGCTCCGAGTGAAAAACAAGATCAAGGGACAATTTCCAGAGCAGAGCGTAACCATTTATGGTAGCAGCAACAGTGAGAAAGGGGACCCGTTTGCAGCGCACAACAAAGACAGGCAAATGTTTGTACATATTTCTTTTCTGGATACCTCTCTTTTCAACGGATATTCTTTGCTGAAGTCTTACAGTGTGGAAAATGTCTCTAGTATCACAGAGTACTTTCCGAGCCTGCTGTACTCTGATGCTTTCTCGACGTCGGATAACAAGAGCTATGTTGTGACATTCATTTACTGAGCTGGTTAAAATACTCAGTAGCCAGAGACATGGCACCTGCTAAGAGACAGAGATGGGACTTCTGTAAATCCATTTGGTTTGGCCAGGAAAAGCCATTATGGGTTTGGGCGACTTTGTGATGGCAGCCTACAAGGAGGCATTTAAATTGACACAGACTTATCAGACCAATTCAATAAGCACTGTCTTAATGAACTAGGACAATGTGGAATGACTGTGTTAGAAAATATCAGTATATATGCTGTTTATATGTTGTGTACCGAGAATCAAATCTGCTGCCAGCTTGGTTTTGAGGGTGTGTTCTTATTCCAACAGAAAAAGACAAAAGCAAGTCCCTCCAGTTGTAAAACAACGTGAGCTTCCTGTAGGACCACACTGTTCAGCTTGCTGTCCTCCAGGCCCTTGTCTGCAGCACTGCTGCCAGCCAGGGTGAATGCACAGGATTAATCCTTCCCGGGCTGCGGCCAGGGATAGCCTTTATTAGGCAGCATTTTCGTATACAGTCCTCCAAAGCCAAGGTTAGAAAAATTTGCCTTGGGAAAAAAAGAAAAAAGAAAAATGACATTATGTGATGCAGTTAGGACCTGATATTCAGGCTGTGTAAGATGGTAGAGGAAATGGCAGGGTTACGCATGACGAATCCAACCGTAGGACATCGCTGAGGACGGGCGCGTGGGAGCAGAGCGAGGCCCCGCGCTCCCTGCGACGCGGCGGAGCCGTCCCTGGCGGGTGTCGAGCCCACGAGGCAGTTTCATCATGTACGTACGCACGTACGTGTACCCCGCACACGTAACGGGGTGTCTTTACCCCGCAGGCATCACGGGAAGGGAGCGGGCAAGAAGCCTTCTGATTGTGGGACACCTGATCGTGAAAGTGTTTTGTTTTGTTATTTCCAAGGGGAAAAGCTTGTCGCTTGCACTTTGGGTATGCTGGATCTTGCCATTTCCCCCAGTGGCAGACATATAGCAAGCAATTTGCAGCCACATTGTAGGAGAAAATTGCCGTCCTCTGAAAAACACAGGACAGGACAATTCATATGGCTCAAAGTCTGCTCCTTGCCCATCTCTGCAGGCTTCATGCACTTCTGCGAGATGTGGTTAACCCTGGGATGCAGGCATGTAAAATAATAAAGGATTTACAAGAGCAAATTTTAGGTCTTTATTGCCAGTGAAGGATTTCAAAAAATATTTTTTTCTTGATGTGGGATAAAAAACACATTCAGAGGCGAACAGCTATTAAGATTCTGGGGAACTGATTAACTTGTTTCAACAACTTCCAACAAAGTTTTTCTGGAACTGTAATCAACTGAGGGAGTCTTCTGCTAGGAGAGACAATTTTTCAATTTCCAATACTCTGAGCTTTCCCGCTGAAATCAACAATGCTACTATTGGAGCAATGGGCTCTATTTGCAATAGCAAATTAACAGTTTGGGGAACATTTTGAAGGCTGGAGACTGAACTCAGTTTAACTCAGCTGGAGAGCTATTAAACCAGGTTTTGAAAAGCCTTAATTTCATCTGTCAGCACCCCAGTGACAAACTGTAAACCTTCTCCCAACGTATTAATGGATAAATCAATAATATTCCTGGTGACCTTGATAATTCTCATTACTATTTCACGAGCTAGAAAATGCACATCCAGAAGCTCCAGCTTAGCTGTCGGATATGGCAGGGGAGGAGTGTTTGGGAGGGATATCCAAGCAAGTGACATCCTTGGAATGTTCCTCCAAGCGGGGACAAAAAATTCATATTGGCTGTCTGGGAATTCCAGCTCTCCAAGCAAGGGTACTGACATGGCCCTCTCTCCTCAAACTCGCTAGTGAGAACTCCTACACAGGATACTTACACCACACAAGTGTATTCATGTATAGATGCTATCAACCCTCTCCTAAAGAAGTTTAGTAAAATTAAACCTAAATGATTTTCAGTGAATTCACTAAGTTTGAGGCTCTGCTGCCCTCTAGTACAAGAAGTACTGAATAACACCGTTATTGCTTGAATTTCACACACACGTGCAGCAATAACCCGGAACCGGATTTCATCCTTGGGAAGAAAAGATGAGGTTAAAAAATGCATGGGATTTTTAATGCTGTAAAAAAAAAAATCAACAACTTTTTACACTGCAATGTTTTGAAGAGATGTAAAAAACATCTTATTCCTGCAGCAATTTTCTGGCAACCAGGGAAAGGAGCAGTGGCATCTGCAGCATCAGTATTGCAAGTGCCTTTTTAACACTGCAGTATTGCTAGTGCCTTGCAATTCATCTGTCTTCTCCAGCGGATGCCGCAAACCAGCTTCTCCCAGTTTCCAGCTTTACATGGCTTTGTTATGGAAACTTTCAGCATTTCTTCAGGACAATGAGTGTAAAGCCTGTGTCACATGCAGTAAGCTTTATTAGCTCTGCTAGTGCTGCTTTTGTCTGCAGGCAAACTATATGCAGTAACAGTAGTGCAGAAATAATTACGTGATTTTATTGATGTTTTAAAGCCCAGTGTAATCAATGATCCAAAATGCAGTATTGGCAGAAGTATGAACAACTTAAAGTGCTTGATAACATATTTACAGCAATTAATACTTACATACAGAAGTGTATATATGTATAAAATATTGTTATTTGTACATAACCCTAATTTCGTTTACTCCAGCTTTTAGACTTGAGGCATGATTTTTGAATAAGACAACAAATGGGATTTGAGATTTTTTTGTGTGTGTTTTTCATATCAGGGGAAAAAAAAGGAACATAGGAGCTGTATGTTTCTACTTTTTCTTCTTGATAGTAACGCTGGTTTAACTTTTGGGAAATCAGTGCAGAATGAAAACACCACAAAGGTAACAGAGCAGCTCAGAGCAGCTTCCACAGCTTCGCATGGAGCTGGCCAAGCCTCCCGCACCTTCTCCACCAAACCCCACGGTGACGGGCAGAACTGCAAGGGAGTCTACCTTCCTTAGCAGTGCGGGGAGGCTGAAAAGAAAGAAGCCCTTTTGATTTACAACACTCATACTTAGTGGACGGCCACCGTATTTTTTCTCTTTTTTAGCGAGCGCGGGAGCTAGTGAGCCCACTCAGACTCGACTTCCTCCTCCGCTGCCCCCGATGAAGACGCAGCCGCTCCCCGCACGCCCCGGATGCGGAGGGGGCCGCGGG
>NW_010579825.1:0-18744 GCF_000705375.1 Tinamus guttatus
ATTTGATGCGTATCAAAAAATATATTGCGTGAGGAGCAGAGAAATACTTTTGTTTGAGTTTAACTTATTTATTCTAATCCCTTCCTTATTTTCACTTAAGAGAATCCTATTTACTTCTTCACAAGTTCCACAGGGACTCATACAACCCATAGACTAAACAGTAATATTTTATAAAGTGTTCTTAAATGCTTACCCATGTAGTGAAGTAATTTCCTTAAATTAATCAGAGACATAGTAATTTTGTAAAACAATCTTTCTTTCTTATTCATATTTCTCCTATAAAACAGCATTTCAAAAAGCTTATTGGAAGAAAGTTTAATTTTTTTTTTTTTTAAATAGGAAATCTTTGGGAGGAACTGAAAGATGACAGCCTAGCTGTGGATCCTTTAGTTCTCATTTCATCATCTCCGTCTTCTCAGTGTTTCCCTTCTCATTGCCAAATGGATAACAGCAGCAATAATGTTAGCATCCAAAATGGAACTCCACACAGCAACTTACCCGATGTGCAGCTCACTACTCTTTACTCTGCCTTTATGGAATTGGATACAGTGTCTCCTGCCTACTTAAGTAATTCTGGATCCAAACCTATAGCACTAATGTGAACCACATACTAACTTAACTGCAATTATTTTGTCCAAATACAGCCCTAATCACACACATTTACCTGTTGTGATCTACATCAGCTACAAATGCTGAAGCTGTGTGCAACTGAATAAGAACAAACTTTTCCAGAACTCACCTGCAGGATATGTAGCTTTACTATAATAACTTTCTACTAACAAATATTTAAAAATTTGGAAACACTACTTAAGGATAACATTTGTTAATGGCCATATTGGTCAGCACCGTTTTAATCAAGCCATCCATCTTCTGCATCTTCCTGAAAGGGCTATAAGAAGCAAACAAATGATTGACAGATATTCTTTATGAAAGTTGCTTGCAAATGAACATAGATGTCAAGGCAAACAAGAAAAATCTCTCTAACTTATTTCCTGATGATGTCGACATCTGCTACAGACCACCACAAAATATCCACATATCAAACACATCTATAGTCCTCTTGAAACAAGTTTCGGGTTTTGAGGAAGAAGAACATACACTGAAAACTGTGCAAGTATTAGAAGATAGAGGACTAGCTGCTTGGCAGATTGAAACAAAGCAACAAATAAACTTTAGATGAAAGTGTTATTGTGTTTAAGAAGAAATTTAAAAATGTTTTTTAATAAAAAGTATAATTCTTACTTGGCTGATAATTCTCAATTCCTCTATTTATCCAGATGAGCTGAGCAGTAAATTATGCAATATGGCATCGAGTCTACAAACAAACAAAAAATAAAATAAGCTTTCTTGGATGACATCTCTACTCATATACTATGAAAAAAATCAGAAGAATTTAAGCAGGTTAAAGATTGAGTTGTGATGGGTAACTTACATTGCAAAATGGCAGGAAGGAGATGTTAAAAAAGGCACCGCCCAGCTAGAAAGGTAAGATTGTGTTAATAGAATAAACAGTGTGGACTGCAAGTCAAGTCAGGACCGAAGCCAGACCTAGGCTCAAACCTATACTCTCAACCACGCCTACTCCTTCAGATTTAAGACACCTTCAAGATCAGATTAGGGGCACACAAATAGAAGAATTAGCAAGAATTCATGTGACATAACTTTGTAATCCTTTATGCAGTATGTGCGCACACACACACACACACACACAACTTGTTCTGTATGTTGCGATACTGACCCCTTAGCTCATGCAGAGCAAGGAATGCTGTCAAGCTGTTCTGGGTTAAAAAATAACAATAAATAAAAAAAGCACACACAGAACATTTCAGAAATTCTAATTATAAATTATATCAGAACTAGATTTCTCAAGATTTTTTTCTGGATGTGAGCCCAAATTTATTATTACAAAACTTCTGGATAAGATAGGTTATCTCCCACGTATTTTCTGTTCTTGCTGTAAAACCATTCTCTTCTCTGAAGACTCATTTGTTTTTGTTCTTTCCAGGTATGACCACAAACCTTCAAAAAGCTGGCACAGCACTGAGCTACTTCAAAATGACACTAATTCATAGGTATTGGGGGAACAGACCAAGAATTAAATAACACGATTTTTATGTCTTTTTAAAAGATTTACATAGGGTTAGTCAACAGAAGTGCAACTGATCTGTTGGCCTTTGAAGTTATATTAAAGCAACTGAAATAAATATTTGGATTCCAGGACTTCCAAGTCTCTGGGAAAATAGCTGTGCATAGATGATCAAGTATGAAAAATAGTAAAAACTTGCACATAAATCAGCTTCTGCTGACTTCTTAATGTATTTCTGGTCTAAGATGGGAATACATTCCTATAGAGTTTGCCTCACTCCCTGCAGTCTTCACTACAATAATGTAATTGGAAGCTGAAGACTAGCAATTTCCATGCAATTGTGAACAACCAACTTGCTCTTCACCAAACTAATGAATAATCAAGTTAGTTAATAGAATAAAATGTAAATCCAGCCCTTTCCAGCAGCACAGAAAGCAGATTTTTTGTCCAGACAACAAAACAAACATGTTCAAACAATATTTGTCTACACATCTCTGAAAATTAGCAGCAGTAGGAATATTGTTAATGTAGACTGGATTTATGTCCTATAGCTGTTTCTCAGCCAAGTAGGACACCAGTGAAAAAAACAGACACTATACAATATCAATATAGCAAGTGTTGAATAGATTAAGTACCTACAGATCTCAGTGAGCTGATGCTGGTGCGAAACTGCCACCAAGTGAGAACATTCCCTGGCAGAAGGCAGCTCAGTGCTATTCAATAATATTCAATAACATGCTTATTGCAATAACAACTTGGGGCCTTTTGTTATCTGTGGGTTAAGCCTGGATACCTGCAGGCAGTTTCCTTTAGCTGAGCACATCTCAAGGTTGCGCTCAATACAGTGAGAGGTACAGGGATGATAAGTAAGACCTAAACCACCTATCAGTCTTTTCTCAAATAAACCTCTCTGAGCCAAGTCAGGAGGTGTGAACAACTTTGTTTCCAAAAACACACAAGTCCACATTCAGTTTGCAGCAAAACTGTTTTAGGAGCAGAAAGTGAGTTAACGTGTCTCAAGGCCAATATACAGATGAGCAGATCCATTACAGTGCCGGCCTGCAAAACTGAGCAGCTCAGTCATTTGAACAAGAAGAAAAGGGCCGAAATGCAACTTAAATGAATTGAAGACTTCCTATTTGGAGCCTAATCAATATTTTTGACCTGCACAGAGAAAGGAGTCAAAAAAAACAAACAAACAAAAAAGTGTTATTCCCGAAAGAGGTAATTAGGATTAGTTGAAAAATGAAGACTGTAATTTCCAGCGCTACCCAAATGCCTTATTAACACCACAGTCACCGCACAATAAGCCAAGGCAAGCGCAGCGCGTGCAGCGGGATGCGCTGGGCGAGCGTCCCCGCGCTGAGGCGATGCCGCGAGGCCCCGCGGCTCCCCCCCGGCAGCAGCCACGGGGGACGCCGCGCGGCGCCCGCCCATTGGCCCCGCCGCGGCCGTTGGGATTTGAAGCGAAGCGCGGGAAGAGCCGTTGGCCGCTGTGGCGCTACCGCGGTCGCCTCACGCCGCCGCCGCCATATCCCCGGGCGAGGAGGGCTGCACCCTTCCCCCGGCAACACTAGGAAAGCGGCCTTTCTTACCCTTAAAGTAAACGTGAAAGTCCTGCGAGCGGGCGGGGATGAGTAATAAGCTAAAAGGGAGGCAGGTGCGGCTCTCGTCGCATTTCCTACACTTTGTTTTCCGCTCCAGAAACTGCGGTGGAAGCGCTTGCCCAGCAGCTGTGCACTATTAGGTTAGGGCAGAAATGGGCTGCACATGAGAGCCAAAGAGGAATAAAGTAACAGGGGTTCAGAGGGGCTTTGCCGGGGCAAGGAGAAGGCAACGTGCATGCTCTTGTGAAGAAGCAATTTGAAACAATATTAGGGAAGGGAATTTGCACTGTTTGGATGAACAAAGAATTTAAGGTCCCTGCTCATCAACGAGCTACCGAGGAGTTTAATTTCAACCACATGAATAAGCCTGGCTTGTTTGTGCCTGTCTGAGGTGCTGGGCTTAAAGTTGAACTATAAGAAATTCTTAAGTAATCATTTAACTCCATTACTTTAGGACATGAAAAGAAAAAGAGAAGGAAAAAGATTTCTTACTTTTTTTTAAAAAAGAATAAACTAAATAAATAACTGGTTAATCTATATCAGTTAATCTTAGCTATTTAATCTATAAGAAGACAGATTTAAATGCTTTAGTGGGATCTTTTGCTTTAGGTAGAAATAACCCTTCTTATTTTAATATATCTTAAAGAAATGCAGTTGTTAGCTGCAATAACCCTTTAAAGTTATCAGTGGTGACACGTGTGCTCTTATTTCCTGCAGTGTCTGTTGCCACCGGGACCTGGGAAGTACTTGCCTATGTCAGCTGCAAAAACCACTTCCTGTTGCTGCAAATTTAGCTTGTGGCAGATGCTGATGAAGGCCAGTGAGGGAGCCTGTGTGAGGTGCAGGACATCTCGGTGCCAAAGAGCCTTGGCATTAGCCTGTCTGGGACAGAGAGCTTTCTCATTTCCTCTGAACAGCATGTTTATAATCAGGCCTCTGTGCACGCTTTAATTTTAGGGGACATACTGGATCCTCTGTTCTCCTGGCTTATGAAATTATTTTTACAGACATCAAAGCAGCCAGCAGGCTTAATTAGACACTTAATTATACGTAAGGGTGGTAAAGTATGCATTTGGGAAATAAAAACAGGATTTTCAAAACTAGCTGAATGCCACTGCACAGAGTAACATTCAGATGAGCGTTGCACAACATCACACATGATAAAAATGATTTTTTTTAAGTACTAACGTATCTAGATGCTGCTAGCTTTCAGATCTGACCCATGTAACAGTGAAGCACATCTTTTATAGTTGAAAGAGGGTCCGAGTAGCTCAATGGATGCTTTGTACACCCACCTCTTCACTTGACAAAATACACTTTAAAAGCATACAAAAGACTAGCAAGTGAACTGATGCATCAGTGTAAGAGTTTTGATAATTTATTATAATCTTTCATACAACTGTCCAAAATGTCCTTTTTCTCTAGTTTCCCTACCCTAGTTTCTATCTTGCCTTTTAGAAAAGTAAATATATATTAAAAAAAAAAAAGAGAGACAATACATTACCTACAGTCAAACAAGTATAAGCAGTACAACTGCTTATGTAACTGTTCCAGTGATTAGAGTAAAATGGGCATTTTCCAATAATATTTTTGATCTGGAAACATCTTTGGTTCTTTACAGCTAAACCATCTGGAATATAATATATCCAATTTGCAGTTACTCTCTTCTGAATCTTTCTTTTGTACAGTAGGAGAGGACAAACTGACAGAAAGTATTTAGAACTATTTACTTTCATATGTATTAACTTGCCTTTCATAAAGCAAATTTAATTCTGCATTTTATTTATTGCTGTTTTTATGTTTTGCTACAAATTACTTTCATATGCAAGCTTCATTAACACTGTTTACTCCTTCTACTAGAATAATTAAGTCATTATTAAATAAAACAGGCCCTTGTTATTTAAGATCTCATGTTAGTTTTCAAAATAATGGCTGGGAAACATCCAACTACAATTACACTCTACCTACCTAAATTCTCTTTGTAGTTTTAATTAAAATACATTATCTAGCATGATTTGACGTCCCGTTTTAAATTATTGTACAGCGCTGGTAAGAAAATAAAGGTATCTGTAGCACAACTGCTCCCTTTTGTGGACTTAGAATAAATAGCTAGAATAAATACCTTTATTTGATCTTAACTTGAAATGATAGACTTACATAATGTCTAAAATTTTATTCAAAACTAAAACACAGTTTATTAAAGGTACACCCAGGGAAATTTGGAATATTGTTTCTGTCAGGATTATTCTTATTACATTTAAGAAATTTAGAAATGTAGAGAATAACATGATTAAAATGTCAAAACTCAAGATGGAATTATACCTATGCTGCTCATTTCAGTTTGAGCAGATGTTTCAGTTTTAGTCAGTATGGCCCAGACTACAATTGCAGATGTCATATATTTAAAAATATCATTCTCCATAGTGCACCTGGCAGATTTTGCAAAAGCAAAACCAGATATAGAACTGATCTGTAGAACTCCTAGGTTCCAGCAATGTACTTTGAGAATAATTTATTCTGATTATGCCCAAGATACTCTCACTAATTGGAAGTCTCAATCCCATTTCAAACATTTTTATGAAAATTGTTTTACTCATGTTACTATGCAACCACCACTGAAGTTTCTACACCTGTGTTGTTTAGCTCATAACCACCAGAAAGCAAAGCTTATTATACAAATTTGCACAAAATTGGCGCTCAAATTTTGATGGAAGGTATCTGAAATATATATATATATCTGTAAATTGTTTCCATATGCTAATATAAACGTTTAGTGCTAAATAAAACAGACAATCACCTCAATTTCTAGTATCAATAATTTATTTTATTTTTTTTTACACTTTGCAATCTGTTACAGGAGAAGAAACACTCGCTAATGAAAGTGACACGTTTTTTTAACCATCCCCCAAAGTAATGAAAATACCTAGGCATATTCCCTACTCTGCAGATGTATGATTGAACTGCCAATATTAAACCATTTTCAGCAAGTGTATTCCCTATTTATTTCTTGAGTTCATTAGTTTTAGTACTCTTCTTCTCCTCCAGGAAGACTAATATCTAATTTTCTTTATTCTAAATTCCCAGTCTTTGTTCTCCCTACCTATCTACCTGGAAACAAGTCAAGCAGACTAGTTACTAAAGCCAAAGCCAAACAGGTGGAATGAGTGCCAAGGTTCTGTGTTCTCCTGGCAACCTACTCACTTTCCTACTGGCCCAAAAGGTAATAAAATAACTTCCTAGTTCCCCCAAAACTAGATTCTCTGCATGACAGTGCATTGCATTGCCACTAAACTGGCCATAGTGGATGTTCTTACAGGAAACAGGTAACTAACAAGATACAAAGAATTATAAATGAATTTGGTAAAAATGTTTCTAACATTTTTCTCAATGGTATATTAACTAGAATCCTACTTTCCTTCCACAAAAAAATAGATTTTTTATAAATACATTTTAATACAGGCAATTCTGATTCTACGCAAAAAAGTCAATGTCACATTCAAACAGGTATTCTCAGTGTAGCATTAAGATAAAAGCAGACATCACAGTAGGCATCAACACAGTGTTTCTTGGGAGGCAGTTTACAAAGTCTCGTGAACAGATACATAAACACACACTTTCAGCCACTTAATCAGACTATCCTGTGATGTAGAAAGTAACCGAGCTGCACTTGAGGCCTGGAGTATCACACTCGTGAAATATATTTCCATGTTAAGAAAATGTTATGATCTGTCAATTAGATTTAATATCTGAGTAGTATTAAACATTTGTGTAAACTTAGCTAGTGTTAAGAAGCAAACTGCTAACAAGCGATTTTGAAATTCATCAGAAAAACTAAACTTATCACAGCCTTAAAAATCTTGGTTCCAACCAGCTGAAATTAACTCTCAGTTTTCTCTCCTCTCTTTTTTCCCCAAGGGTAACTTCTAGCACTCGAGTCAATCTATGCCATCAGCTTTGGACCATACGAATAGAGCTTTGTGCACATAGGCTTCTCTCATCATTTGTGCAATACAAGTGTAGTTCTAGCTGCTTTGCTTTTTGTAAGGGATAAAAGTCATCTCTGCAATTTCATTCATACACAGATCTAATTAAAATTCAGCTGTCGATAGTATTTTTTTCCTCCTAGAGGTTGTGAATATTTAACAGATTGGCTTTATAATACATATTATGTATGAAATTTTGATATTAGCATTCTATTAAATAACCCCCAAATAACCTTTCCTTGAAGAAGCATTCCCTTTAGTTTTGTCACAAAGATTGAATTCTAGGTTTTATGGGTGAACATGCATTTCTCAGCACACTTTGATAGTCTCTTTGCATCAAAAATCATGGACTTGGCAGCCCACAATGTGTTTCATACACAGACAGCCACTAGCTGCACATCTGACACTCCCACACAAGTATCTGAGATGCAACTCGAAGGACAGAGGAGGCAAACAGAGCTATTTTACTGACCTGCTCATAAAACAAAGACATAGAAATTGTGAGCAAGAACTAAATTCCAGCACCTGGTTTTCAAAATACTTTAAAAAAATACTTTAAAAAAGGAGAGAGAAATCCTCCTGAGTCTGGGAGAGTGGATTATTCCATAATTACATAAGTGTCATCACGAAACGAACACATTCACAGAAACTTTTTTGGTTTTAGTCACTGATCTGAGATCAAAGTTTCTTAAATTTAAACCATACTTAACTTGGTGTGTTAATCTTGAAAATAAATTCTACTTCTGCTCCTAAAGTTTGTGAATTCTTAGACCATGCAGCATGTAGTTAACCACAAGTATTTTCCTATTACCTTTCTTAAGGAATCCTGAAGGCTAAAGGAACTTTAGACAGAGAAAGGAAAAGAATTTGTTATGTTGAGTTACAATTATGGCAATATCAGTACATGCAGAGACTTGGCTTCCTTTTCCAAAATTAATCCAGTTTGTAAAGCATACACATAATTATGTCTTCTGATGGGAAACACCTAGTCATTGTTAGCAGACAATTTTGCTTAGCTTTTTGATGTTTTCTTTTGCTTTTAGAAAGTCAGATCCCAAATTTGCAGATGAACTTATTAAAACAGCTTTATGGTTATAGTGATGATTTAAATTTTTTTAAGAGAACAAAGAAAAAATCCCAAGAAAAAGAGATTTTTAGAGACAGAGTTTGGTGATAATTTAGGGAAGCTTGCAAAGTAAGCTCAGTAGAGATTAATATTCAAAACACAAAATTAGAGCTAGCCAGCAAGACCAAATGTTTGCTTAAGATTTGACTTTCAATTAGTTCAAAATAAGAAACAGCTGCCAATTTAAGGAGAAACTATGAATCTGATTTTACAACTGAACTGAGAGCTTTCTGCTCCCTTTCAGATAATGAAAGTTGAAGTTTCTCAGTGCCCTACATTATATAGTCCTAAAAAAAAAAACAAAATTCCTCACCCTGAAAGCCTAAAATATTTTGAGATTTATTTTACTAAAAATGCCCAACTTTATTTTCTTGCTTTAGAGTAATTCAAATTACAGAAGACAAATTCACTCTGTAAAATATTTTATATATTTTACTAGATTTTCTAATAGCCTGAAATTGTAACCCATCGAATCTGAATTATCAGAACAGTTAGCAGAATTCATGATGGAGATCAATAGTTGATAGTTCATTCACTTTTATACTTAACCCCAAGCCCACCATAGAATGCAGAGTGTTAGAAAATCCATTCCGCAACATACTATAATTCCGAGAAACAAGGATAATTTTCTCCAGGTTCTTCTAAGTTTTTGTAGGGATACACCTCCCTTTCAAGTTTTGGTTGATTATAGTAATATATTTTTATGGTTTGGGGGTTTTGTTTTGTTTTTAAAATCTACAGTCTTAAAAAGAGGTAGTATAAAAAAGGAGCAGAACACGACTATTTCAGCAAACAATATTCACATACAGAGAGGATACTCGATATGATAACCCAAGACTGACAAGAGTCTGCATAGAAGTTTAATCACCACTCTCCCAGAAATATTTGGAGATGATACAGCCATTTGAAATGTATGACTGGCCGTTCTGGGCAAGCACTATTGCTGAAGTCCCTTAAAACTCTTATGCACAGACATGATTAATATGAATAACGGATAAGATCTGAAAGATACTAACTGAAAACTGTATAGGGTGCTACTTAAAAATATACACACCCTCTTCTGCCTCCAGATCAATACATTTTCTCCTTCAAGAGTTAGTCAGAATTCATAAATGTTTGAATCTGCATTTTTTTAATATAAAGATAGTTTAAAAGCCATGACGCAAAAGCCTGGGGGAGGGTAGACTTTCTGTAGACTATTTTCACCTTTAGAAATTATTGTGCTACAAAACTTTTTGAACAGTAGCTCAAAGCATTATAAAAATAATGAGGAAATTCTCTGTAGCTCTCAAACAGGTAAGTCAACCATATACTAATTTTATGGTTTAATATACTACAGACAAAAAAAAAATCTGTGATAAATACAAGTCTCATCATGATAATAATTACTGCAAGATACCAGTTGTGCAAAATCAGTGAACTCCACACACTTTCTTAGCTATTGATCTTAAATCATTCTGTGCTGTACCTTAAAGTCACTATATTTTCTATAGAAAACTGAATCAACTTTCAGAAGTAAAGCAAGCCAAGCAAATGGCAACACATTTAACAGTAATCACAACCCCAGTAATAGCACAAGACCTCTCTGCTCTTGGGTAGATTATTAGACGGGCTACACGTGGAACCATTTGTAGTTTAGCAGTTGGACTTAGGCTGTTGCTGGAAGATGTTAATCACAACTGGAAATGGTATTTTATAAAAAATACTACAATCACACCTATTTGAGGAAAACACATAATGTTCCACTGAAACTCACAGAATTAGACATGGAGACATCAAGTATTTATAGAAATATCTACAAACTGCAACTGCCAATTATTAAGAGTATCAGTGAACGGATTGCTAGAGTAAGGGTTTCATGACAACAGGCTACTTGCTACTTAGGCAAAATAAAAGATGAAAGTTCTCAGCTCTCAACCTTCTCAGCTCTTTGTTTTACTTTGTTTTACCTAAACTAATTTATTCTTTTCATGTTGCTACTTCTTTGCATTTATACTCTTCTACAAAGAAGCAATTCTCAGAAACTTATGCAAAAATATTCTTACAGAGAGAAGAGCTATTGATAAATCTGTATTGTGCCTTAAAGTCTTGCATCATCAGACTCTCTGTTTCACAAGTATTAATTATCAACTGCAGGACTTTTTTTTTTTTAAAAAAAAAAAAGGTGGGGGGGAAACACTATCAAAATATTCTTCCAATTCAGATACAAACACAAAATCGGAAATTCCACACACTGGTTGCCTTACACAAATGAAAGTGTTGCTCTAACAAGCAATGCTGCAGCCCTTGTCCTGGTATTGAGCAGAGGGGAAAAAAAGGAAAAAAAGGACATAGAAAACTCAACCATGAATAGGCTGAATGTTAACTATGTAATAATATCAGCCTAACATAAAACCCTTCATTTTTTCCTGATTATTCTGCATTTTAATTGCACAAACTTCAGTAATTTGAGAATGCTTATGACGGTCTGTAGACCCTCAATGCTATTTTGTCTGCACCTGAAATGTAAAAGGACAGTGCCTGACTACAAACAGGCCTGTCATTGAACGACTCATCTTCACTGCAAGTTCTATTGTTTCCAAGGTTTAAAAGCATATTATGTAGAAGGAAAAAAAAGGTATGAGATACCTATTTAGAGAAATAATCTAAGGATGAAGCTTTTGCTTTTTTAAGGTGTTACACTGAACATTTTTAACTGAATGTAAAAGTTAAACTGACCATGCCCTTCGAAGCATCCACAGACAGAAACAAATAGACACAACTCTGCGTCTGCATCCATCCACTCACACGGTCTCTCAGAAAGCCCCCATGTCCTAAAAGATGCTTGAGGACAGGAACACAAATCCACAGAATTAGGGCAAAATTCCCCAAGTCCCACAAGGCCATTTCCAGAGCTGACACTTAAAGAACTTGGGACTGTGGTATCCAAAGATCATTTAGTGTCGTAGAACTGCTTAAACTTCTGGAGAACTGGGTCTGCTTCAAAGCTCAGCAAAGATGAGACTGGCCAATTTAGTCATGAAACTCCTACTGTGGCAAAGAGTCCTTGGTGTGTGGATCCTTGTGCAGTTGACGTTGCAGGCAACTGAACTGAAGGTGTTGTTATCCCTGACAGCTTCTATAGGAAAGGGAAGGCCAGCGGAGGCTGGTTGTCCATCCTGTGCTCAAGGTCCTCCACTGTAGGAATAATCTGCCTTGTTGTGCATCACCAGCTTGTTGTCTACAAAGTAGAAACTGTCCGACTGTGTCTCATATGGATGAAGGATCATCTCTCGAACTGCAGGTGACAAAACAAATTAGTCATGTTGTGCACTAGCCAGACTGTAGCAACACTCAGTGCTGACTATTCTTGCAGACTGGGCCTCAGCTGTGTTAAACAGCATTGCTCAAATAGCAACAAACTCTAAAATAAAACAAAAAAAAACAGGAGCCTACCCACACCATTTTTTAAAGTAACATTTAAAGAACACAAACAGAATCCAAATAACATGTTAAGGCATCACACAAACAGTAAGTGCTAGCTCTCCTCCAAACAACATTGAATTAGTTTTAAGGTAACAGAAGACTGACTCAAAACAAGCAAGCAGGCAAAGCACATCACTGTATTTTACATATTATCTGTAATATTAGTACAGAGATACATGATTAAGGGCTATATGGAATATGAGGGCACAGAGATGCGGCACTGATGCCGTTATATCTTGGGAGAGGGGAGAGAAAAGAGAAGGTACGTTCCTACTAAAACAGAAACCTCTCAAGCTACCCATGTAGCACATCACACATGCAAGTAGAACATAAGGCTTAAGTTACCTCTTTAACAGGACATCTTTCCAGTCCTGTTTTTTTTTTTTTTTTACTTATTTATAACACTTTTTTTTTTCTACCTGACATTGAAGCTTCCTTTTTATGAGTAAAAAGAGCAACCATCTGCTGGTGACAGGATACGTGCTACTAGAAGACAAGAGCTGTACTGAACAAGATGCAAAACTACTAGGATGTATTTTTCCATACCCATTTTCTATAGATAGCTCATTGGATAGGGCTTCCCCAAAACAACTTGGACTAGCATCACTATTTGGTCACCTAATAACTGAAAAGAGCTTACTGAGGTCCTCCGAGAGCTGTGGGAATTCGTAGATGTGCTCACAGGTATTTTTACTGCTGGGGATGCAGAACCCGAACTCAAAATCAAAACTCTTCAGCAGCTGATCCCGGAAATAATGCCTCTCGATCATGCGGAAGTTGTTAATGGGTTTGTCCCCTACCGTGAATTCCACCCTGAGGAGGAAGGATAAGATTGAAATGAGTTTTCCTCAATAAGCAAGACTTCCAGACACTGTTACCAGGTAGAAAAAAAAAAAAACTGCTTCAAAAAGAAAAACAAATCAATAATACTAATCAAAATCTTTTTTTTTTTTCAAATATGCTACAGGGATACAACATAGCATCACAAATCATAGCTAATACTATAGCTCATACTGTATTTTATACATTTTTTCCTCCATAAAAATGATATGCAAGACAATTGTACAAACTTAAAATGATCTTGAGAAAAAAATGAAAATTCCTCCAGCTATACTGGAAAAGCACTGCACTAGATCATTCTGCATTATTGTTCAAGCTATTTTAATTCTCCCAACTGGTATTGGAAGGACAGATCTACAGAAAAACTCTCTCTCTTTGTTCCCTATTTTGTAGATGGTAAAAGAGGGCACGTTTCAACCAAGACTGTGCTCAAGTTTCTCTTGCCAAGAGGCCTATTTCAATAAAATAGTGGCCAAAGTGATGCTAACAGATACAGGTCTTTAACCTTTCTTCTAAAACAGAGTCTAAATGGTGCAATACTGTTTCAAGATTAGCAGGAAGCTGTAATGTGCTTCTGAAGGGTTCTATCAAAATGCAAAAATAATTTGAATCCAAACTAATGATTTTTATATACTTGAAAAATAATTTTTAAAAATGCACTGGAACAGTAAGTGATGCTCAATTATACTATTACAGTCTTAATGCCATAATAGCAATGGACATAAAGCTCTTAATTAGATCTACTAATTTAAACTTAAGTGAATGTCAAAGAAAAACTTAGATAACAATGGCTCTGCAATAGTGCGAACCAATATACTTCTAAAATCTTCAATAAAGGGGGAAGGACCCACCAGGCAACTCTTCAGGAGGGCAGGAGAGAGGGAAAGAAAAATTTCCACAGTTAAATAGTGTGCATGCAAACAAAATCCCTACTAACTTACGCTAAATGAAAAATAGACCCTGTCATTTATATTACAGTAGCAATATCTTTGGCCCAAAGCTTTCCAGAAAAATTGGCAGGGTTTATTGTTGTATGTATGACCTCAAAGAGCATTCTGGTACAGAAAGTGTCAAACACAACTTCACTGTTTCACTTCTATTTTTGGCTTAGTGTCTTTGGGGAAAGTGATGTGGAAGGCTGCAGAAACCTGTTCCAAAAGGGGCAGAGCCTCTGTCAAACAAACCATAATTTGCAGAGAAGTATTGGGAGTATCTGGGCACTTTGTCCACTTCACACGACTCCTTTTAGCAGGAATTTCTTCAGCCCAAGGACTGCTCTTAGGGTAAAAAAAACAAGCTAAAGGAATGGGGAATGCGAGGCAACCAGCCAAGATATTTGGAGCTCCTCATAATAAAAAGAGATCTTGACTAGACCAACTTAAGATCAAAACTGACAGGAACAGTATGAGCTGCTTATGTTTTATAAGACCTCAGAAGGTCTCTGCACAAGAAATAGTAGCACAAGTGCAATTACTTACGTGGCTCCCACTTGCCGCAGTCTCAGAAAAGCTGGGGTAAATTGGTAACGTACAAAGCGCCCGGCATTGGGGTCGATGTCCTTCTTGTCATTGTGCTCACGTTCTGCAAAAGTGCAAAGAAAAGCTCCGTCACTGTTGTCTGAGAACAGAAAGATGGGGAAAATCCTGGAGTAACAGAGATCTCCTCCCCAGCCTCACGCCCTCGGTGGAGCCCATGGTGGAGCCCATGCAAGAATGAGGCCAAATGACCAACATGTAGCATGTTGGGCACCAGAAAGACCTTTTCCACCTTCTTCGGCTCACAGTGGGCAAGGATACCTAATCCATCCTCAAATCCCCGCTGGACACAGCAAACAAACTGCAGCAAGAAATACCTGGTTGCTGAGAAAATACATGGTTTGCACCTCAGAAGTAAGCGGTGAGCTCAGCTTCAGCAGCAAAGTTTTGCTGTCTTTTTAAGTACTCCAGCCTGCTCATTTCTATTGATTTGGCAGTGTTGGAAATTGGTTCCCCAGGAAAAAAAGAACCAGGGCTCCGTTCTGGCAGAACACGGGAGAAACAAAGAGCTCTCTGTAAAGAAACTGGGCAAGCAGCAAACGGTGGTGTATTTTTAACCATGAAAAGGTATGTTATGAGCAAAAAAAAAAGCAGCGATCAAAGTTTGAGGGTTCCTCACCAAAATGAAGGACACACAAAATACCATGAACTCTCCATTAGGGTTTCTATTTCTGATTTTCTTTGCTGTTAAGTATGGCCACGTGCAGTGACCTCATTCCACTCTGTTCTTTCACAGCTTTATAAACTGAGTTCACAAAAATGACTGTTGGCCACAACGTGGTTCCCACAAGCATTTCACAGTCACTATGGTAGAAGGGGGGAAAAAGGCAAAAAAAAATGTAAAGAACAAACTTTTAAAATTTTCAGCAAGACGATTTACTCCAAACATGCTTTCTTTAAAGAAACATGGAGCAAGCCACCCATTTATTATGTGCCTTACAAAGCTCCCTTTGGATTTTGCTCACAGATTTTAAATGAGGACAGAGATCTGGCTTTTGAGACAACAGGTATCGGGAGCTTTACTGCTACCCCTGACTGTTCTTCTAGTGTGAGAATTAGCCAACACTTGACAAAACTAGATGGCAAAAGAGCCAAAGCAAAACCACAGCATGTGACTAAGCTGGGAAATTCCTTGCTATAGGACATTGAGGTCTATTAAATACAAAGACATCATGTGCAGCAAAGGAGCTCTTGGAACCCTATACTGCTGAACGAAGGCCAGGACACTCTTCTGAGTGAGGACGAGGGGTGATAGACTCTACAACATCCACTGATGATCACTCATACACAGAGCATTTGTAGAACGGTCCTTTGGCTTGAGCCACTTCTGAGCTCTGGAGTGACTCCATGCAGACCTGCAGCCTCTGAGCACACCTCTTGGTTGCTATCTTCAAGCTATGGAAAAATTCCTTTCACATGCAAGGGATGGGGAAGATTTGAAAGTGCATCCAATGCAGAAAAGAATAGTGGCTCTGAGGTTTTACTATCCCCTGGCAATAGATAACACCTCGATGGTTACAAGTAACACCTAAAAAATTACAGAAAAACGAAGCATGTTTTCGGGTTGTCTCCTTTGCACAACTCACATATGGTTTCTGTCTGAGTGATGCCTGTTTTCCTGACTCCTGAAAAAAAGGTGTTAGCTTGACAGCTAAGCTATGTACGAGGGGCTCTCCCTGCACCAACACATTCTGACTTCTTCCTTCTCATCGTCTTCTATTTACAACATCCATCTGTCCTTTCTAAGCACAGATGGCCATGGCAGGAACTCAGCAACAGCGTTATCTGCTCGTGTCAGTACAACGGGACACCTGAACAGTGTCTTCTGCTGCAGCTGGGGCTCTCGCCTCTAGTTTCTCCTAGTTTGGAGAAACCTGTGGAGTGAACAGAGTGTGAAAAGGAATCCCAGCACGGATTTGTCAGTGACAGCAGTGTTTGGTGCGTGCGCTCACCTGAAGCTGGTGGTTTGGTGATTTCAAACAGCACCGTGCCAGACTCCATGTCCCGGATTTTGAACCTGGTGAAGTCTATCTTGTAAACATTTTCCTCTGGAGTGCACAAATAATCTGCAGAGGAAAGGGCAAGGTTGAATGAAGGATGCTCAGAAACACCCTGTATTTCTGGCTACTGTGCCTTGGCACCCCAAGGTCATCACCCGGGCCAGCACCGAGCGGGCCCGTTTTCCCGCGGGGCATTGGGAAGAGGCAGGATCTCCACCAAATCCCAGCCTTTGCCGGGTAAGAGGCTTTGCCCGCTTTGAAGACTGCCCTGAGGCAGAACGCGAGCGCTAAGCGGCTTTGCGGGCACTAAGCCGCCCGCGTCACGGGGACGGGAGCGTCCTCCGGCCCGCGCCGCCTCCGCCGCCCCAGCCGCACAGCTCGCCGCGCCCGCGGCCCCAGCCAGGGAGCGGCTCGTCAGCCCCAAAAATGGGGTTGGAACCTCTCCCCGTGCTAGCGAACGGCCTGGGAACAGAGCCCTTCCCGGACGTGCCAACCAGTGCCCGGCCGGGATCGCAGACTCCTCTGTGGGAAGGGGGCTCGGGGTGCCCATGGATGGAAAGAGCTCCAATAACTCCCTTTATCCAGAGAAATCTAACTGAACGGGTATGCGTAAAAGCTAGGTTAGCTTTCCAACGTAGCTGCATTTTTTCCAAGAGACTTGGGTTACAATTATTAGGCAAGGTGAAAATAATACGTCAAAATCGTAACTCTAAGCCCTCTCCCAACCACTGATTCCTGACATAAGTCCAAGTTATTCACTTATTGCAATTCTTATTGCGAAAATCTAGGTGTATCCATCCACCTGGCACTGGAGGAAGCCACTGCTTCACCCCTGGGTTTCTGAGCCGCCGGGCAGGCGATGCCGCGGGCCAAGCACCGACACAGGGTTGTCCGACGGTTAATTATTAAGTGTTTTCCTCCGGCAGAATTCCTGCCCGGCCAGCGCCATGGCAACGGTCTCATCCCCTCCGTTGCTGCAGTAACGGTGCCCGTGACTCATCCAGAGGAGAGGAGCACAGAGCAGAGCCACCGGAAAGGGAGCAAACCCGGGCACGATCCTCGCCACGCTCCTGATTCCAGACCCCGAGGCCCCGCACGCTATTTCTTTTCCTGCTTTTTCTGCTTTTTCAAACCGTGTTTGAAACCTATATTTTTAGCATGGTGCCAGGATCCCACCGGGTGGCTTTGGGGAAGCTTTGCAGCCAGAGGGAAAATACTGCAGCGGAGTTTGTCCTTCCTCTTCTCGCAGGAAATAAGGGCAGCGAGGCCTCTCGCTCGGTGTTAAAAACCTGCCTGCTGCCATTCCTGTGCAAAATAATAAAACGAATCAACTCAAGGAACCACGCGGGGCTGCTCCCACACCTGTGGCTACGCTGGGGGGTCCTTTCCACAACGGTGATGGGGAGCAAACTCCTCCGCCACGATCCCCACGTGAGACATTCCCTCTGTCCAGCCCAACCCTGCTCGGGAAGCGCCTGGATGCAGAGCTCGCTGCTGCAGGGTGCGGGAGGCAGCCGAGGCCATGGACTTCCTGAGCCAGAAACAATAGGTTTTGTCACAAATTCTCCCTTTGTATGAAAAAGCGCTTAAAAAAAGAGTGAGCAAGCAGCAAACCGTGGCACGTGTTTGGAGCCGCACGCTCCGGAGCTGGCGCTGCCGAGGGACACAAAAGGCCGGGATCATCCAATGCATGTCCCCGCACGGACAGCGGGCGCTGGCACTTTCTCCTGCCCTCTCCCTGCTATTCGGATGATCCAACGGACCAGATTAGGCGTCCGATTGCAGCCACGGGGAGCTGAATGTCCATACTGTATTTTCCGAGTCCCTTTGCATCCGCACCAGCAGGCGCATGACGGAGAGGAGGCACCGCTGGGACACCGAGTTTGGGGCTGCTCATCCCTCTGGGCCTCCGCTCCTCTCTGCCACCTCCTGTCACCCCCAAACATCAGCTATTTCTGGGGTGCTCATTAAAGCTTCCAAACCCAGATGGGGCAGCTCCTATTTTGAACCTTTAATGGCCCAGGGAGGAAAACTGAGAGGCTAACGGAGAGCTCAAAACCCAATGGTGAAAATGGCCCTAGACCGGGTGGATGTGGCAGCAG
>NW_010579825.1:48570-61455 GCF_000705375.1 Tinamus guttatus
TGGGGGGTAACAGGGACGGTTGCTGCGCCCCTCACAGTGCGGCGGGGGGCTGAGGGCCGATGCAGAGGTCAGAGGCTATTCCAAATTAAAAACTCTTATTTAAATTCTCTCCCGTTCCCCTTTCTCCCAGCCGGCCACCAGCCTGGAGCGCTCCTGCTGCTTCACCGGGCCCAGGGCCCAGTACCCGCACAGCAGGGAGAGGGGAAGCTCGTGGGACCCCTTGGCACGGGGGGCTGCGGCCCCCAGAGCAGCCAGGGAGCAGTGCCATGGCCCCAGGCTGCCACCCCCTGCCCCCTGGGCCACCACGGCCTGGCGCAGGGCTAGCCCCGACCTCGGGCTCTGCCCCACGGAGCGGCACGCGGCCCCCCTGCCCCAGGGCTGCCCCAGTCCCTTCCCGGCCTGCCGGGTGCTGCCCTCATTTGCGCCTGCTGAAGATGGACTTCTTGCTGAGGTTCCTCTCGCCCACGCTCAGCCCGATGAGCAGACGCGCCTTCTCGTCCTCCTCCTGCTGCTGGATCGTCCCATCCGATTTGCTCTCCAGCTTGCCCCGGGCCTCCACGCCGGCCGCCGGCTTCAGACGGAGCTTCTCTTTGATCACCTGTCCCCAAGAGGTGGCCTCAGCGCCCAGTGGCCACACGCAGCCCCTGCACCCAGAGCCACCCGGACAGGGCTGCTCGGAGCTGCCCCAGCTCCCTCCCTGTGAACAGCAAGATGGCTGGGGAGCTCAGAGCTCCTGCTGTCACCAGAGTGGACACTGGCAGCAGTGTCCCCCATACCTGTGCCACCAAGGCCTTGCGGCTGTCCCTCTTCACCGCCATGGCGAAGTCCAGCCACGTCCACGTGTTGTTGTGGTACTCCAGACAGGGCAGCACTAGGTTTAGGTCTCCCCAGTCCACGCTGTTCTTCTCACCCTGGGCAGGGGACAGGGGAGACACCCAGTGTGGGCCTGTCCCCCCAGCAGTCCCTGGCCACCCAGCACCTGTGTCCTGGGGCCAGCGGGTCCCTCACCTTGTAGCTGACGCAGAGTGGCACCTGTGGGATCTTGATGTAGATGAAGGAGTTGTTCATGGCCGCACGCTCCTTCATCTTGTCAATGTCATCCACAGGATGCTGGGGACAGCATCAAGAGCCATGAGGAGAGGGGACAGAACCAGGCATGGGGCCATGGCCCTGTTTCACCAGGCAGCCATGGAGGCTGCCGCAGGGGCAGGAAAAGGGGGGGTTCCACAGCATGGATCTCCCAAACTCCCCCCTCAGGGCAGCAGTAGGTACCTCGGGTGCTTTTCGGAACGATCTTCTGACCCCTGACGTCCGATTCAATCCCTGAGCGACCCCTTTGCCTGGGCCCAGCGAGTCGTCGGCCACGATGAGCTGCCGCGGCTTCACCACGGGGATCCCTGGGACAAACACAGAGCTGCGAGGGGCTCCTGGGCACGGGGAACGCCAGCCACGAGGGCACCACATATCATCGAACCCTTCCCCGTCTGCCTGCACTGTCTTGGCTGAAGGCCCCAGAGCAGATCGCGCTACACCAGGCAAGGTCCATCCAGTCCCTATGCATCCAAATCCCCAGGACCCATGCGAGAAGGACACAAGAAGGATGGCTGGTGTCTGTCTGGGATCAGCTACAACCCAGACCCCCTGTCAGCTCCCTGCTCACAGAGGAGCTCAGAAGCCCCTTTTCCTCAGTGTGTGGCCCACCAGCAGCTGGCCACAAGCACATGCTAGATACAACTAAAGTAGCTCAGGGACATCACTGGCGCCAGGGAGGAGAGCACCCAACTGTGCCATGTGCATCCCACTCCTGCTCACCTGTTGTCACCAGCTTGGACTTATCTTCCTCATCCCCCACCTCCTCCTCCTCCACATTGCGGCCAGGGAAGAAGAAACCCATCATCCTGTGGAAGAACTGGTGGGTGAGCTGGATGGTGAGGGGCACCACGTTCACCTGTAGGGAGAGCAGTGCGTCAGAGCCAGACAGATGGTGCCCGTGGCCTATGGGTCCATGTCACCTCCTGGGCCTGTCTCAGCACCTCGAAGTGCTCCTTGATGGAGATGCCTCCCACGGGTGGCCGGACCTTGCTGAAGATCCTCAGTGCCAGCTGCCGGCCAGACTGGCAGGAGCTCTGGGGACGCAGCACCACCTGCAAGGAACAGGGTGGGTGACTGGGGTGAGGACAGGACAGCCCACCAGGCCCGGCCTCCCCCCCCCAGGGCACCCAAGGGAGCAGCAGGTCCCCAGGACACAGGACAGATGACTTGGGGTGAGGACAGACCAACCAGCTGTTGGTTGACCAACCCTCCCCGGCCAGAAGAATGTCCCATGGCTTCAAGAAACCCCAGGTATAAAGGAGGTGGCCTGAGGATAGGCCATAGAACCATGCCAGGACACCCAGGGGACCACAAAGGGCAGTGGGCTGAGGACAGACCCAGCCATGCCTGGCACCCCCCATCATCTGCAGCAAGTCCTCCCCTCGCTCCTGGGCCCAGGGCTGCTCCTCCAGGTTGCCACTTGCCTTGTACACAGCGTTGGGCAGCAGGTTGTTCATCGTGACCCAGCCCAGCTCCAGCAGATGCTCTGCAGTGTCGTCGGACTTGTTCACCTGCACAGATACACGTGTCAGCCCCACACGCTCAGCCCTGGCCCAGGGGCTGCCCAGGCCCCTGGCCAGCTCCGTACCTTGCTGTAGAGGAAGCGCTGCAGCTCCAGCTCGGCTATGCCCAGCTGCCCGTCCTCCTCGGTGAGGCGCCAGCGCGCCTGGGCAAAGTAGAACTCGGTCCGCCGTGCCACGCTCACGTCCTCCGGCGGCTTCCGCAGTTCCATCTTGTTGGCTCGCTGCAGCTGGAAGTCCTTGAAGCACCTGCAGCAGAAGACGTAGTGCTGGCACACAGGAGCTCTGGAGCAAGGAGGGTGCAACTCTGGGGGCGCCAAATACGACTCCTACCTGATCAGGATGTTCAGCTCCTCGCTTTCCAGTTGCAGGTCAGCTTTCTCCTGGCTCAGCTGCTGCTGCAGCCTGTGGTTGAGGTCGAGCAGGCTCTCGTTTTTGCTGTCGTCTTGCAGGGACTAGAGGACAGAGAGCCCTCAGCATCCTCCCCTCTAGAGCGGGGACCCGGGGAAGCCAAGTCCTGCCAGGGCTGCGGGCTCACCTTCACGTTGGAGTACATCTGCTTCTCCAGCTGGCGGATCTGGGCAACGTGCTGCCTCACGGCCTCCTGCAGGTGCAGGATGCTGCTGCGCTGCTCCTCGGGGTTGCTAGAGATTTCCAGCTGGAAGCGCACTCGCTGTTTCTTCTCGCTGTGCTCCTGGACACAGGGACAGGGGAAGGTGAGGAGCGTCCTGGGCACAGGCAAGTGACATGGCACAGGAAGGTCACCCAGGGCCATGCGGGTACCTTGCGTTTGGGCTCCACATGCAGCAGCAGATTGTTGACTATATCAAGGATCATGGCATACTGCGCAGGATTGGTGGAGATCTCCAGGTCGTGGTGGATCAGCGTGAATGTGTCCACAGCTCCTGTGGGAACAGGTAAAGGACACGTGGGTCCCAACACAGCCAGGAAGAGCCTCTCTCAGGATGCACCTGGGGACCAGGATTAATGAGCCAGACAGTGATGCAGATGGACAGAGAACAAGCCAAGGTGGTTACATTGGCTCCAGGAGGCACAGCATGTCCAGCATCATCTGGTGCACGGCCATGTGGCTGGGCATCACTCCTGTAGGCACCCCTCTGATCACAGCAGAGACAAGACAGACCATCCCTGCACTCATCAGGCAACTGTACATCAGCCCAGAGCTCTCCCCACTGGGATGCCTGGATGTACTCACCTTCCTGCTTCTTCAGCAGATCCTCCTTCTCCTGGTTGGCAGGAGTTTCGGGGGGTTTTATCTGCGTGGCCAGCTCGGGGTCGATGTCGTGGCTGTAGCTGATATAGTACATGCGGCAGCTGCAGCGGGAGATGATCCTCTGCACCTGCTGGGTCTGCTGGACTTCTGAGGGCTGGTTCCAGTCTAGGACCAGGCAGGGGGACCCCAGTCAGAGCGCTGTGCCCCATAGGCTGGAGCCCTGAGCACGGGGCTCAGCGCAGCAGGCCGGCTCCTGGGGACAGGCTGTTGCGCTCAGCTTTGGGGTGCCACACAAGCGGGTTGGGGTAGGCACAGCGGCCCGTGCCACCAGTACCTGTGGTGGTGCTGACCATGCCGCCCACCGCTTGCCCGCTCTCCATGAGCTCCTGCACCGAGTCCAGGCTCCGCTGCCGATGCTCTTCGATGTTCTTCACCTGGGGACACAGGAGGCACTGGTGGCTGTCCCCGCTCTCACTGGCAGCACTATCTGCCCTCCAACCAACTCACTCACTACTGAGCCCATCCTGGTTGCCCTGGCCACTTACCTCCAGCCAGAGCTGCCCATGTTCCCTCTCGGAGGGGCTGCTCTCCGTCGTGGCGAAGTACTGCATGCCATCAAGCAGGCAGGTCCAGGACGTCTTCTGCTTCAGCGTGTCCCCGTACCACGCAGGGTGGTGCTGGCACTGCAGCAGCTGGGCCTTGGCAGCAGACACGATCACACAGCCCTCCGTCTCCGCACCGCGCAGCACCATCTGCGGGGGAAAGACCCCGGGGATGAGAGGAGCCTTCCGAGGCTGGACATGACCCACCTTTACGGCGAGGCCACAGGCAGCGAACACAGGCACGGGCAGGCTGGCCAAGGACAGGTACCTGGCAGTTGACTAGCTCGATGAGGCAGTTGCGGTTGAAGATGTCATCGGTTTGGCAGGCGGCAATGCCACACAGTTGCTCGCTCGCCCCTGACTCCTCCTCTGTGAAGACCACAAACTTGTCCGTCTCCTCGATGAGCTTCTGCAGCATGTAGGCCCCTGGGGAAGGAGAAATGGTCAGTACTGGAAGGAGATGGACTGGCCTGGGGAAAGGGAGTGAGCCCAAGCATCGCCGCCTTGGGCTAGGATGCTACGTGCAGCAAGGCTCTTGCTGTGGTGGGGCTTCCCACTCCCTCCTGTGCCCTCCATCCCTGCATGAGATGAGCACAGTCTGTCTTGCAGGGCTGGGAGCCAGGAACAGGGGGTAGAAATCAGGAGTTCCTAGAGGGTCCGAGAGCCCTGAGCCCAGGGCCAACGCGCTCCCTTCCCTGCCACACTCACCCCCGGAGGAGGCTCTCTCAGGACGGCCGCTGGTGACGGGGGCAGTCACTCTGGCAGGGACGGAGTGGGCAGAGAGCGGGCCCCTCTTCAGCTTCTTGGCTTGCAGCTGCGTGTCAATCTTCAGCCCTTTGAGGGCCTCAGTGGACAGGTTGCGCTTGAGCACGGCCGCTTTCTTGTAGCCATCGTAGAGGCCGAAGGCGATGTCCCGGTTCGTGGTGGTCCAGGATGCCCTCAGGTCCACCAGGTGCAGCTGGTGCGTGTGGAACCCGTCGTCCCCGTCCCGCAGGGGCAGCTCCTGAGCACAGAGGGTCAGAGCCCCATCACGGCAAGGCTACCACTAGCCCATGTACAAGGACATGTAGAGGCTTCATGCATGAAGGTTCAAACCTGCAGGTCTGTCCCTTCTCCAGCCACCTCCCTTCCCAATTGCCCCCAAAGATCAAGGTCCCCTGTCCTGGGGGGATGCCATCAAGCCAGCGCAGGCAGGGTTATGCCTGTGGTGTGCTGCCCTGCAGCGGTACCTCCTCGGCCGTGCGGTTGCTGTGCCGTTGATAGGTGAGGGAGGACAGGCTCAGCAGGTGGGTTTTCTTGACCAGGGTGTCGAGCCGGTGGTCAGCGTTCTCGTCACAGGTAGAGGCCATGAGATGCACAGTGACCTGGCTCAGGTCGCTCACCATCTGCGTGATGCTCCACTCGGAAATGAGGCGGCGCATCACCGTCCCAGCTGGGGACAAGGAGAGGCGTCAGCTGTGCCCTGTCCTGCCCAGGGACACTGCCAGCAGGGCCTGGTCTCACCTTGGGGGATGAGCCGCTGGGTGCCACGAGTGAAGATGTGGCCCTGACAACACTCCACCTGGATGCCCCGCTGCTGGGCAAAGGAGGCCCAGTAATGCACCTGCAAGGGGACAGAGAGCAGGGGCTGAGAGCCCAGCCGAGGCCGAGCAGGGAGATAACGTGGAGTCCCATCCCCAAGACTTGCCTGCAGCTGTGGGAAGAGTGCAGTGTAGGATAGTTGCTTGTAGTGCTGCCCCAGCTTCTTCTTGCTGGGCTTCATGTTGTTGAAGAGCTTCCCACGGCAGATGGGGCGCGTCACGCTGGTCCACGTGGCCCAGAAGTTCTGCATCCAGCGCAGGGTGCTGCTGTAGAGCAGGATCCGGGGCTGGGAGTGCTCTGGGGATATACCCGTCATCAGCACCGCAGGGCAGGACACAGCAACCCCTCAACCCCAGCTCCCTCGCCCGGGGAGGGGGTCCCTAGGGTGCTATCGCCCACCCTCGCTGGGCCGCGTCAGGTCCATCCGGATGGAGAGGTTGAGGTTCTCGGAGCGGAAGGCACGGTACGAGTCGTACTGCTGCCCCACCGGCACCTCGGGCAGGAAGTCGGGCGAGCGCAGCACCACGCCGTGGTGGTCGTGGGGGTTCCCGTGGCACAGCCACTGCATGTCCAGCGTCATGCACAGGTCAGGCAGGTGCAGGAAGCAGCAGTCGTCGTACCTGCATGAAGATAGAGGCTGCTGGTTACTCCTGCAATACCACACAGCAGCCCTCGCGCTCCTCGGCCCGCACTCACTTGGAGGCCGTCCGGACGTTGATGTCTAGGTTGCCCTTGAAGACGAACTGCCCAGGTTTCCACTGGAAGGAGAGGTGGCTCCACTCCCAGTGCATGTTCTCCGTGGTGTTGTAGGGGTCCTGCAAGGACAAGCATGGGACGAGGCAGGGGTAAGCCAGCCCCGTGCTGTGCTCTGCTCCCCATTCCTGAGGCACTCACCTCGGTGGCCAGCTGGTGCAGGTTGGCCTGTTCAATATCCATGTGCCAGTCCCCATGGAAGAGAAGGCGGCTCTTATCCCACCACGGCAATGGAGCACTGGGGTCCTCCGAGGCCTTGGTGAGGAGATCCACGCACTGGCCGATCAGGGTCCAGGCTGGGTCCCAGCAGGGCCCCCACACGATGGTGAACTGGGAGATCTCCGCTGGGGACACAGGGCTCGGCTCAGCTCTCAGCGAGTCCCACACGGCCCCCATCTCTGCCCTGGCGCAGAGCCCCATCCCCGCTGCCTCTCCGGCTCTTACAGTGGAAGTCATGGTAGAACTTCAAGGGTGGCATGTTCCTCTCCACCGCCACATCTCCCCAGGGCAGCCCCAGCTTCAGGACCTGGCGGCGCCGGGAGCAGGTCTGGCCGCACTGCTCCGCTCCGATCAGCCGGCCCGAGAGCTGCCAGTTCCGGATCTCAAAGAGGTAGCGAGGATAGTCACGGATCCGCACTGCGGGGCAGAGGCAGGGCTAGGGAACAGGGCCACAAAGGGACACTGCTCTGGTCCTCTATTCTGGGCCATGTCAGGAGACACAGCTCCATCACTCTCCTGTCTCTGTTCTCTCCCCACTCCCTTAATCCTCTGGGAACCATTTCCCCAACTTGGCCACAAATCACACGGTGCCAGTAGGTCTCTGACCACACAGTCACCGAGCTGTACTCAGAGGACACCTTGCGTGGGGCCACTCACCAAAGAAGCTGCCAACGCTGCCCTTCATCATGCGGCACCACTGGGTCACCATCTCCAGCCCCTCAGAGGGGAACGGGCTGACACTGTCTATGTCTCTCATCTGCTCCAACACACGCTCTGTGCCATGGAAGGACTCGTCGGCCAGGGCCACCAGCTGAAGGTGGGACAGGGTCCACGTGAGCAGGGCCCTGCGCATGGGTGTGTTGGCATAGAGGCGCCGCGAGCGCTGGATGTAGATCTCGATGTTCTTCTTCTCCAGCGAGGCGTAGAGCTCCTCTATCTTGCGGGCGGGCAGCAGCTCGCCGTGCTGCTTGCGCAGCGCGGCCACCTTGGCGTCCAGCAGCTGCAGCCGCTTGGCGCTCTCCTTGCTCTCGTCCTTCATCAGCTCGTAGTTGTCTCGCAGCTTCACCTCGAAGACATCATCCAGGAAGACCCAAGAGAAGTGCTCCACCTTGAGCAGGAGGTCTGGGGGCAGAGCGGTGCTGGCAGGGCGCCCGCGCCGGTGCAGCCCTTTCAGCCACTTCTGCACACCCATGGCAGCGTCCAGCGTGCGGGAGAAGTCATATTGGTAGGGGAACTCAATGGTCACGCTGGCAAAGGAGAAGGCCCAGCCACGGTTGCGGAGCGTGCGGAGGGAGGGGAAGGCGCAGCGGTGCAGGATGACCTCCTCCAGCTCTGGCAGCAGCCTCACCTCCACCTCCTTGAAGCTGAAGATGCTGTGTCCATCAAAGCCGGCCGCCAGCTCGGGGCAGTAACCGTGCAGGGCACCACCGTGCCAGTTCACCGAGGCCCGTTCAGCAGCCAGGCTGATGTAGTTGGTTTCCGAGACAAAGGCTGTGACTTTGGCAGAGCTCAGCTCTAGCAATAAGGACAGAAGTCTCTTGGGGGGAGTCCCATCTGCTTGCAGGGGGCCTGGCACCTCCGCAGGGGCAGCCGCCTCCAGCACGGGGCCCTCCAGGGGCAGGGAAGGAGGTGGCCTGCGGCCCAGGGCGCTTCGCAGGGCGTCGTGGCACTGCAGGGTGGCCAGGGTGTGATGATACAAGTGCATGTGATCAGGTGGGCTCCACAGCACTGCCAGCCCCTCGCCGCACTGCACCTATAGCAGCGAGAGCAAACAGCACCCAAATTACTGCCAGATCCAGCCCCAGCACAACCCCCTTCCCCTCTCCGTGCCCTTGCAATGCCAGCCCACCCTCCCTCTGCCCAGTCCATCCCAGCCCCTCCAGTGCAGAGCCCAGAGCCTTCACCAACCTCCAGCGAGCGGATGCTGCTGTGGTAGGTGACAGAGAGCATGGAGAGGCTGGCCACTGGGTTGGGGATGGCAGGCGCTTTGCAGCATGGCTGCATCTTCTCCGTGATGCTCTTCACCAAGGCCAGCACCATGCCCTGGACACTGACCGTGCAGCTCTCGGCACTCCCCAGGACAGTCAGCGTGTCCAGCCGCAGCTCCAAGGCACCTGGGCAGAGGGCACATCAGCACTGCAGGCTCAGAGGAGGAACATGCCACACTCCTTTGACCACAGAGTGCTCTTAGAGCCTGGATGCTACAGCTGCACTTACCAACCAGAGTAGAGACTGTAAAAAGATTAACATCCTCCACCTTCAGATCCACCTTCCACAGCAGCCCCCAGGGCTCTCCTGGGGAAGAGGGTGGCTCCTCTGCAAGCTCTGCTCCGCTGGGCCGCGGGCAGAACAGGGGCAGGACCCGGGCCAGGCACTCGGTGCAGGTGTCTGACGACTCCACTTGCAGCCCGCGGATGGTGCAGTCCAGGAAGAGTGTGTCCGACTGAGCACTGGACATGCCCAGCGGCTGGTTGTAGCTGCCCTGCAGGACACACAGGCCAAGCACTCTTGGCATCCAGGATACTGTCTGCCACAGCACGTCCCTGTGCCAGTTGCAGATAGTTGCACCGAGCCACCCCTTGGCTCAGCACTCACCTGCAGGTTGAAGGAGTCGAGGATGAGGGCCTCTCCCCACACGTGCATGTTGGGGGGGTGCGGGGCGCGCTGGATGTGCGAGTCGTTGCCCACGCGCCAGCAGAGATGGTCCACGGCCAGCACTGCCCGCTGGTGCACGCTCTGGGGCCGCAGGTGCTGATAGTCTGCGGGCACAGAGCGGGAGGCCAGTGCTGGCAGGCTCATGGTTGCCCGACAAGCATGCCAGCTGGACCAGCCCAGGCAAGGCGCAACTCAATTGGGCTCGATGATCTTGAAGGTCTTTTCCGACCAGGATTCTATGATTCTAACTCAGACATAACCAGGTCGCAGGGCAGCAGCCCCATGCCAGGCACTGAGACCTCCCCATTCCCGTGCCACAAGCCCAGGTCCCAGACAGTCCCTCTGCCTCTGTGAAGCCCCTTCCCAAGGAGGGCCCGGAGAGCCCGCAGGCACCCAGGGACGGCCACCGGACTGTACCTGCAGAGATGGAGTTGAAGCCCAAGGCGAAGGGCGGCGTGTCCCCCAGCTGCACCGATACGTTGACGTTGGATAGCGAGGCACTCAGGATGACGGGTGCTATGATCTGGGGACAGCTCCTGCACAGGACAAACATCGGCTGTTACTGGAGCACTGCGTCCCAGAGAGCTCCTGAGGGTGCAGGGCCCCAGGGACACCTTTTCTGTGACTCCCTGCCGGCCTCCACGCAGCCTCCCTCTCCCGTGGCTGTGCACAAGGCAGAGAAGGCGCCGTGTGTCCGGGCACCCTGCCAGGGAGCAGCCGGTCAAGCTGCAACCCCAGCAGCTGCGCCGAGGCTGAGTTTACCTGCCCTTGTGACCTTGGCTGGGGACAGGCACTCCCTGGCTCCTGTATTCCTGTGCCAACAGGCCCAGCCAGTGCGAAAACTCTTGGTGGCGATAGTGGATGATGCAGGTGTTGAGCAGCACAGCAGCCGAGAGGTCAATGGCTGTGACCTAGAGGGAGGAGAGCACAGGGTGGCTGCAAACTCGTACCAGGAGCCGAGCCGGCCCCTCCAGCAACAGGAGGGCGCCTGGCGCTCACTCACTTGCACACTCGTCTTCAGGGAGTTGAGGCACACGATGCGCTGGCGGCTCTGGGACAGAAGAAGGCCATCTGAGGAGAGAGGAGCAGAGATGAGTGACAGAGGGGGACACGACTGCAGCCCTGCTCTGCAGGGGCCCTCTAGGCTACTTGCCCTCCAGCTGGAGGTCTACACTCATTTGGTCCAGATCTGAGGTGGGGGTGAAGTTGCGCAGTGGGATCTGCTCCTCTTCGCGCTGATATAGAAATTGCAGCAGCTTCAGGCTCCAAGTGAGGTACCTGTGTGAGAAGCAGGGAGTCACCACCAGAAGGGAACCGTGATGATCTGCATCTCCCTGTCCCAGCTACAGCCCAGCACATTAGGAGATAATCCCACCAGACTGCCATACTGGAGAGCCAGCTCACCATCTTCCCTCTTCCCAAACAACCTGATATCAAACCACACTCCTCCTCACTAGAGTGGTCCCCAAAACACACTCTTGTCAGTCTGGCAGGGCTGGCACAAACAGGGAATGGCACAGCTGTCCCCAAGTCCACATCTCCATAATGATCAGGACTAAGACAACCTGCCCCTCCACCTGTCCCCTCACCTCTTCTGGCTGTTCACAGACAGCACCACACTGGTGCTCTCCAGCTTCACCTCCACCTTCCTGGGGATGAGCTGCAACGTGTCCCTGCTCAGCAAGGACACGAGCTTCGGGGGCTGCCCCAGGCCTAGGGGAGGAAATACAGGGTCACAGCAAGGCTCTTGTCCAGATCCCTCTGACCGCAGAACTGTGGGGGCTGCCAATGCTCAACGCCTGCCGCGTCCTGACCTGCGCTGGGCTGGTCCCCCACGCTGCCGTCCCGCGTCCCGGCAGTCACTCGCTGCAGCAGCTGGCTGTACAAGAGCCCTTCGTGCAGCTCTGCCTGCAGGGTCCGGACACGCAGCCTGACACCCACCAGCCGCCGCTTGATGCTGATCTCCAGTGAGAGAGAGAGCGCCAGGGCCACCTCCGCCAGGCACGTGTCATCCTGCACGGGGACAGGGGCAAGGAGTGCGTGGGGAGCCTCTCCTCCTCCCTGCTGGTGGATGCTGCACATGAAGCCCTGAGCACAGCACGAAGCTGAGCACTCTGCAGGGCTGCACTGCAGGGCACCAAGCCCACGTTTAGCATTGCCTGGCCTCAGGGAAAGGCTGCTCTGAAACAGGACCTCCTTGGCCCCAAGTACTGCATTTCTCCCCTCCCCAGCACTCACCAGCTGGCTGCTCCGTAGCACTTTGCTGTTCACCTTTGTCAAGCTCACCTCACAGTTCAGGCTGGGGAGACCACAAAACACATTAACATCGCAGGCTCTGCTGCTGCCTCCAAGCCGTGCAGGGAAACAGGGCTGTGCCAGGGGAGCAGAGCAGGACATGAGCACAGCGCTACCTCTTCCCGTCACTGTCCAGGAGGAGACGCGTCTTGCTGGCCCGAATGTGCCACAGAGACTCAGAGGTGGCCACATGTAGAACCATGATGTTGATGGAGTCCACATGGATGGAGAAGAGCTGGGAGAAAGGTGGTAGGGTGAGGGCTGTGGGAGAGCACAGCAGCAATGTCCTCTCCAGGAGCCAGGGCCTCACCTGGCTGAGGACTCTCAGCAGGGAGGGCTTAAGAGACAGGTCCCGGCTTTCCTCTCCATCAACGTCTTTGGGAGCCTCTGGGTAGGAAGGCTGGAATGCAGGGCCCTTCTGGAGATCCGTGCGGATTCGCACCTCACCAAAGCACAGTTCAAAATAGCGTCTGGCAGGGAATACCAAGGACTGTCACAAGAGCTGGCACGCTGCGCTCTGGGCCCTGCCCCAGGGACGTGCGGGACCAGCACAAGAGCATCCACGCGACACTGCCATGCCAGAGGACAGCGAATGGCTCCTGCACAGCGCAGACCCCAGAAAAACAGGCTTTGCAGGAAGGTACTAAGGGCTGAGCCCAACCAGCAGGGCCAGGGATGAGGCAGACCCCAAGCAAAGCCAAGAGAGCAGGGAAGGGGCCGGGGTACATACGGCAGCTCCCGGCTCAGCTTGCTGGAAATCCAGATGCTGTCGATCTCCTACAAGGACACACAGGCAGGTCAGGGCAGTGACAGCCCACTCTGCGCTGTGACACTCGGACGCTCCCGCTCTGCCCACAACAATCAGCATCACTCGGGATGTGCCACGGAGCAGCCGAGGATCCGAGAGCTCAGCCGGGGGAGGAAGAGCCCGGGA
>NW_010579825.1:65051-90196 GCF_000705375.1 Tinamus guttatus
GGTCCCCGGCTGAAGGGTGGGGTGGGGGGGCCCGGTTCCCAGCCCCAGCCGTGGGGCTCCCCCGGTGGCAGGACCTTGGCGACCCCTTGTGCCCCCTCGTGGGGTGCTCTCCCCCACTCGCTTGTGGGGTGATGGCAGTGGGGGAGCTCCCTTATCCCCCCTTCACAGGCTGTGGGGTGGGAGCGGTGCATTCCCCCCAGAAAATCCCCGTTTTGGAGTGAAGGCAGCTGGTTCCTCCTCCTTGTGGAGGGGGAGCAGGGAGCCCCCATCCTCATCCTCACCGTGGGGTGACCTCTGGGCCGTGTCTCCCTCCCATGCGCTCTGGGGACATGTCCCATGGGAGCCGCAGGAGGACGCGGGGCCTGGCATGTGCTGTGGGTCTCCTGCCCTTGGAATTGCTGCAAGGACTGAGCACCCGTGAGGGGGAGAGCAGCTAAAACCTGCATGGAAATAGAGAGTGGATGTGTCGATCTGTCTGGTACGGTGGGAATGGAGAGCGTCGATGTGCTTTGTAAGAGGAAAATACAGTTTAACCCCCATTTCCCGCGTATGCTACAGTCCTACATCACCCTGGCTCATCACTGTAATTCCTGCAAAGTTGGTGTTTCCATCTGGGAACTTCTGGCATGGAGCTCCCATGGGCTGCAGCCTGGCAAGGGCCTCTTCGGGGGTAATACTTTACTCAAAATAAATAGAGTAGGAGTCAATGGTTGGTGTTTGCAGTGGGTGTTATGGAGTTTCATAGTGACTTGTGTGTTTGTTTGTTTTGGGAGAAAGAAAGGGGAAATAGTGAATTTGGATATCTGGTTATTTGGGATAGTTAGAACTTACTGATAAGTTGTATAGAGACCAGGTGTTACGGGACGACTAAGTGCTAATATGGTACAGGAGAAACCATGTGGATGTAACGAAGGCAGCAGAGCTCCCAACAGCTGCTTCCACGTTAACTTTTACTATCCAGGAAAGATATTGTCTCCAAGACTGTTCACTTAAAACGTGAGTTCAACACCCAGCTCTAGTCAGAAAAGTTGGAATTATTTTAATGGAGCAGAGAACAAAGCAGAAAACATCATTATACCAATGTGAGTACTGTTGGCAGCTCATGTGTATGGTCTGTGTTTTTTTTAGTTGCCCAAAATGGGAACATTGGCAAAGGCCCTAGGAGGAGCAGTGAGGATGAGCAGGTTTCTACACAGGTGAGGCCTGTGTTTAGGCTCCCTGATGGGAGATGAGGCACAAGGGTGTGAAGTCAAGAACCGATCAGAGAAAGTGAACAGGGAACATCAGCTTTCTATTTTTAAAGGACATTATCATGCAGCAGGTCTGAAATAAACGGAAGTGCTTCTTCTCGCAGTGTATAGCTAAAGTGTGGCCCTTGTTGCCCCAGGATGATCTGCACTCATAGCACTGGGGCAGGTGGGACCAGCAGGGAGCTTAAAAAAATGCAGTTCTGTGCTCCAGCTCTTGGACTTCCTTTACTGCAGCAGCTTTTGTTGCTGACCTCTCTCCATCACAGACTGTTTGTCTCTAATTTTCAGTGGAATTGAACAGCAGGGCACAGTTTGCTGTTTTGCTCATTTTCTTTTCAGACCTTCATCAAGGAGTTCTTAGAGATAAATGAAACTGATTTTGCGTCAGGTGTTGGACCAGTGGGTTATTTTTGCAATTAGTTTGTTGTCACAAGTCTTTTATTGTTGTGAGTTTACTCAAGCTGTGATAAAATTCATTGCATGAGCATCTTCTTGCTAAATCAATAGATTTGGCTCTTGTGAGCTCTACACTTTCACCAAGTTAAATCTTCCAGCTTTCCTACCTCATAGTGTGTCCGACCCTCCGGGATTGGATTGTTTTCTCTTTATTTAACATGTGGACCTGAGAACTGCCTGATTTCTGGGTTGGTGACTTGGTCTTTTGGGTATGGGGATACTCGAATCCTTGGGCTACTCCTAGGGAACAGGATAACGAGACTGATTGCTGAATAATAATCACAGCTGGTTCCAAGGATGCTCCTTGTTTATTCTGTGCCCCGGTGGGTGCTGCTGCCATCTCATTCTTCAGTCGTCATCCCTGGGCCTGGAGAGCACAAGATGCTCCCGGGTTCCCTCATCCTGCATCCTTTCTCGATGCTGCTTGGACCATGGCGCTTCAGTGGGCGCTCCTATTCCCAGGAGTGCTCCATGGAGGTTGTTTCCTTTTTGTGGCACACGCCTGGCACGAGGCAGGAGTTTTCCTGTAGCAAATGTTGATGTTGTTTTGCAGACGCTCGTGTTTCCATCTCTAAACTTAGCAAGCTCCCTTCTGTTTGTGTAAAACGTACAAAGCTGCCTCTGCCTGCAGCACTGCGATGTTTTCAAGCGCTGAGCAAGCAGCAGGCACCTGGACGTGCGGCCAAGCCCTCCCTGATATCTGAATGTCTGATTTCCAGCACGTTCGCAAAGGAGCGCTTGTTCCCGAGGCCTTTTCTCATTCCCTTGCCTGCGCAGCCCGCGGTGCCTGCAGCCACCTAGCACATCCATATCCAGCCCTGTCCTGCTGATGGGATATTGGCAGTGAGGGCAGCTGCCTGCTCAACAGGAGCGTTTGGGCTCCGGAAAGTCATCACTCGAGCCCAGCGAAGCGCAGGCAGCCCTGGTCTGAAGCAGAGGCAGTTGTGGTCGCTTAGGCTGGATGGCGGCGGCAGCGCTCGAGGCCTTTGGTCCATCCTGGTCAGTCCGTAGCAGCCCCGAGCTGTCTTTGCTGTCACGCCGGTCGCCTAAAGGAGAGGCCTGTCCGCATGCAGGTCAGCACGGAGCTCGGGCCCTTTCGGGCCTTGTGTTGCTTCGGTGCTGCAGCATTTTCACCCTTGTTCCCATGTTCCGGCAATCTTTGAGCCTGCCCTGGAAGTAAGTGACAGAGCAGGGACGCTGATGCTCTGCACGGAGGAAATATCCATAGCGAAATACGGCTGAGCTGGCACAACCCGGGCCACCGTGAAGCCTTCCCAAGAGCCAAACAAGCTGCACCAGTAGAGCAGGGTCTTCCTTGTGCAGCAACATCTGTGCTGGAGCTCCTGCCTGGGCAGCAGTGCTGGTGTGAGGTTCAGGTGCCCGGGCTCGGAGAAGCCTCCGGCCGTTGTCTTTCCCTGTTTTATTTCGACCAAATGCCCCTCTCAAGCAAAGGGTGTAAGAGACACTATTAATACATATTTGATTCAACGTCTCCATGGTAATAGCTGCCTTTGGTTCTCTTGGCCATGTCAAGTGGCATCTCTGCTGTCCTTGGGTGGATTTCACTGGAGCTGAAAACACTCAGCGTCACTGGATTGCTCTGTGCTTGGCTTGCCTGGAACCTGCTGGGCTGGCTCATTTAATGAGATGGGTTTCCTAAACCACAGCTGTTTCCTGTGTCTAGACAAATTTGATTTGATATGCACTGAAATTGCCAGGAAATGGTAGGAGGAGGAGGAAATGATGAGGAGGAAAGTTTGAATTACGAATGAAATGCTTTACTGGCAGAAAATAGCAAAATGCGAGTGTGGCACTATTAGGAGGGGTTCTCTATCTTACTCGGTTTTCTGTGTTGATCAAAGACAGGAGGAGAAATGATGTTTTTAGATATGGAAATGCCCTGAAAAGAAACAGTCTAGTCTACAGTTACAAGTATATTAGTAAGTCCTTATGGAGATGTATAGAAGAATTAGTGAGAAAGCATTAAGGTGACATACTGCTTGTTCAGAGACTGGTGAACACGGCAGCTCCCCGTTTCTCTCCTGCAGCTAATTGTGCAATTCATCAGCGGCGTTTGCTGCAAAATGCGAGAGCACCGATTTAACCGTGGCATCTGTGCACCCTGCAGCACTGTTATCTCTGAGGGATGCTCCAGTAAATACAGGCAATTTGTACAGTCTCTGCTTTGAGGATGGGGATCACCCTGTACCCACACCAAGGCAAGAACGGCCATGTTCTGTCCTGGTGCAGAGCAGCAGCCTTGAGCTGCCACTATTTGTCCCTGTCTAGAGCCTTGTAAATAGATGTGGGCCAGAGTCACGTAATCCTCGGCCGAGGAATATGAGCTACTATCTGCTCATGTCTGAAATCTTGCAGAAGTCCTTTCTTCCTCTTTGTTGTGGGTTTTCTGTAATAAGATATGTCCAGTGCTCCCATTTGGGACTTGGAACTATTAATATTTTAAGACTTAAAGGATTGTCCAAGATCAGCATTTTCTGTTGTTGTTTTTTGAGTTGCTGTTTTTCTATAGATAGTTGTGTTTGGATACCACATGTGGGGATCTCTGTGTGCAGTTGATTCAGTTGATTTCCTTCAGTGATTTGTTTGTAGTGGGAGATGGTTATAGGGACTTTCGGAAGCACCTGAGTCTAGGTATTGAGGTATTGTTCCCTATAATTATCTAACATGCAGATTTTTTCTTTAGATCTGACACTTCCTCTGAGCCTCTTTCTGCTCTTTCCCAAAGGCTGGTACTTCTTCCTGGGTTGGCTTTTGCCTCCTCGCAGTCATTTGAGGAACTGATTTGTTTTGTCTCACATCTACCCTTTGAAGTTTTTGAAGTTCTCTGTTGTTCTGGTGTATTTAAAAACAAACAAACAAAGGGGAAGCATTCTGAAATTCTAAAAATTACGGCAGATTTTATAACCGCAGGAAGTCAAAGGCAGAGATTGAGCCTTACCATTAGGAACGTTGACTTTCTGGCGCACAAGCCCTGAGTTACACCCCTTCCAGAAACCCCTTTGGGGAAAAAATGTGAAACAAAAGGGTCTGGTTGTGGAAATGTCCCATTTCCATGGTGCCTTGTTATTTAGTAACTGTTCTTGGAGGAGCCCCAGGGACGTTCTGGTCTTGGTGCCCCAAGTGCAGGGTACCCAACCAGCAGCCCACAGGTGCTGCCCGTCTCCCGTAGCTCCCTCCGCGCCTCTCCCGTTTGCTCTGCGATGCTTCCTGTGTCTCTGGGGGCAGCTGCAAATGCAACTCAGTCACATCCTCTTTTGGGACCTCCCTGGCTTCATTAACTGAGTGAGGATTAATCATATTAAGGTCTTAATTGGTTGGACTTTGTGCTAATGCAGGGCAGCATCGGTGGCAGCTTGGGGCCGTTTTCCTGCAGAGTGCGAGGGTTCGGAGCAGGGAAAGGCTCCGGTTGTGCGTGCTGGCTGCGCCGCGGCCGGGAGCGCGGCTGCCTACGGAGTGTTCTCGTGACGGGCCGCGTGCTGCTCGGGATGCAGGTTGACAGGAGCCGGCAGCGCTTGACTACTGGCTCCACTTGTATAATCTCTGGTGACGGGTACGCTCATGCAAGGTGGACTGTGGGTAATTCAGGGCCTTGGAGGTCATTTGAAATCTGAATTTCTCCTCTCTCCAAAGCCCAGCAGGGAGAGTTGCTTGTGTTTCAATCCCTTTGCTCATGGGGTGGATGTGTCTTTTCTTCCACCAGTTCTTGCGAAGGAGTTCGTGAGACACCGCAGCCATGTCCGACTTTGTAGAAAGCGAAGCTGAGGAGTCCGAGGAGGAGTACAACCAGGAAGGGGAGGTTGTGCCCAGAGTAAACAAGAAATTTGTGGAGGAAGATGAGGATGGTGAGTCTGTCTGTCTTGAGTTTGCCACATTGTCTGTGTGCCTCATTGCTGTGTTCTACATGCCACGTCTCTGCAGATGAAGAAATAACTGCAATAATTAGCATGGTTGCCTGCAGTCTCTCAGCTGTTTAAGTGCTTCCTTTCCTCAAAGTACTGAGGTGATTTTTATATTTGGCAATAGAAGATACACTGCTTCACCCCAGTGGGAGTTAGTCATATAATTTGATAGTAACCAGTAAAAGCAGAGGAATGCTCCCTGTGTGACCATTCTGCCTGTTCCCTGTGATAGAGAATATGAGACCACAAGACAAGGATTGTTGGGGTTCTGACATGAGCAGCTGTCTGGGTTCTGTGTCAGTAAAAATGTTCAGTTCAAACTCTCTGCATGGAGAGTGTGAAGGATGATACTGTTTGCACCTGCTTGCACAGAGTCAAGGAGGAATCCGGGCAGATTAACACTCATTGCTTTTCATCCCAGATGAGGAAGAGGAGGAGGAGAATCTTGATGATCAAGATGAGCAGGGAAACCTGAAAGGATTCATTAATGATGATGACGATGAAGAAGAGGAAGAGGAGGAGGAAGCCAGTGACTCTGGAGACTCTGAGGATGATGTTGGCCACAAAAAGAGAAAGCGCAGTAAGTTTTGTAACTGCATAAAACTTCTGCTCTGCCCTTCTGGAGAGCATAGCTCTTCCTCTGCCCTGCCTTTCATCATGGGCTTGGTGAGCTCTGCCCTTCTTGGTGATTTTTCCGTTCCCAGAGTAGTAAAGGGAGAGTAATTTGCCTGCTTTCTCCTGTCAGCTTTCGATGACCGCCTGGAGGATGATGATTTTGACCTCATTGAAGAGAACTTGGGTGTTAAAGTCAAAAGAGTGAGTTATGTTTCCACACAGTTATTAATGGTGTGGTGCTTCTTAGCACAGAGAAGAAGGTGGGTTCCTGCTTGAACTGAATGAATTGTGGTCCAGTTTGCTCCTGCCCCCTTGAAAAGGGGCTGAGAGCTGTGTGCTTGGAGGAAGCAGGTCCTTCCCTGGTCAGACTACTGGGCACTGGCTTCTTGAGTTTGCAAACTACTTTCTGCACATCCTTAATGTCGGCTCTATTCCCCCTTCCCACATCTGCCACCCAAGCACCGGGGAGTCCATCTTCCAACGGCTTCCTCCCATGTAGCACTAATCCCAAAAACCACGCCGAGTGTTACAGGCTCGAAAGCTCCATCCATACATCCCCTGGAGACGTATCGGGCCAGGCTAACCCTTGTAGTGCCAGTGTACAAGTGACACAGGCCTGGACCCAAGGTAGTCCTCAGCAGACGGTTGCCCTGTGTTTCATGCTCCACTGTATAAATTCTTGCAACTTGGAGACAGGGAATGGTTTTCTGCTCCTACACGTCTGTGCTAAGCTGGGCTCCTGTTCTCACCCCAGGTGGCACTTGGGGAGCAGAGGAAGCACAGAACTGCCCTGGCAGAGACCATACTTGAACTTGAATGTCTGTGCCAGGGACTCTGTACACTAATGAGTGTTTTTGCTTGCAGCAAAAATTCAGGCGTGTGCGAAAAATGTCCGATGATGAGGACGACGAAGAAGAAGATTACGGGAAGGAAGAACATGAGAAAGAAGCCATTGCTGAAGAAATCTTTCAGGATGGTGAAGGGGAGGAGGGGGGTGAAGCTGTTGAAGCTCCTGTTGCTCAACCAGAAGAGGAGGAGGAGGAGGAAGATGAAGAATCTGGTAGGCATCCCAAGTTTGGCAGAGGAACCAAGTTAAAGCTTTATATATACTATAATGTAAAAAAACTGCAGCCCTATTCTGGGTAAGCTATTCCTGGTCTGCTTAGTTCAGTCTTTAGAACTAAATGTGTCTGAGTAGCAGATTTAATTTGTCTGCATTTAAACCTCCGCGTCCAGAAGCATGTTGCGTACATGGAGGTTCTGAATTGTTTCCCTTGAGCTGCTTCCAAAATGGATATCCTTCAAAGGAAGGAAGTCAAGGCATTATAGTCATTCTTTAGCACTTAGTAGCACAGCATGTGTCCACCCTAATTCTTCTGTTGGCCATGAACTCATCATCACTGCTCGTACAGTACCAAAAGAGTTGCAAGAGTTCTTTCTCTACTGTCCAAAGCAGTAAGGCTTTTTTGACCATATTTTCTGTGTACTAAGCAGCAGAGTTGTCACATATCTTTGCCTATGTTTGGAAGTTAGTTCTAGTTTGTTACTGTGGTTCAGACTCCTGGAATTTCCGAGGCTGCTGTATGAGGTGCTGTGGGTAGCTGGGCAGACTGACAACCAGCAGCAGCCAAAGTCTGTAATGGAGACACATAGTTGTCCTGACTGAGCCAGGCTTTGTGAGAGGCACCAGTCAAAAATGTGAGTGTCCTGCCCACTGAAGTCCTTCTCTGTGTTCAGACATTGATGACTTCATTGTGGATGACGATGGACAACCTCTGAAGAAGCCAAAATGGCGGAAGAAGCTCCCTGGATACACGGATGCGTAAGTACCCTTTGGAAATTGGCCTGCAGCCTCAAAAACGTTGCTCGGGTTCCTAAACTGTTGCACATGTGGTGTGGTTCAACTTGTGGTTGGATAACACTCATATTTTTCCCCAAAGTAACCCTGGTAAATTCAAACCTGGGGCTTTATTTTGTGATTTCTGGAACATCTAACTCTTTTTTCCTTAGATATATATATTTTTTTTTCTGGAGGGACGTCAAAACCAGTTCCTTAAGAAAGATATTTGCATCTGTTCTTGAATTAGGCTTCTATCTGAGCATGTAACAAAGATTTGGGACCTGAATGTTAATGTTATGCCAACAGTGGCACTGAACTACTGATCTTTTAGCTAATCTAGAGTATTAGCGAGGTGCACCTAGCTTCACCTTTAGTAAAATTAAGTTTCAGTTCTGCTCGCTGCCCCTTTTCTGTTTACTGGAGAAAGGAACTTTGCTGGTAAACAGATCAATGCAATGGGGTATTGAGTGCTCTGGAGCTCCTGCAAAATCCTATTCTTAACAAGTAGTAACTACTTCTGTTTATATGGGATCAAATTAACTGAAAAGAGAATATATATTTTTTCCTTTTGGACAAAGCAGCCTTTGTCTTGGAAAGCACAATGAGTTGTTTACCTATCCACCGTTTTAAAGCCAAAGGCCAAGACTAAAGCTTAGACTTGGATGCTGTGAAACCTGTATTTGTCCAGGATGTTGAATGGCTCTGTGGGGCTAAATGACTCTTCTTCTCTTCCAGTGCTTTGCAGGAAGCTCAAGAAATCTTTGGTGTGGACTTTGACTATGATGAGTTTGAGAAGTACAATGAATATGATGAGGAGATGGAGGAGGAATATGAGTATGAGGATGAAGAAACTGAAGGAGAGACCCGTGTCCGACCCAAAAAGACCACCAAGAAGCGTGTCAGTCGGCGTAGCATCTTTGAGATGTATGAGCCCAGCGAGTTGGAGAGCAGTCACCTAACAGACCAGGACAACGAGATCCGCATGACAGACATGCCTGAGAGGTTCCAGGTGAGGGAGGAACGGGCCGGCGTGCAGGCAAGAGAGTGTTTCAGTTCCCACCAGGATCAGCAGGCCTGAGGCTTGCAGGAGAGCTTTCTCACCTAGCTGCCGTGTGGATTTGGGCATCTCTTGCCTCTTTGCAGACCCCACCTCTCAAGTATAGGCTGAAACTCAGCATTCAAATACAGCTGTAAACTTGTGAACTGTTCCCTCTGCATAAACCGAGGGGTTTTCGTGCTGGTGGTAACTTACTCTTTGGCCACTGGATGCCAGTGTTGCATTTGTGGGAATGAGCAGGGCTTGCGTTCTGCTGAGCTCTTTTTCATGACTGATGCTATGAGTTGTACTTCTGTGTAGCAAGAGAGAAGCTTCCAGTGCGACATAGATCAGAATAGATAAGGGGATTTAACTGCAAAGAGAAAGCGTGGATTTGGGAGCCAAGTGAGAAGCAGAGAGACCACGACTTGATTGTCGTGGAAGGTTACACACCATTGCAGGCCTTTCTACAAGCTCTCAAAAGATTTGAGGCTAGGTAAATGCTGTTACCTAGTGTAGAATTGATGCAGGTTTCCCATATGCTCAGATGACATTGAAGTGCATTCTCAGCTAAACCCTTTAGGTACAGGAGGCACCAAGAACCCAGACGTACCCTGTACCTTGGAACAAACTTCTCTAGGCTTCCTGAAAACAAGGTAGCTCGGGCACCAGTGCTGCAAATCGCTCTGCTCATCCTGTCCTCTTCTTACAGTTGCGCTCCATCCCAGTGAAGAGTGCTGAAGATGATGAGCTGGAAGAAGAAGCTGACTGGATTTACAGGAATGCATTTGCAACGCCGACCATCTCCCTGCAGGTAACAGCTGTGCCTGAGACCCCTCTCCGGAGAGGGCTGATAACTTGAATGTGCTGCAGATTCCAGCCTGCAAATCGAGGATTGTTTCAGGATCCTGTTCAGAGGAACATCATTTTCCAGCCCTAGCCTCAGCTGATCATTTTAGGGATGATACCTCAGGGACATGATCAACACAATATGTTTTTCCTTATAGGAAACTTCTGACTACCTGGACCGTGGACAAGCCAGCAGCAGTTTCAGCCGTAAGGGACCTAGCACCATCCAGAAGATTAAAGAAGCTTTGAATTTCATGAGGAATCAGCACTTTGAGGTACCTGGCAATTTACTTTCATGAAGTGGGACAGCATAGATTTTAATGACTGTTTGATGGTGGTGGTGCTATTACCACATTTCCCTGCTTCTGGGCAAATTGATACTGAGTAAGATAGAAGAATACCTGGGTTTCTTGAACCTTAACTGGTCCATTCAGCTTGTCCTCTGAGATGTTGCCTGATGTTGTGGAAGTCCTTAGGTGTATGTTTGAGTGAACAGGCTGGGAGGAGGCATCCTTGCTGCTGGATTCTTGGGGTCCCAGAGATCTGTGTGCAGCAGGGAGACCTAGGGGACTTGTTTCTGTGGAATGTTTCCAGGAGCCAAGGTGCAGCTTGGTGTATCTCCCTGCTTCTGCCTCATCAGCTTGTTCTCTTGTGTGGAACAAGGCTGTTCTCTGAACTCTTTTTGGCTGTTGGGAGCAGCCCAATCTTTTGCTTCGTGATGATAAATCTTGTTTCTGACTTAGGTACCATTCATCGCCTTCTACAGAAAGGAATATGTAGAGCCAGAGCTGCACATAAATGACCTGTGGAGGGTCTGGCAGTGGGATGAGAAGGTGAGTATAATTTCATTGCTTATTCTACCAACATTTGCTGTGTGTTTCCACCTAACTTGATACTTCACAAAGATTTTTTGGGGGCACTGCAGACCTGTTCTGCTTTTTTTACTTTTTTTACATCTCTGCCATCATGTGGTTGTAAAGGTTTATCTGACAGAAGAGGATACTAGACAGTACTTTCACTTCACTAAATTCCTTTTGCATAGTGATATTTCCTGCAAAAAGTATATCCTGTGCAGTTTCCTTTCGCACTGTCATATAGACCTTAAACTTGATGATTTTTTTTTTCTGTTAACCTGGTCACTCTCTGAGAAGGGAATTGGCTTGGTTGTGGATGATGTTGATTATTTCTATATCCCTAAGAACTGGAGAGCTCTGTGTAGGAGCCCCTCTTTTAGAAGGGAGGAGACGGGTATGATGCACCTACGGTGCATTTCACTGAAAATCTTTGTTTTTGTGTTAGTGGACCCAGCTGAAGATCCGCAAGCAGAACCTGACACGTTTGTTTGAGAAGATGCAGGCCTATCAGTATGAGCAAATCTCTGCTGACCCAGACAAACCTTTGGCTGATGGAATAAGGGCCCTTGATACCACTGACATGGAGAGGTATTGTACCGTGACTTCCTCGTGTTCATTCCACAGTGACTTAAAATGTACATTAACCTGCACAGGCTCTCTGGCTGCTGCAGTATCTTTACTTTAGCCTCCCCACACAACCATCAATAAGAAACATTTAAAAGTCTCTTTGAAGATGAGCCTCCCTGTGGCTGACCCACAGCAGAGCCACCTCCTTGGATGCTCTGATTCCGTTTCAGCACTGTGTGGAAATTAATACACTGGCTTTGCATGCTCTAGGCTGAAGGATGTGCAGTCCATGGACGAGCTGAAAGACGTGTACAATCATTTCCTGCTCTACTATGGACGAGACATCCCCAAGATGCAAAATGCTGCCAAGGCTGCTCGAAAGAAGCAAAAGCGTGTCCGAGAGGATGGTGAAGAGGAGGAAGGTTTGTCCCTAATTTTGATAAGTCTTCTGCTCCTAGGCTGATTAGAATTCCTGGTTCCAAAGAATTGTGGAGTTTTTCCACACAGGTGGATACTTTTCAAGGGGACTGAATATCACTCCTTATAGGAAGTTACAAAGGAAATATCAGTTCCCTTGATCTGTATTTGAATGTACATCACAGAGATGCTGCTGTTAAAGCTGTGAAAGAGTGAAATTGAAGAAAAGACAGGGTTTTCAGGGAATATTTCTAACCCTTAATAATTTTAAGGCTACTGTGATCTTTCAAATGTGTTCGTGGAATCCAAGCACTCTGTTTTACAGTGTGGGTTGTATTTGTCTCCTTCACGGTGCCAGTGACATACTGCAGCTGTCTGGATGCCTCTATAAATATACCTTATTGAACATATCTTCCCCTTAGGTGAAGGGGAGGATGCAGAAGATGATGAGCAGAAAGGGCCTGAGCTGAAGCAGGCATCCCGACGGGATATGTACACCATCTGTCAAACTGCTGGGCTGGGTAAGGGCTCTGCTCTGTCGTGCTGAGGTTTTAGCATGTCGTGGCCTAGTCTGCAAGCTCCTCTGGGCTGTGTGGCTTGCCTGTGGAAAGAAGAGTGGTGGCTTTGCTCAGTATAAGCTACAATGCCCCTGTCCTCCTCACTTTGTGTTTGTTTTTCCAGATGGTCTGGCAAAGAAGTTTGGTCTGACACCTGAGCAGTTCGGAGAGAATCTCCGGGACAGTTACCAGCGTCACGAGACAGAGCAGTTCCCTGCAGAGCCCCTGGAGCTGGCCAAGGACTATGTGTGTAGGTTAGTGTCGTGGAGATTCTGTGACCGTGGCAAGATAGGGGTTCTGGGGGCATTCTCAAATTCTAAGCCTTCGTGTTGCTTCTCTGCTTCTAGTCAATTCCCAAGCCCAGAAGCTGTGTTGGAAGGAGCTCGGTACATGGTGGCTTTGCAAATAGCCAGAGAACCATTGGTCAGGCAGGTCCTGAGACAAACTTTCCAAGAAAGAGCTAAGATCAACATTTCACCAACCAAAAAGGGCAAGAAGGTAAGGAAAGCATCTCTGTTTTGGGTCAGTGCAGGGAAAGATCTACGTAACATACAAATGCTTATTTTGTATCTGAACATCTCCCACCTCAGGGATAACTGAATCTTTTAGCAGTACATGAGCTGGGCTGTTGAAGAAGCCAGCTCAACAGCATGCTGCGTTTTTAGTCTCAACATTTCTTCAGACCTAATTCTTGCTGTTGAATTGTTGCCTTCACTTGTTGGGACATTTTTCCATTTCTGTGGGTTTGGGAGTGAATTGTTCTGTGTTGGGGAAGAAAATGTAAACTGGGAAACATACAGGTGAGGGGAGATATTGAATAAAACACATTGTCCCTTAAAATATTTAGAAGGGTCTTGCTTTTTTAACACCCTGGATGCACACTGTGTCTTCTCTCACAGGACATTGATGAAGCCCATTATGCCTATTCCTTTAAATACTTGAAGAACAAGCCTGTGAAGGAACTGCGAGATGACCAGTTCCTGAAAATGAGCCTAGCAGAAGATGAGGCGCTGCTGACCATCGACATCTGTATTGACATGAAAGGAGTGGAGGGGTGAGTCCTTGCTGTCCGTGACGAGCCTTGGAGGAGCTCTGCCATCCAGTGGTGCCTGCTGTTAGAGCTCCTTCTTTATCCAATCTGTCCGTGGAGGCTTTGTCCTGACAGTCACTCTACCTTAAAGCCAAGGAGACTCTCAGCCTTGCTTTTCTCTTTACCATAGCGACAGCTTTAGAAAGCATCTGGTTTATTCATTTGAATGTAAACTCTGAAGTCTTCAGAGTTTCTGTGAAAGAAAATGCTTGTTGCCCAGCCATCCTAACTGTGTGGGTGTTTGGTTCCTTGCCTGGACATCCAAGTAGTCACACAGTGCATTAGGGTATGCTGCTCTGGGCTGCCCCGTGTTGCACTGATCAGAGTTTGCTGTGCTGCCAGCACAGCAATCAGCTGAGAGAGGTCTAGCTGCCCAGCTGTTGCAGCTAAGAGTGTTTGATTTGAGACCTGTGTGTTCTGAATTTTCCAAGTTTCTCCCCACATCACAGGAGCTGCTATTACCATTCCTGTGCAGGAATCTACCAGTGGCGATATCGGTGCAGGAGTTGGGAGCCCTTCTGTAACTCCCACTCTCATTTCTTGCAGTTATGGCAGTGACCAGACCTACTTTGAGGAAATCAAACAGTTCTATTATCGGGACGAGTTCAGCCACCAAGTGCAGGAGTGGAACCGGCAACGTACAATGGCCATTGAGCGGTCCCTTAACCAGTTCCTCTATGTGCAGATGGCTAAAGAGCTAAAAAACAAGCTCTTGGTGGAGGCCAAGGAGTATGTCCTGAAGGTGAGATGGGGAACAGTTGGGTCTGGGTCAGAACTAGGGCTGCAAATGCCAGCAGTCCCACAGCATGTTCTGGAGAGCTGATCCTAATTCTAGCAAAGTTGTACTGTGTTGCTGCCTTGAGCAGTTGAGGCAGGATCATATGTATTCTCTTTCCAAAGAAAAGCTAAACCAAAGGGCCTACAGTGAGTTTTCTCACTCCTTCTTTTACTCTGCCAGGCTTGCAGCCGGAAGCTGTACAACTGGCTCAAAGTAGCTTCGTATCGTCCTGATCAGCAAGTGGAGGAAGATGATGATTTCATGGAGGAAAACCAAGGGAAGGGGATTCGTGTGCTAGGCATTGCATTTTCCTCAGCCAGGTAGGAGGAGAGGAATTGACCCCGGATCCATGTTCCACATCCATATTCCTCTGTGCTCAAGTGATATCCGTTTGTTTTGCAGGGACCACCCCGTGTTTTGTGCCCTTGTTAACGGGGAGGGCGAGGTTACAGACTTCCTGCGATTGCCACACTTCACAAAGAGAAGGAATGCCTGGCGTGAGGAAGAGAGGGAAAAGAAGGTGGGCTGTGATAGAGCTACCGTGGTTGCCCGTGTTCCCACCCTCTAATTATTCTGGGAGAAAAGTTCCTTTCAGTTAGATTCTGATTCATCTCTCCTCCTCTTCAAGGATGCCAGAGCTTTAGCATTCCCAAATACTATTTGTTGGAGTTACGTGAGCCACCGCTACAGCAATTTTCTCCCTTTTCCCTGATCATGCCATCGTAGCAAGAGGCTGTGTGACCTACTGGTACTTGATACAGATTTTGGACTCCCATTGTCGAATTTTCTGTAGCACAGGGGCATGGTGGCAGAGCCACACAGGGCAGTGGTCAATGGATTTCCCTTGTGAAAGAGGAACCAAAGATCCGTAGTTAGCTCAGTAGAGCAGCCTTCTAGTTATTCTTTTCTACCCTGTCTCACTTCGTTTGCCTTTTTTTTTTCCCTCAGGCCCAGGATATTGAAACCTTGAAAAAATTCCTCCTGAACAAGAAGCCCCACGTGGTGACAATTGCAGGCGAGAACAGGTCAGAGCAAGTCTTTGTGCTCCTTCCACTTGCAGGCCTATTTGTTGTCCTTCCCTCAAGCTCCGCGATATTCCACTGCTGGTGGAGTCACTGGGAGGAAGAGCTAATGGTTCTTTCCACATTAATCCTTAATGTGCTGTAAGAGCTGCTCTCTGGTTGCATTTCTAGCTGACGTCTGATTTTGTACTTTTGCATAAAGAAGCCTCTTCCTGTCCCTGCTCTGGATTGAGCGACTGGGGTAGTTGATTTACACTGACAAATGCTTGTTATTTCTTTAAGTGATCTGAGGACCCAGCTTAGCACTCTCTCTTCAGTCTTCTTATGTGCCTCTCCCTAGGGATGCTCAGATGTTGATGGAAGATGTAAAGAGAATTGTTCATGAGCTGGATCAGGGGCAGCAGCTGTCATCTATTGGAGTGGAGCTGGTAGACAATGAACTGGCCATTCTCTACATGAACAGCAAAAAGTCTGAGGTAATCCTACAACAGCAGCCATTCTTTTTTAGTCTATGCTAGTCCAGACCAACATATTTTTGTGCTGGCCCTGCCATACGTTATCTGTTGCCTCATATGATCCATCGTGACAGCGACTTTCTGACTTCTGTGTCATGGCAAAACATCTTGTTTAGGCTTCCCTGAAGAAATCTGTGTCAGCAGTTGTACAAAGTAGATATTGATGCAGTCTGGAATGAGTCTTGCTAAACTGAGTGGGCTGAGGTTATGTCAGGGCACCTTTCCCATGCAGAAGAAGAATGGGGCAGTCAGGGAATTAACACCAGTCCTCCTCTACCCTGGAGTTTTTTGTTCCCAATTGCAGCAGAGTTCCTGGCAGGCTTTGATCCCAGTTCCCTTTGCCCTAAGCACCAAACATTTCCCTTGTTTCAGTCCCTGTTTGATGTCTCTTTGCTAACAGTGCTACGGAGTGTGGAAACACCGTTGAGATTTTCTGTTTCTCTGGTCTCTCATAGAACGAGTTCCGGGATTACCCACCCTTGCTGCGTCAAGCCGTCTCCCTTGCTCGCCGCATTCAAGATCCTCTTATAGAGTTTGCCCAGGTCTGCAGCTCTGATGAGGATATTCTCTGTTTGAAACTCCACCCTCTGCAGGTAACTTTTCATTCTAAGATCCTCATGCGGGACGAAAAACTTTTGCAAAAAGGAACTGTTCAAGGAAGAATATTCCAAGCTGAACTGCATTTTTTCCTGTCCTGTGACATACTAAGGCCGTCACCTTTTTTTCTGCCTCCTTTAGCTCCTCTGCTTTGTTCCTTTAGGCTGTTACCAGGTGCTATAGTGCATCTTGAGTATAAAGTCTGTTTGCCACAGCGTGGTGTCACACACGTTTTCTTTAGGAGACTAACACCTCTCCCTCCTGCAGGAACACGTGGTGAAGGAGGAGCTGCTGAATGCCCTCTACTGCGAATTCATAAACCGTGTGAACGAGGTGGGTGTAGATGTCAATCGGGCCATCGCTCACCCACACAGCCAGGCTTTGCTGCAGTATGTGTGTGGCCTGGGACCACGCAAAGGCACTCATCTGCTAAAGGTAAGCTGCTGTTTTTGTCACTGCCTCCAAAGAACAGTGTGTCACCAACAATATGCAAGCTGGCCCGATGGCAGTCTCATTGAGAGCTGAGTCAGGGCCCTGTGTGCCAGATGCAGCTGACAGCTCTGTCACCATGTGCTTCAGTACGTGTTGTCTCTGCATGTAACCTCAAAGCTGTGCATGGACTAATGTCCTTGTTGGACCCAGGCTACTCAGCAGATCTGTCAATCGTAGCTAGTTCCTGAACTCACAGGAATGGATCCACTGTTGCAGGATCAGGACACCTCCATACTGTAGAAAACACAAGGCAAAAAGCCAGCCCTTCCTTCCTGGAGAACGGGAGTTGTTCCATGCAGAGTCATCTCTTTTTCATACAGTGTTGAGACACAGGACAGTGAGAAATAATTAATGACTTGTGATGTGTTTGGCTATGTCAGATGCCATCAAACTGTAGTGTCCAATGCAAGTTTTCTGCTTTTCCTGGGCAACCTGTGTATTTGAATAGCAAGGATTATGCTGTAACCTCTTCTTGCAGATCTTAAAGCAAAACAACACTCGTCTGGAGAATCGGACCCAGCTGGTTACGATGTGTCACATGGGACCCAAGGTGTTCATCAACTGTGCTGGATTCATCAAAATTGATACAGCATCACTGGGCGATAGGTTGGTATCGAATTGTGTTAGATGCCGTGCAGGGTATGGAATTAGTATGAGTGACTAAGGCATTCTTGTTCTGTGGAATCCATATTCCCAGGAATTTCTGTGTAGCCATTCTGATCTCTGGCCAAGTTCAGGTATTGCTGGTTTTTAATCTGATTCTTAAGAGCAGCTGAACTTCCAGAGCAGTGTGAGCTGCAGAACATTAATTCTGTAGCACGCAATGGTTTGAAAGAGCCTTTGTTGTGGAGAGAAACCAAACTAGTAGCAGGTGTTTTCAACTTTCTATAGTTGTTTTGCCTGCCTATAAGTACTTTTGCTTAGTTGTTGCTGAGTCCTACCAACTCTGTGTGTGTGAATGGAAATTATGGGGAAATTATGTCCCTTTGAGTAGCTCGTTTTGTTGTGGTGACAGGTGGCAAAACAGCCCTGCAGACAACAGTGATGGTCAACAGCATGATTTGTTGTTGATCTGAAGGAGATGCCTCAGGAATCCTGCAGGGTTCTTACCTGAACAGTGGTTTTGCTTTTATTTTAGTACCGATTCCTACATCGAGGTCCTGGATGGATCCAGGGTCCATCCTGAAACCTATGAATGGGCAAGAAAAATGGCTGTAGACGCCTTAGAATATGATGAGTCAGCAGAGGATGCTAATCCTGCAGGAGCCCTAGAGGAGATTTTAGAAAACCCTGAGCGTCTGAAAGACCTGGATCTCGATGCCTTTGCTGAGGAACTGGAAAGACAGGTATGTTGGGGGTCCCTGGTTTTGAGAAAAGGAGGTGAGGCTGTGCTGTCCAGCTCAGTTCCTTAGCTTTCGTAGCTGGTGACCTTTATGCTTTCTGAGAGCCAAACATTTAGCTGTTGCTATTGTAAAATATATAAGCAGCCATGACAAGTATTAAGTGTCTGACAGTGGAGTACGGTAAATACTTACAGAAAGTACAGTGGGAGGGGAGGAAGGAGGCAAGAGTCGGTAATTAGACCATTTAATTAGTTCTTCTTGCATTTATCTGATTTTTGAGGGGAATACCTTGATACTTTTGCATCTTGTGGCAGAGAATTCCACAGCTTAATTGACATAGTGTGTGTTTTTTATTTCATATATGCTGTATGGTAACTTCCTCGGGTTACTGTATTATAGCTTATACTAAATTCTCCTATCTACGTTGCTCTCTCTCTCATGGCTTTGTAACTTCTGTCACTACACAGGGCTATGGTGACAAGCATATCACTTTATATGACATCCGAGCTGAGTTAAGCTGCAGGTACAAGGACCTGAGAACCACGTACCGCGCTCCGAACACAGAAGAAGTCTTCAATATGCTGACCAAAGAAACTCCAGAAACTTTTTATATAGGTACATTGCTGTTCATTAAGAGGGCTCTGCTTGCTGTCATCACAGATTGAATTAGGATGTGCAGAGGTAGGCAGAGGGTGAGGGTGGCATTCAGACCCTGCTAGGTTGCTGCTCCCTCTACACTGACAAGAGGATCTCATGCTGTGCATGTAGGTGAAACCAGTTCAAGTAGCTGTGTAGTCTTCATGCCCTTCTGCCTTAGACTGAGGGAACTGCCCAGCCTTGCAGTTCTTCATTTTCTCCTCTCCTCCTACACCACAGGTAAAATGATCATCTGTAACGTGACTGGGATAGCCCACAGGCGGCCTCAAGGAGAAAGCTATGACCAGGCAATACGGAACGATGAAACCGGCCTTTGGCAGTGTCCTTTCTGCCAGCAGGATAACTTTCCAGAGCTCAGTGAGGTGGGCTGCTTCTTGTGCTGGGTCTGCCTTTGCCTGAGCTCCAGTATGAGCAGACTTGACCATTTTGGAGAGTTGCAAGAGCCCAAGGCTCTTAGAAGTAGACAGTGTCAGAGCAAAGATTGTGTGTCCAGCACTCCAGAACCCCAATGTGAATGTGGCCTTTTGCTGCAAACGTAATCTCCTCCAGTTGTGACTAATTGCTTCTCTGTAGGTTTGACAGGTCCTTTATAACTGCATTAAGGACTTGGGTGAAGCAGATTGGGAGTGAAATGGGCTTGAGGCCCTGCTGATCGTTTCTTCTTTGCAAATACATGAAGCAGACTGGTTTTGTGGTCTCGGAAAAGCCATCTGTGGCACTGAGCATTGAAGCTCTTTCTGCCAGCTCCTCAATTTTAAAAACTACTTTGGACTCTCTGCTAGTAAATGCAGCTGTACTTTAGGTCTCCTTTAAACACTGCCAAATTGCAACCTTTGTAATTAGTGATTTTAAAGTCCTGAAGTGTTCATTAGAAACCAACCCTAGCTACATAGTTGTGTCCAGAATCTAAAATATTCTGACCTCCCTGGCTGCAAAGCCCCGTAAGCTGAGCAGACCTGAAGTAGGGTGACTGCATTGCTGGGAAGTATTCATCCAACTCCTCTGTCCCCTGCTATTCTCTGTCTGTACATTTTGCACCAATTTATTGAGTTTTGTTTCCATGGTGAATATCTTTTGCCTTTGTCTTGAAGGTTTGGAATCACTTTGACAGCGGTTCCTGTCCGGGTCAGGCCATTGGAGTGAAGACACGTCTGGACAATGGAGTCGCTGGCTTCATCCCAACAAAATTTCTTAGTGATAAAGTGGTCAAGCGGCCAGAAGAAAGGGTGAAGGTATGAAAGCAATGGATTTTAACATACCCAGCAAGAGCTGGAAGACTGGGAAGCCAATACCAAAGACTCAGAGTCTGGTTAATTCTGCTGTCCCCTGAATGCTTTTTCAAACCTTATTTTCACTTAAGGACTTTAAATCAGCAAGAAGTTCAGGTCCTGGTTAGTGTCCTTCTCTCACACTGCAAATCTGTCTTGGCACTGGTTCGAACCGTGTTAATCAGTTAGCATGTTACATTGCAGAAGGATTTATTATAGTCTGGCTAAAGTCCGGGCTTGGGAGGCCAGAAGACATTCTAATGTAGAGCTGCCCTTTGTTTCTGTATTTTTAAACCGCTTGTGGAACTGCTTTTAGATATGTGGAGAAGAGTCCCTTTTCCTTTCCTGTAGTTTTTTATTCTGTCAGAATTTGTCTGCAGAGGTCAACAGAGTTACCAGCCTGTTTCAGAACAGGGATTTTGGTTCTATGAGAAACAGAATCATATATTTTTATCACATGATAAAATCAGAGGTCTTTGCAGTCTTTTGCAAAACTTCTGGCAGTCCATGGAGGTGATGGATAATCCTGTAAACTCAAGAGTTCTCCTAGCAGTTCCTTAAAAAGCTCTTGTTAACTTCAGCACAATTAACTGGACTAAGACATTGCAGTTTTTGTAGTGCCATTTTCTGATTCCTATTTAAGTAGAGAAGTCCTTTGGATGTCTCCCACACTCTTGTTTCTGCACAAGCTTAACTGCTTTCCTGCTCATCATCAAGTCCAGTCTTGCAGCTCCCATTCTTAGAAAACAAAAATAGCAAAATTAGTTGTCCACAGCCTACACACACAGAGTTCTGTGTGCTGTGGGCCATGCATAGTAGACATGCTGGAGAAATGCCCGTTTTTCTTTTGATCTCTCTTGATTCTAGTCATCTGGGGGATCAGTTGATTTTTCGTTTCAATCTGAAGTATGTGAGGTAACTTTTACCTCCTCACTGGCAGCATGACCCTGTTTCAAATGGAAGAATCTCTTTTAAAGGTTGTATCGATCTGAAGTATGTGAGGTAAATTTTACCTCCTCACTGGCAGCATGACCCTGCGCAGAGAGCCCTGTAGCACAGGGTGCCTGGTATACCAGCCAAACTTGCTGATAAACCTCCCCTGCTCTGTCCTGTAGGTGGGAATGACTGTTCACTGCAGGATTATGAAGATCGATATTGAGAAGTTCAGTGCTGACCTGACCTGCAGGACGTCAGACCTGATGGATAAGAACAACGAGTGGAAATTGCCTAAAGACACATACTATGATTTTGATGCTGAGGCAGCAGATCACAAGCAGGAAGAAGACCTGAAAAGAAAACAGCAACGGACAAGTGAGTCTCTTGTTCTTCTTTCCATCAATACCAGCCTTCCTGGGGTGCTTTGATAAAGTAAGCACCACTGGACATATGCTTGCACTAAGCACCCCTTTCTCCTCTAGCATACATCAAGAGAGTAATTGCTCACCCGTCATTCCACAACATCAGCTTCAAGCAAGCTGAGAAGATGATGGAGACCATGGACCAAGGGGATGTGATCATTCGGCCAAGCAGCAAAGGGGAGAACCATCTGACAGTCACCTGGAAGGTGAACGATGGGATTTACCAGCACGTGGATGTACGAGAAGAGGGCAAGGAGAATGCCTTCAGTCTGGGCTCCACGCTGTGGATTAACACAGAGGTAAGAGCCCTGCAGAACATGCCTGAGAAGGAGTCTGTAGAGGAGGAGAACCACCTATTTGACAGGGACATGTTGGCCCAGTCACCTTGCAGGATCTATTACAGTATTTAAATTCTAGTTAATGGCCCGTGGTTTGGTTCCAGAGTGTTGGATAAAGCTGCCATGCTCTGTCTGTTGAATAGCACATGCTTCTATTGCATATTTTTGGAAGTGGCTTTTTCTGCTCCCCTCAGGGGTGGTGCAGAAATACATCAGTTTGGTAGATTTCTATATGCAGCCTCCAAAAGTAGATGTTAAACTATATAAAGTCTTTCTCTCCCTGAAGCTGCTTACAGGCTGTTGGAGAATAACTTTCATTGCAGTTCTCTGGCTTTTTACACAATACCTAGCACTTCATTATTTATTTATTTTTTCCAAAGCATTTAGCTTTGCTATGCAGAGTGTATGACTGATACTTCTATACTAGAATGAGATAGTTCCTCATCATGCACCCTACGTACCTCTTTTAAATATGTTCATTCAAAGGAATTTGAAGACCTGGATGAAATTGTTGCTCGCTACGTCCAGCCAATGGCTTCTTTTGCCAGAGACCTGTTGAATCACAAATACTATCAGGACTGCAATGGTGGAGACAAGAAGGTGAGTCCATCCCAGGCTGTGGAAGCTTGTGTGGGAGATATAGGAGCATAATGCAAATTTCTCTGTCTCAAGACAGATCTTAAGAGTTTGTCATTAGCTGCTGACTGCTGTTGGACCGAACTCTCTGATCAACCTCATGTTGGTTGGGAATTAACCTAGTGCTGTAGGTCTCAAGGAGATTCTGTGTGGGAACAAGACAGCAAATACCAGTGAAAGGAGAGGTGTTGGCTTTCTCTGACCTGGTGACATTTGTACATCTTCCCCAAAAGATGGGAGGAGATGAGCTCTGTCCATCTCCAGCTTTTCCATTCCAACACTCTTGAGAGGAACCTCCTGATAGTATCAGAGCTGTGGCAGAAGAATTCTTCTCACTGTGGTTGCTTGGAGGGTTCTTGCTGCAGCTTTGTGATCTGAACCAGTAACATGCGTTATCTGTGCTGTACCTCCCAGGCCTGCATGCTGTGACCCGTGTACTCACAGAACCCTCTGCAGCAGCAATGCAGATGGTGTTTTAAGATACCTTAAGGCAACCCTTCTCTGCTTGCAGGGAGAGGGTGAAGCACAGCATCAGAGGAAGTTATCTGTTGGCCTTGTGAGTTGCAAAAAAATGTAGGTTGTTCCTGAGCTTTTCTCCTCTATCTCCCTAATTAGAAGCTGGAAGAGCTGCTGATAAAGACAAAGAAAGAGAAGCCAACTTTTATTCCCTACTTTATCAGTGCCTGTAAAGATCTACCTGGCAAATTCCTCTTGGGATATCAACCTCGAGGCAAACCAAGGTGAGTGAGATGCAAGCCCAGCAACTGAAGCTGCCAGTACCACACCCCAGCTTATTGCTGCCAGTTTCTCCTCCAGATGTGCCTGTAGCCCAGTAAGTCAGGCCTCTCCTTACCCAGAGCTTGGCCTGCTGACAGTAAAGGATCGGTGTCTAGCAGTAAATCTTACCAAGGAGACTCTTGTGTTTTTAACCAGCTGGCTGCCACAAGCCATAACAGCCTGTGCAAGTGGTGTCACTGGAGTTCAGACTGATGGACTTTCCAGGGAAAGGTGTGGTATTCAGGGCACTTGTTTGAGAGAGAGGAGAAAAAAAAAAAAAAAAAAAAAAAAAGAAACTGTTTTGGGTAGCTCTATTCAATTTCAGTACAGCCATCACCTGAGTTCTGTGTATTTTGTCCATCATGCCTGTTCTGACTGAGACCTGTTGGTGCAAGGACACTGTATGGCAGCAGGTACAGCTGCAAAGTAGCCTCTGGTCTCTCGTGCTCTCCTCCCAGGATAGAATATGTGACGGTGACACCAGAAGGATTCCGCTATCGGGGCCAGATCTTCCCTACAGTGAACGGACTTTTCCGATGGTTTAAGGATCATTATCAGGACCCTGTTCCAGGTGAGGATCTCAAAACCTTAGTACTTTGGCTGTTCATTTCATCAGTGTCTTGCAGTAAAGCAGTTAGTGAAGGACAGCTCCATGTTCATTGTCCCTTAGATGTCTCCTTCTCTAGGATTTTCTATATCTGGGAAGTTTCAGAGTGACACTCAAGTCACAAGTCTGACCTCCATGAGAGCTCAGCCAATGACTAATATTTCAGCCAAGAAGCCCATGCAACAAAGTCTGAGCTTTTCCCTTTTCTCTTCTTTGGCTTCCCTCATCGTTTAATCCCTCTTTCCCAATTTCCTGCTTTAACAGGAAAAATGTTTTCTGGATTTTTTTCTCTTCCAAATGCTGGGTTTTGGGGCAATAATTGCTCTGTTGGGAGAACTAGCCTATCCCTTTGGGTTTCTGTTTTGTACAGGTATTACCCCCAGCAGTAGCAGTCGGACCAGGACCCCAGCTTCCATTAATGCTACTCCAGCTAACATTAACCTGGCAGGTCAGTGCAGCCTTTTCTCGGTTGGAATCAGGAGTGAGTTCCTTTCTCAAGTGCTGCTTTGCCTAACAGTGTTTTTTCTTGCAGACCTGACCCGTGCAGTGAACGCTCTGCCTCAGAACATGACCTCCCAGATGTTCAACGCCATCGCTGCTGTGACAGGCCAGGGACAGAACCCAAATGCCACCCCTGCACAGTGGGCGTCCAGTCAGTACGGCTACGGAGGCAGCGGAGGTGGCAGCAGCGCGTACCACGTAGGTGTCACAGGGCTGGGGATGGAGGTGTCAGGTGGCCTTTTCCCACTGCTAGAAGCCATCCCACGAGCTCCACTGGTAGTGTAAGGAGTTCCTCATTGCCAGGGATCAGCCAGCCCTGGCCGTACTTGAGCAATTGCACATGGGAGCCTGGCTGGATGCTTGGACCACGTTTCTCCTTGCCTCCTGTGGCTGAGGAAATGAGGCATTGCAATATAGTCTTGCTCTAGGTTGAAGGGAGTTGGAGCAAGCAGCAAACTGGCCTGTCCCCCAAGGAATGTGGCAGGGCAGAGAGAAGGAATCCAGCAGTGAGGGGACACAACCTTCAGGTTGTGGCCCTGAATGGGCAACGTGAGCTGCCAGTGGGAGAGATTAGCTGTGAAAATATGCGCTGAGTTTGCAGGGCTTTTCAGCTCAGCGTGCTAATCTCCAAGCTGCACCGGCAGGCGAGCACCTCAGCCTGCCTGAACACCCAGGGGCTTTGCAGAGAATAAGGTGGAATTGGACCATTTCAGCTCATGCTGGAGCCTTTCCCCATGTGTGCTGGTGCCTACCTCCTCCCAGCACGTGCTGCCAACTCCCCAGCTGCCCCCAAGGCTAAATGCAG
>NW_010579826.1:4966-26831 GCF_000705375.1 Tinamus guttatus
TCTTCTGGGGGCGCAAGGAGCTGCCTCGATGGAATAGTTCCGAGTGCTGGCGCACAGCGTCGAGGACGTGTGTGTGTCAGTGCATGGTGGAGCAGAGAGAAAAACAGGCAAAAATAAAGAATAAAGCTGCACAGTGTCAAGGTTTGGAGAGACACAGCTATTCCCTCCTTACCTCCTTACTCTCCCTCAAGCTGGTTAACGCCCGTAACTGCAATTTGGATCTAAGTTGCTCTTTCTTTTCCCTGTCAGCTTTTATGATGATGAAAAAAAGGTGCCCAATTCTCTTCATGATCAAGAAGGAGGAAGAAATAAAAAGGACTGTTTAACTTGCTCCTAGCTTTTCCCATTCTGCCTCACAGAGGAGTTGTGAGGGAAGAAAGCCTGACTAGAGCAAGTAATACAGGGACCCGTTGGGAAATAGCACACCGCCTTGAAAGCATAAGGTAAAACACTCAAGTGGATGGTTCAGTGCTACATGCTCTAGCAGGTAGTTTATATTAGACAGAACAGAAAGATGGCCAGGTCTTCCTCCCCTGGAGTCTGCACCCCTGAACTGAAGTCAGGAAGCCTTCCAGAAGCCTTACAAACTCTCCAGAAGCTCCTGTGAATTGAGGAATCGTGCCCAGCTCCCACTGCAAAGACCCACAGAATAAAAAAAGAAACTAGGTAAGCCAACAGCTCCTGTTCATATTGAAGTAGTCTGAGTTAATGAATATTATGTACGATGAGTAAATGCATATTGATCATGTAATTTATTCCCATCCTGTGACTTGGCATACCTTCTTGGTTTGCTGTTATCTAGCTTTTCTCTTCCTTTCTTTTTGTTTAATAAATTGCTTTTTGTTTAATAAATTGCTGACCTTCTTTGTTACTAATGAAGCAATGAAGCACCATATTTCTGGAGTCAAATGCTTTAATTGATCATGTTTTTAAATGCTTTTTTTTGTTTGTGTCTTACATGTCATTCTAGCTACTTTTCATACCCCTTTGCTTTTTTTTAAAAAAAAAAAATTATGAGCAATCACTCAAAAGCAAAATAAATTTATTTCTTTTGAGCTGTAACGCTAAAGATTTATCTCTCTTCGTAGCTGCTCTCCTTATCATTTTCTCTTAGTTTATACACCGTGATTCACAGCTATTTGTTGCTGAATGTTACAAAGCTAGAAGATTTATATCAAAGATATCTGGTAAAAAAATCAGCATTCTATAGGAAAATATAACCTTTCATCATTTGGGGCTCTTTTTAAACATGTTCTTTAACATCCACAAAATCTTATCTACACTCGGATGACTAACAAAATAACCAGTAAAAGTGTGGTATCAACAAAGTTAATGCTAATTTCACAACTTTTTATTATTTATTTATGCTGTACTATACTGTTTTGAGTATAAAAACTCTGTTTAAAGTGCACACACTTTTTCTTTTTTTTTCTGCATTAGCCCACTAGCAAGTCATCTGAGTTTAACCCACTACAGAATGAGCAACATAACCTAGTAAAGAAGAGGGTAGTCTTCTGGTAGGTTAGCAAGATTAACTAAGCATGAGTCTCTGGAGAGTTTTGAAGAACTCAAGTCAGCCAACAGCCTGACTAAGCACAAGGACCTATATGGAATTTACCTGTCTGAACATGTTGCCTTTTTAAAGCATCTTACGAATCAAACTGTGTAGCCTAACCTTTAAAAGACAGAAGCAAATGATGAACATCAGCAAAATGACACTTCTCAGTACAGACGCACACCTACATGCACAAACACACAGACTATGTAAAAGCTGTTAAGCCTACGAAGAAAAGTGCAGGCAAGACTGCTTTCTTTCTCTTTGTTCTTATAGCTACAGAAAGATCCTTGTGTGTTCAAAAACTACATATCTTCGAATTTTTAAAAGTTCTTTCGATTAGCATCCAGCTATTGCATATTCTTATTTTTCAAGCAGTGTAACCCTCACCTCTTCATCAATTTGTAGATGAGGAACTCTGATACAAAACACTATATTAAAATAACACAGTTCTGTATGTTTTGAACTGAAATACTGAGGTCATCAAGGCACCAGGGATTCCAGAGAAAACATCTAACAAAACCTTTGCCATGTGTTTAAACTTTAGGCCCATGAATTCTACAGCCTGAAATGAAACCAACTGCTAAGTAACTAAAGCCAAACTGGGAGTTGCTCGCAGTTAAAACAGTTTTAGGCATTTGGTTAACTATTTCAGAAATACTCTAAAAAGTATAATTTCATACTGAAAACAAGATCTTGAGATGTGATCATGACAGCATACATAACTGAACTTATTTTCCTAGATTCCACTGCTGCAAATGCATCTTTAGTGTTACACTTTATGGTAATTGCTCATAGAAAAGAAACAGAAGCAGGGGGAAAAAAAAAAGTCCTAGCTGAACAGCATTCTGTGCATGCTGGCTGGGAGGAAAAAGTTTCAAAAATTGTACCCTATATATTACATCTCCAGTTAAAAAAGCCTTAGGAGCACCTAGTCTGTAGATTACAAAACTTCCAACTAAATAAACAAATGAGAAAATACGTTAAGTACAAAAATTAAGGTTGTATTTTACTGACCTTTGACAAATAAACGTATTTATTACAAAATCATGAGAAAAATATAAAAGTAACCAAGTTCATGCATAGGTATGAAACAAACTACCAACTACCATTTTTTTCCCCTACACATTTTCTTTTGTGCTTTCAAAACTGCTTTATAGAAATATGATAATTATTTACAACTAAACTCATCAAGTAAGATGTCAAATACCCTATAGCCCTTGAGTATTCAGAAGACCATCCTGGAAAAGAAAATCGTAGGCTGTTAGCTTTAGATGGCTAAGTGCCCTTAATCTGCTAAAAGATTTCTTTCTGGTTTGATTAACACAGGGCTACTGAAAACAGTCAGGATTCTTCATGTTCTTAGAGCCACAAAATTTTAATGAAATAGATTTTTTTTTCTTTTTTCATAACTGATTGTCAAATATTCAGAGAGCACTTTGAGCATATCAGCTTACGATTTTATATGGAATATTGTATCCTGAACACTAGTGAATGTACAGATTATGTTGATGTTTTCATATAACAAAAATATAATCAGGATAAATAATTTGACAGTGATTTAAAATAAGGCATTTTTTCTCTGACATATTTTTAAATGTTAAGTTGATTAGATAATAAATCATTAGTTAAGTTTCACACCTGTGTCACACCACAAGGTAGATTCACTTCTTGAAAAGTGTTTCAGATATCCCATGGGTGGGTACCACAATTCAGTTAATTTCTCTTGATGTGTAGATACTATGGGGAGATTCCAGTGCCATGCAGGACTGCTGAATAGTCCAAAAGCTCATCTACGTAGCTAAGCCAAAGGACAGCTTAAAGGCCTGTTCAACGGCCACTTCTGTGACTGAGTCATGAAAACAGACATAAAATTCCTGAGGTTTTGGATGCAGGAAGAGTCTCCTGAAAAACAAAAGAGAAATAGTTTCACTAGTTAATAATAATAATATAATGAATCAATCAAGCAGAGTCATTTATTTCCCTTTCATCCCTTAAACAAACTGAATTTGTTTTTTACAGTGAAAATAGCTTCTGCCTAATCAAACATGTGCATTGCTTTTTTTTTTTTACATCAAGTATGAATACAAAAGACAGATGATGAATGCACACAAAAAGCAAAAATCCTGTTGACCCACTAGTTAAAGTATGAATATCTATTTAATAGAGTTAAAATGTCAAGAGTACAAAATGTAGGTAGAAAGGAGAGACAACGCCAAAGGCAAATGGTGGCTATGGAATATAGCTTACTGGCCCTGACTTAAACAATTGCAAGATTTTTATATTCTGAAGGATCAAGTGATGAGGCAGGTTTTCCCTGCATCATCATTTTCCCCAATTCTCATTACAGTGTATTACCTTTAAATTTATTATTTTTAATATTTAACACATCAGGCAGTATACTGTTCTGTCCTACAAATTAGCCTTATTTAGCTATGTAGTAAGGCCTAAATATATACTATTAAGAGAAATCACTTAAGTTTAAATAATAGCACAAGGGAACAAGCACTATCAAATTGCAGTGATAGCAGCAGAACTTAATTTAATACATATTTATTTGAAAACAAATTGAGGAAAGAAAGTTTCCTTTTCAGAGAAAGATAAATCTCTCTCTAAACTTACCCTACAACCCAGTAACTCATTATTGGTGGTGGTTTCTTCTGATCATTCCAGTTATCAGGAGAGCACTCAAACAAAACCCCGTGTTCTTTTATTATATCTAGATTTGCATCTGTGCTACTAGATTCTGAATTCCTACTGCGTGCTCTTTTCTTTTTCTGTAAAACAATAAGTGAAGTGTCAGTACAGAATTAACATTTTTTAATCAAAATACCAGCAAATTTAACTGCAGTATATTTTCTTCAGAAATCGGTGTTAAATGGTTAAATAATCTTCCTGTCAAAAATCCTGATTTAGAAGACATAATTAATTTGCTTAGATATGATTCTTCACAGTTTTGTAAGTTCAGTACTAACAGGCTTTTTTGCTACTATAAAACTTAGAGGTAGAAACATGCTTTCTGTTTAGATTTTTTCTCCTTCATAATGAATATTATTCTCTTTAATAACACAGCAGTATTAAGAAACAAAGTGTGTTAAAACAGCTAGATCCCTACCCCCTATCTTTCTCTGTGTATCTCCCTAACTAAAAGTTGTGGTAATAATTGTCTGAATCTGGCCAGCTAGGAATTTTTTTAAGTCGTTGTATTTCTAGCCCTTATTCTATATTAATACATAGCGTGTATTTATATATATATATATATAGTCTCGTTAAGCTTTTGGGACTATGTTTTGTACACAGCCTCTAAATAAAACTTGTTCCAAGTGGACTGAACTCCTGCTCTCCACTTGGTGAGGATTATATTACATGCACAAAAGCTTACTTTTTTCTCTTGGCTCTGTCTGGGTGCTACACAGCCTATGAGTCCAAAACAGCCACTATGTCTTTTATAAGAACTGAGGGGACAAAGAGAGCAGAATGGACACAGGGGTAGGCACTGAGGGAATGTCAAAAGTGTTCTCCATTTGTCTGCATCTTCTGCTGAACTCAATGTTATTACTCTTTAGTAAATAAGCATCTCCATAACAATGGAGAATAAATATAAGAGAAGTGTAATGACACTGAGCAGAGATTACTTTGAAACAAATCTGCCTCAATCTCTAGCAATGTAGAAGAGAAGTTTCTTAAACCAGGAGACTTCTGGTTCCACTGCAATCCTGGCAATGAAATTTTTGTTCCAATCAGTTATTTGAAAGGTAAAAGAAAAGGAACTTCCTTTTGTTATGTGCAGAAGCAGAAACCACTTCTTTCAGTTGGCCTATAATGAAGATTCTGGGGCTGAGGGTCTAAAAGTGAAAAAGTAGGTGGAGGACATCACAACTATCTAATATCTGTCAAGAAAGGGCAGGAAAAAAAGCCAAGGGCCCCTCAGCACTTTTAAAAACAAAGTTCATAATATTTGCATGGAAAAGTATATTTTCATTTCCCCAAATATGTTTTAGATTAAATTGATAAAGCATGTTCTAAACTACTACTAGTTTATACAGTAGAACAAATTTCACAGTAGATGACGTAACCCTTCCTGTATCTTTTCTTAGCATATAGAATTGTCTCAAAGCCTGTTCCTTTTAATGTTGCTACTTAAAAGATTTAAGGAATATGACAGTTCTCCATCTAGTATTTTTCTTTCCCCTCAAAATGGTGTAGTTATCTCATGCAATTTCCAAGTTGACATTTGTACAAACATATTATGGAATGTCTTACACTACGTGATTCATATCAAAGTACAGAAAACATGTACATGTTTTGGAGGGGTTGAGACAGTTGTGAGGGTGATTTCGTCCTGCATTTTTGCATTAAAATTTCTTTCCTTCTACCTTTTCTTAAAATAAGAGTATTTAACTTAAGATGTTGAAGAAAATGAGGCCAAAACTACCTATTACTTACAGTGAAATATATCTTACAGTTTAAGACTCCAATGCTTATTTTTACTCAATTTAAAATTTATTCAAACTCATTTAAAAATTTTAATTCATTCTTAGGAGGTAGTGAATTTTCAGTTCCCAAAAAGTGACCTCAGATTGATTATTGATCAGTTTAATTGCAGTAACTTTGCACTATCTGCACAATTTTCTTAATGCTAATCTACAGCAATATTTAACTGATCTGAAAGAATAAGCAATATCATAGTATATTTCTGTGTTTGACTTTTATTTGTCAGGTACGGTGAATAAGGAAAACCTCTATTTTTAATTTTGCATTGTTCTCATGCCTTAATGCAAGCTGGCAGTATCAACATTAATTGTTGGAGTCAACACATAAAAACTCCCCCAGATTTGTTGAGTCAAAACACTTCTCATTTTTGCCTCACTGGTTTACACAATACCTTAGATTGTGTTCTACAAGAAAAGCTGTATACTGCAGCACATGCTACTTAATTATTTCTGACCTTCAGGGCAGAATGAGCTTAGTAGCTACCTACTGTACTGGCATATGCCTAAAGAGGCAGAAAGGAGGGTGCTGTGGTTGAAAAAGAAGTTTTCAGTTTCAAGCATAGATTTTCACTTCTTGTTAGTCACACCTAGTACCCCTGAATTTTTTCTTGATTTGGTTATTTTTGGTTTGAAGTAAAATTGGAAGAAAAAAACATCTGTCTCCTTACAATTATTCAGCCCGAACTTCAGTGTCATAAGAAACTGAGAAAACAATTCACTCAGTGAACCTATTTTTCTAATCCTTAAGAATCCTAGACGGTTTATGAGGCACATCAGTCTAATCAGAAATGACTTCTTTGGTAACTTCAAAGAAGCACGAAGGAAAATTACACTGGTATTTACAAATGGCATTTATTTGATTTGTATTATTTCCCAATCCTCAATCAGCAGTGCACTATTGGCAGAAAGCCTGCAGCTTAGGGCTGCTACTTTTTTTTTTTTTTTTTAACTTAGATTGTCACTTTAGAATCTTAAAATGCAACTGATACACAGTATTCTCCATATGTTTGCATGCAATTATTTCTCTTTCCTAAAGACTAAGCAAGTCACAAATTAGGATGACATGTTATTCTCATTTGATTTGTGTCAGTAAAAATTAACGGTGCAACTAACAAATCAGGCTTCTAGCAAAATAAAAAAATGAACTGAACGCAAAACGTCTGATCTGAGGGCAATGTCTCAAAGTGATTCTTACATCTATCATTTAATTTTCTACATTTCTATTATCACCATACTCTGGAATGATCATTTGGAATAAACAGAAATTTATAGTCCCACACAAGACAGAAATGTGGACAGATCTAGTATCAGCAGCTTTAGAGCCCACTCTAAATCCTAAGTACCTACATAAAGTTTGTGGGACAGAATCACAGACTCACAGAATGGTTGAGGTTGAAAGAGACTTCTAGAGATCATCTAGTCTAACGCCCCTGCTCCAACAGGGACACCTGGAGCACGTGGCGCAGGGTGGCATCCAGGTGGGTTTTGAAGATCTCCAGAGAAGGAGACTCCACAACCTCTCTGGGCAGCCTGTTCCAGGGCTCTGCCACCCTCGCAGTCAAGAAATTCTTCCTCATATGGAGATGGAACTTTCTGTGTTTCAACTTACATCTACTACCCCTTGTCCTGTCACTGGCCACCATGGAGAAGAGCCTGGCCCCTTCCTCCCTACAATCATCCCTCAGGTACTTGAACATGTTAATCAAATGTCCTCTCAGCCTTCTCTTCTCCAGACTAAACAGGCCCACCTCGCTTAGTCTTTCCTCATAAGATAGATGCTCCAGTCCCTTAATCATCTTTGTGGCTCTCCACTGGCCCCTCTCTAGAAGCTCAATGTCCTTGTACTGGGGGACCCAGAACTCCAGATGTGGCCTCACCAGAGCTGAGCAGAGGGGCAGGATCCCCTCCCTTGACCTGCTGGCAACGCTCCTCCTGATGCAGTCCAGGATCCCATTGGCCTTCTTGGCCACAAGGGCACATTGCTGACTCATAGTTAACCTGTTGTCAACCAGGACACCCAAATCCCTCTCCACGGAGCTGCTTTCCAGCAGGTCAGCCCCTAATCTGTCCTGGTGCCTGGGGTTATTCCTCCCCAGGTGCAGGACCCTGCATTTGTTCATGCTGAACCTCATGAGGTTCCTCTCTGCCCAGCTCTCCATCCTGTCTAGGTCTCTCTGAATGGCAGCACAGCCTTCAGGAGTGTTGGCCACTCCTCCCAGTTTGGTGTCATCTGCAAACTTGCTGAGCATGCACTCTGTCCCCTCGTCCAAGTCATTGATGAACAAGTGGAAGAGCACCGGGCCCAGTACTGAACCCTGCGGGACACCACTGGCCACAGGCCTCCAACCAGACTCAGCCCCATCAGGCTTCAGCTCAACTCCAGAGCAAGGCTGGAAGTGGCATCTTTGCAAAAAGAAAAAGCCTTACCTACTCTGCCATGCCATGTAATCTATTACGATCCAAAAACAATTATTTGGCACCATAATTAAAAGTAACTGATCATTATAGCCAACATTCTGCTAGACAAATATGCATGTGAACACACGATTACAGGTGGAAACCGCAAGCAATCTTAGAATGAACAACCCTGTTCCCTTCAGAGATGCCCTCATCAGGTCATTGGTCAGATCCACTAACAGGGCATTGAGGGGAGACTGAACTATCACTGCCCAGATGAAATTTCTGCAGAAAAAAATAGGGCTTTAATTTCCCTTGCTGCTAATACAAAATCTCTCCAAGCATTAACATGTCTAGAAAATCTCTATCCTGCTATTTATAATTCTTAAGCCTGGTGTGTTAAGTTTTTTGCTAACTTACAAAATGCTACAACTGGATACCTAGCATATTCATTTTGAGAGCACTTACTGCATGCCTGCTTGGTTGGACAATCAGAGAGAGAAACTGTCCTTAAGAATAGAAATACCAGATGCATTAAACAACCACTGACATACACAAAGTCTTTCCTGCTAGTGGACTATTTAAATAATGAAGCAGAAACATTATTGAAATGCTGAGTTGAGAATATAAGTAGAGAGAAAAACAAGACAATTTTTTCATACTTCTTTCTTTATGGACTGCTGGAAAACGGAACGAATGGAAAGACAACATCGATGGAAATTCTCAATTAACTGAGGGTGAAGGGAGCCACCAAGCCGTGCTACTTCTTTGTGAGTTGGAGTAATGAAGATTCCTTGCACTGTTTCCAAAAATAGGTAGTGGAAGAGGGTGTTCTCAGGACCAGACGTCAACCTTCAAAAATAGGAAAATTCCTTTAATATTCAAATAAATGTGAATGATTTTTTCAGTTACGCATCGTATACTTGTATTTCTTAAAAGAGAATTGTTTCCCTGGTAGCTACCCAAAAAGGGTACACACCTTGCAAAAGTGCCTATTTCTATATCAAGGAAATCCTCCTAGTTTGGATTGTTAAAACTCTTTAAAAAGTAAGTAAATAAATAAAAGCAACTGTGGTACCAGCTTGATACTGCACCTACATTCTCAACAGTTCTCATCAAAAAATGAGCTAAAATGAGAAATAAAAGCTTGTTGGGGAGGGACGGGTGGACGTAAGGAAAGCATTCTTTAGAGCTCACACACATCACCAAAGCTGCCTCTGCAGACACAAGCAATGAGAAAGAACTAGGATGGCCATAGTTCTTCTGTCTTTTGCATGCCTACCTAGACGTATAGAGGCATATGTATAGCCCCAGTACACTCATGTTTTTGAAGTTTAAAGGTTATGTTTGTGGAGTGTTAATATATTCCAGTGATATTCTCTTGAGAAAAAGCATGCTTTTCTAATTAATGGTTTCCATTGAATAGCTTCACTTCTCAGAAGGCTTGCATAGGAAACTTGTTTTGTTTAAAATTATGCAAGAATATGTGTAATCTGTGTGTCTTTGAAAAAAGCATATAGTCTTATAAATGAACTATCTAATAAAATATAAATTCTTACTTGATAGTGTTATGAAGTTCTTCATCTCTCTCTGAAAGGTTCTTTTTAAGGTTACCTAAATTAAATGGATTTGGTAGGGTATGTTTTTTTTTAGAAATCTGAAAAACAACAGAGAAAGCACAGTTAATGGAAAAAAAAAGAAAGAATAAAGTAGTATTTTAAAAAGGCCCAAATCAGTTACATTGACTTGTATAAATGTATTTTATAGCCTGCACTCTCTTTTGGGCTAAAATGGATCAGCATCAGTTTTACAACTGTAGAGCAAGTTGACCTGATAACGTCTACTTATGCGATTCCTTTGGGGAATTTCCTTCTGCTGTTTGCAACTCAGCTGTGCCCTTTAGTCATTCACAAAACAAATACTTAGAAGAAATGATAATCAAGTTAAAAGAAGTGTGATACCCAAGACATCTTAGATTTTTTAAAGCTATGTTTTTCTTTAATTTTTTTTTTTAAGTGATAATAGTCTACCTTAACTAAATAACCACCTCCCTCAGGCCCACCAGAAGGTTACAGCTCTCTTTGTCCCTCTTCTCAGACCTGATCTGATATGGACTGTGGGTTACTGCTTCCATCTTCTGCAGGACCTTCATTACCACGGTCAGGTCCCCCACTGGTTCTCGTAGGACTCGGCTTACGTGTTGTTAAAGAAGAGTCACCAAACAGGGTCCTTTTGCTTGCTGGAGCAGTTACTGTTTTGGAAGTACTTTGTAGCTTGCTTAAGATGGGTGAAGTTGTCAGGCTCTCTGCTTTGTCCCGTGTTGCAGGAAGAAACCAGTCAGCGCAAGATAAAGGTGGAATGGAGGGAGAATCCAGCCTTTCCTCTATGCTGGCATCTATTCCTTCCAGCTGCAGGATGGTGGCTTTGACCTGATCTACATATATGGAGTCTGGTCCTGGATTCCCTATGGCTTTGGATGCACAGCCACCTGCCTCCAGCAGAACACACAGCATGAAGTGTCTCTGCAAACGTGGAGGTAGGAACATCAGTTTCGGTTTAAAATACATGTACTGTATTAGATCTATATCTCATCTACCACGATCCACAGTTCCTCCTTCTCACCAGAACAGTGTTTTTTGTTGTTATTTTTTTAAATTAAAACCATGTTCAAGGAAATCTTGTTAACCAAGCTATAATGAAAATAGAAAAACTATCATTTCCATAAGGTATTTATTGATTTTACTGTTATAATTTTATATTTTCAGACAATTCTTTTAAGAAATGTGTTTTTTGAAGCATCTGCAACTTTAGTAAATATCCACAAAATAATGAGAATTTTGAATTAAATTTGCAAGTTTTATAGTTGTTATGTAAACAGTTCTGCCCTCTAAGAAATGCTATCCCATGAAACAGCTACATATATTTTGTAAAATCACTGAATTAATGTGTTTAAAAAACTGCTGAACAACAGACAATACACAACAGCCAAGCAGAACATCAGAGATCGACCATGCTGAAAAGATTAACTTACCAAGCCCACTATCAATAAAAAGTATCTTGCTTCAGGTTCAGTGTATCCTGTAAGACATGAAGCTTCGCTTGGCTGCATATGGTGATGTGGAAATACTTCCCGCCATATCACTAACTGGCCAATCTTCTGTTCTGCTGCCAATGGTAACAGACAATAGTGCCGACTATATAAACCTATATCAATAAGATCTTCCTTTGGCAAGTGATTACCAATCAAGTAACCCTTAATTAAAGGAAAGGAAGGGTATTTAGTAAGAAATACAGCAACAACTGATCACTCATCAGTATTTTTCATCTAGAGATATCTATGCTCTACATGCATTGGACAGTTTTCTGGACAGGAATTTTCTCTTTGATATATATATTGTAAAACAAAAAATATTCTGAGTTTTTGGATCATCTTTGAAGAAACTAAACTCAAAAATGTAAAGAAAACATCAACATACATGCAAGTTGACAAACTAGGAAATGTATGGTTTAACAGTATGGTTTAACATCATGCAAAACAGCTATTGACAAAACTAGCTACAGAGTCAAGGTGTTTTAATTATTCTTTCTGCAAGGAGTCAGTCCATGACTGGGTTAGGTTTCTAGATGTTGTACTTTCCTAATTGCTAGCCTTAATCAATTACCTTGTAGAAGAGGCAAGAACCCAAAATCATATAAAGTCTTCTCATGTTGTAGTAATCTTCAGACTGTGAACAAAAGCATGGTATAATTTCTGATTCAGAATTTTTCTTTTACTGAGTGAATGCAAGTAAACCTTTTCCAGTCAGTGGTAATAAATGTCTTTTAAATAATTTAATTTTTGATGGCTTCTTTTTACTATCAATATGACATCAAAATGCAGTGATGGTAGTGGAACAAAGAACTAAGTAATGTATGAAGCTGTTAGCTGTCAAGCTTTCATTAGTGATTTTCATCAACACAACAAAACTACCATTTTCTCCAACAGTTTCCAGCTCAGAATACCAATGCTCGGGTTTGCCAAATTCTTATGTCTCTATAGACTATTCTGGTAGGATAATCTATCTCAGTGCAGCAGGTGAAGAGTAACTATTGACACCAGAGGGCCCTCTTAGAGCAAAACTTCGGAGTCAAACTTCCCTCCACCTCTGTCATGCTTGAACTATAGCCCAAAATAACCCTATTCATTAATCTTTTAATCAAGATGCCCAGTGAGCTCAAATCTGTTACACTAACTTGAGGTAGATATTTCGTATTTGAAACAAAGTGAGTGCAATCAATTTGTAATAAAATACTACTTTGCAGACATCACTTTTTGTAAACATTAACCTGCTTTGTTTTTTGCAGCGACTTTTCTTCATCATGATACTTCAAGACATAGTTAACAGTTAAAGAAGATAGATTGTATGTCTCCCCACTTGTTTTTTAGTATTCAAATATCTTGTAGTAATTAAGAATATGTATGCCTAAATTGTTCTGGAAAACAGGTTTAAGATTGTTTTTATGTATAAAAAAGGAAACTCATAAATTTCAATACATTTTCATTTGACCGTCTTAGGCATGCATAGAAAGTAATACTCAAGGAAACTACTATCTTCTCCTTACACTACTAGGATACGTATAACTCCTATAACTTTCCTAAAACTGGAAAGTTTATTTCTTAGTGCTCCACAACATTTTTCAGCTGTTTTTACAATTGCTTGAAAAAGAGAGTTATAATATAGTACATCTTTTCCTTTTTTCCTATTTAAAAAGTGGGTGTATTTGGAATTAGTACTTTTTTTAAAACTACTGAATATGACCAAGGCAAATATATTTTGTGCACTGCAGACAAACAAACAAAAATAAAACAAAAACATTTACCAGCTCTGCAAAATCAGCTGCTTCCAGATCACTCAGGGCTGTGTCAATTTCCATCTGGAATATTAAAGAGTACACTCCAATAGAAATTTCCAAGACATTTAGTTACAGTAATAGCATAGCTCATATTGTTAGTCTTACAAGATGAGGATTCAAAAGTGCAGAGTCAATGATAAAAAACATATAATTTTCACTGGCAATATCAAACATCAAGAACACTTCAATTCATCAGGCTGAAAAAGAATCTTTTTCAATTTCTATATATTTCTCTCTTCTTTGAAACTGTAGAATCTCACAGTTTGTCTGCCTCCTGAACCTGCTGTTCTGTACAAAGGAGATGTCAACCAATCTTTCGGCCTGTATTCACACATGAAGTCTAGAATCTATGGTTTGAAGGCTAGAGACAACCCTGAAATCTCACAAACTTTTGTATGCAGCTGAGTTATTAGAAAAATCTTTTTCATGATGGATTTAGTTTTTGTATCTATAGAAATCCCTCAAACTTTCTCACACATTTCCTTTGTTCTACTGAAACAACTTTAAACTTGTGTTATTTCTTTAGCTACAAGAACTGTTGGTTAATTTAAGTTTTACTAAAAACACTGTCCTTTATAGCCACTGAAGTTCCTAACATAAATGTGCTACTTAATGAAAAGAACTTAAAACTCACCATGATGCACTTTTGGGGCTATGTAAACAAGCTGCCTCTTAACTGAAATACAGACAATTTTCCAAATTTAGAGAAATGTCAGTCGAACTGTTGGCATTCAACAACTAACTAAACTCTAAGCTTTTCCCCCAGTTAAGACTGATCCGCTTTTCTGTCCAAGAAATAATTTCTTACTTTTATATTCTTTATACAATATAAACATCCTCACCAAAATTATCTACTGGAAATTTCATTTTCTGCAAGAACAGCTTTACTGGAATCTGTGGATGTCCTAAGATAATTTGATAAATAGATGTGCAAATCATGTATATGCTTTTTTTTTTTTTTTTTTTTTTAAATAATCCCTCTAAAACTTCATATTTCACAAGCAAGCAAACACCTTGCAAGGTAAAATAGGTAAAATAGAGAACAAAGAGTAGCAGAGAAACTTGAGAGAGAAAAAAGGAAAAAAAAATGGAAGCAAACAGGTTCATCACCAACTACTACAAGAAAAAGGAGAAAAAAAAAGTGTTATTTCCTACATGGGAAAAAATGTGTGGCAATAGTTAGAGATGCATTAAGCTACATTTGAAACACATATCAAATTAATGACTGATAATATGCTGCAACTACCTGTTGCATAATCATTTTATTCTCTTCAGTTACAGTGGCATGGGTTTTGCAAGTGGGTGGATGGGCAAGGAAAGGAGTATGTGCAACCCTCTAGGTTTTTCAGTAGGTTAGCAGATTTAGGTCCGGAGTTTGGACATGAAAGAAACTTTCCTGAGACAATTCAAAAATATGTACTTTGATAGATAAAATACATAAAGCAGTTCTACCACAACAAAACTTCTTAACTCTTTAAGGACAATTTAAGTCTTTCTAATCTGACTGTATGTAAATAAAATTTGCACATATATCAGTGAAGTAAACTATTTTCAAATAACTGGAGACAGCCTTTTTTGTAACTGAACTTCTTGGTTAGAGTTACAGTAGATTTCATTTTAAAAATACAGCTTAAAAGATTGTTTTGTGCGAAGAAAGATGAGGAAAAATACAGGGTATAGGTAATACTTTGCCACCATATTGTTTATCACATACTAATCTTATTTCTGTGAATGGCTCTTATCCACTTTTCACAAATAGTGGAGAGAATAGAAAGAGGTTTTACCCTACGCCACACAAATGTCCCAGGTCTTTTCGATGAGATGCTTAAAATTAGACACTTAACATTTCTTCATAATCTGTATGTCTTGAAATTACAGATTAACTTGTGTACACTAAAAGTGAAAATTAAAGCAACTGTCAAGCTGCACCTAGCAAAACCCAGCATATATATCAGAACCTACCTATGTATCAGAACCTACCTATATATCAGATCAAAGCATGTTCTAGCAGTGTATCATTTGGACTACATCACCTTCATGTAGTGGTATCAAATCAGTGCATACACAAACTGTAACATGAAAACATTGAGGAAAAAAAGACGGAAACCAGTAGCCCTTTGAAGGGGTAAGGAATTTTTTGTTTGTTCGTTTCTGAACAAATGTATACAAACTTGTGTTATTAAAGAATATTTTGACACCATAATGAATAAAAAAAACTATCCACTCTTTAAAAAGAGGGAATAAAAGGGTAATCCGCATACTCAACAAAAATATTTTAAGAGAAAGAAAACATTTCAGAGAAACTTCTTGCACATATGACACAATTACCAGCTTCTGTCCTACATGCATAAAAGTTGTCCCCCTACATTTTCTGACAACTGGGTCTTGTTCACTCAGCAGAACTTACTAAGTTGATAAAAGATATTATAACAAGCCTTTCTGCCAGCTACATTCTACATCATGACTTGGATCTGCTTACCCATGGTGGAACAGCATTACAGAATCTGCCACCCAGTAAGACAAAGGTTTCCTATTTGCAGCCCCTCTGGACAAATTTTTCATTTTGTGTAACTTAAATATGTAATTCAAAATAATACCATAAATATTTGATTAAATGGAATTTGTGTTGGACTTAACTCCACTGCTGAAACTCAGATTATATTCCCAAAGACAAAAATTGTTACAACTATTTCAAATGGTAGGGACACAACCTTTACACAGTTTGTCTAATAAAGTCAGTTCTGTAGTATACATAAAAATTTCTTCATAGAAGACTTGAAAGGGGTTATGCCATAGCTATATATATATATATATATATATAAAATCTATTATTTTTATTTCCAAATTATTTATTTACCAATAATTATCCAATGATTACCAGTAATTATCCAATGATTCCTATATTAACTTATTAAAGTCCTTTCATGAAACTGAGGTTTAAGACTGAAAGCTCTATATGTTTGTTACTTACTGTGATCTAATTTTTTACTACTGCTTAAAGCTGAACTTTTTAATTGGAAGGCAACAAGACACAATCAAATGATGCAGAAAAGATATACCTATATGGTGCCAGACAAATATTGTTTGAGTATTTATTGTGATTCTGCAAGAGCTTTTTAGAATCCTAAATCACAAGCTGCACTTGGGCTTCCAGAGTAATATTTTCTACTGGAAAAATATTTATGTGCTCAAAATCAAACATAAAGCTACATACCAGAAATTGCTATCCCCACTGTATTTGATACTTGCTAAAGATGCTTTTACTTAAAAGAAAGCTTGCATCCTTTGTCACATTCTCTTTCTAGATCACTGGCAAGTGAAATCACCAGCCTGCACTCATAATGGCAATATTCCTACAGAAATGAATGCAAAGTTCAAAACAAAATCCAGAGAAGGATCTTGAAGAAAAATGGATGGCCCGAGTTAGGTAAAAACTTATTTAAACTACATGATAACAGCAGAAAATATACATAAGACCTGTGTCAGTTTTTTTGATCTCATATAATTCTTCTTAAAAGTGAGGTTACCTTGATTTCCTGAGGCAGTGTCAGCCAGCGCAGGCCTGGGAGACTGTCTAAGAGTAAAGCACTGCAGGTGTCATAGTGCTGAGCACTGGGGCTCACGTTCGCATTGAGTCTTGCGGGCTGCAGTGCTCGCTGGAAGAACAGGTTGAAAAAATGATCCAGGCGAGAAACGTTTTCTACCTGGCAAAAAGCACTGAACAAACATGAACTCAAAGTTAGAATAACAACAAGAAACTTGTAACTTGGTTATATAACACTCTGTGTTATAGCAGGCTCTTTACAGCATCATACTTCATTTAGAGTTTTTTTAATAACCATTGTAAACATGGAAAAAAACCACTCTGCTGATACACAGGACAGTACGTACACATAAAAAAACCCTGCCTTGCTAAAAGCAGAAGCAGTACAGTATCATAGTAGTGTTTTAGAGTAATTGAAGATGAGACAATGATGAGCTTTTTTCCTCAGAGAGTCCAGCTTGCTTAGTTTAATAATTTATTTAACTGTTTTGTTGTGCTATAAATTTGTAACACTAGTATTGTAACACTATTCGTGTTTTCTTCAGAAGGTGTGGAAGAGCATTCTAATATTCTGAATGGCCCCTTCCATTTGTATCAAAATTAACTATATTACCTCTCATATTCAAAGCTGCTTTTTTTAAGATGCATTTAAACAGTTGCCACTATAATGTATAAAAGTTGCTCCTTGTTATGAAATAATGATAAAAATGTCATGAGACAAAAATGAGGTCTGATGTGTCAGATTATTCTGTCTAGAGCATTTTTCTTTGTTAAACAGCACAAAAGTTATATAAATATTATGATATTCTCTATAGCATACAAACTTTAACCATGAAGCAAGCATTAGAATAGACTACCTTGGCAATACTATTTAGATTACAGTCAGACTGAAAATTTTCTGGATGATTTCCAAACACAGAGGAGGTCAGTAACTCTGCCAAATAAAGTTGAAAACTCTGGAGTGTTTATTTTATTAAAAATATAACACTGAGATTTATATGTATGTTGTAGAGACAGTCCTGTGACGCAAAGGGTACCATTTGTAGAGTGCTGTTGACATCTAGTGACTTAAGTTATGCGAATGAGTTAACATAATCAGGGACAAAACTTTCTGAAACTATCTCAAAGATAGTTTAAGAATCTTATTAGTATAAAACCAAGTTGAGAACAGAATCCTGTTTTTGCAAAATTTTATAAGAGCATGCAAAGAAACTCGTAAATATAAAACATCTGCCCATGTTCTTGAGTGAGCATCAGTGAAGAGTGACTGAAAGTACTTCAGGAAGAACTCACCTGTCTAAAGAACTGTACATGAATTTTAAGGTCTTCACAACATCTTCAATCATGTTCCTCAACTGGGAAAGTGGCACACTAAGGAAAAAAATTTAAAAAGGCATATCTATGTTTATATATGTTTAATGCTATTATGACTTAACAGAGGTGCTTCTTGAAAGGCTGCATTCTTAACTAGTGATACACTGCAAGCAAAAAATACCTTATAGGACTTCATAAAAGATTTTCTTTGAGTGGCTTGCCCATGGTTACGGAGTAGTAAAGCTGAAAATAAAATGTCAGTTCTTGCCTCTTAGAACACATAGGTATGCAATATTATTGCAGCTATTCAGCAATACCTAATCTGGGCTTGATTTTATTAAACACTGAAAATTACCAATTCCTAGCCTACATATATTTTTGAGATCTAATAAGACTATAGGAATATATAAAAGAGATGAACGAAGTTAAACAGAAAAAGTAACAGAGAGAGTGTGATCACAGCTATAGAAAATAGTTATACTAAAAGGAGTACATAGTAAAGCCATCCCTTTCTCACTTTTTCATATAATAGTGCAGTTAGAGAATAGTATTTGGTAAAAATGGGAAATAAAATTAAAAGCAGGAAAAAAGCACTGTATCTAAAACTCACCATTCTTCAGGAAGACCGATTACAAGCAACTTGTCAGATTCCTTCCAGTAAACAACTTGAACCAGTTTTTCACATAAGAAAAGGGAGGAACTAGAAAAATTAAGCCATAAGTAGTTCTGTTAACACTATGAAGGTATAAGGGATGGCCAATATGTGTCATAGTGATTCAAGTCTATTTCGTATATTAAGCCTTCGGCTCATTTAAAATAACATAGAATTGATCTAGGTAGTACATTAGTTGTTACAGAATTCAAAGAGCCTCCAAAATAAACTGCTAGAAATGCCAGGAGTATTTAGAAACTATTCAGGTACTATTGTGATGAGAGATTGAAACAGGAAGCAGACATAACAGGGTCTAACACCCTAGAGCAAGTGTTTTCACGGACCACAAAACATCTAGCAAGTTACTACAAAAGCATTACTTTCCCTGCTTTTCCCATTCTTTTATGATCTCAGACAGGCTAAATAAGAATGTAAGACAGAACTGCTACAAAGTGAAAAAAGCATAACTTGATTACAAAGAAATAAATATCCCAATCCCCAAAAGTACAATACATGAGCAGATACAGTAATCCAAATGTACTCTTTTAATAAAAAAAGGAGAAAAAACAGGAGAGCTAGAAATTATTTCTTACATTTTTAAAGAGATGGGACAGTCCATAGAGACTAGCAGAAGTGTATTTGTATTTTTAGAACTCATCTGAAAAGGGGAAATTGAGAACCTTAACAGGAAAGGTAAAATTAAGCTCTCATGGATTTCTGAATTGTCTTTCTGAAAATACTGTATATATATCAATGAACAGAATCTGAACATACTAAACTGGCTTTTTCGCCTTTTGAGGCAGTGCTTATTATTGCCAGCGCTGCTCACTGTGTCCTGCACCTGCGTCTCTACTCTTCATTCATGAGTTAGGATCCCACTTACGTTCCGTTTCCTTTGCACCAACCCTGGACTTGCCTGTGATGTACAAGGCCATGATGTGGGGATGACAGTCCTGCCCAAGACCCCCAAGAGACACCCCTGTTACTTCTGTACAGGATGGAGCATAAAACTGAAAAATGATACCCGCTGTCTCACTTCTACCTAGTTCATTAAATATTCAGTTATCTCTTGACATGTCTGCACCACCCCTGCCCTGTTGCCAAAAGCTGAGGAGTCATTTTTATCAGGCTTCTTACTAGAGTTCTGCTTCTATGGATACAACCATTTATCATGCGTTGCAAATACATTGTGAAGTAAAATGAATGTAAAAGTAACAGACACGCATGAATTTAACTGAATAGCATTTTACCTTATCCCCCCCACTTTTTTTTTTTTTTTTTAATTTGAATGAAGCTACTGCAGATTTTCCAGTCAGCCAGTAGAGCTGTCTGCTGCATATCCAAGCTGAGCAGACCAACTCATGATGTTCGGGTTAAAACATTACTGCCTAACAGATACAATCACTGCTATTTTGTCTAGAAACACATGCACAAATTATTCGTGCTTTTCTCTATTTGGACACATTCAGAAAAGAATAAGTACATTTAATTTCAAAATGTTTTTACCTGATAATCTGGGAACCAGTAACACTTTCCAGGATGTCACACAGTGTGAGAAATATTCCTCTCACACTTTTCAGTTTCTGGGATGCTTCTGATAAGGGATACTGATAAAGAATTTCTTGCTGTGAGAAAATTTGAAGTTGTTAGTTAAGAAAATATGTTGTTTTAAATATTAACAAATCTGATTCTAAGAGACTGCTAATATTTGCATGGTTATTTCAATATTAAAATTGCTATTTAAGGGCCACATTGTTGATCAAAAATACAGCTCTTATAAGACCAATAAGTAAGAATATGAAAAGTATAATCTCCATACAGCCCTATCCAATCACTTTACAGATATTGCATAAAATATAACTGAGGTATATACTCAGCAAGTGCATCCATCATTAACAATTTTATCATCAAAATTCTGACTGTAAATGTCAGAATAACCTGTAAAGACATGAGCTTCACTGCAAGTAACTGAAAAGACAAATATTTGAGACAAGTATTTTTCTGTTCAATCTTTTAAAATAATGTTGTTACATAAGCATTTTCCAAAAAAAATATAGTAATTATTTCGGCAGCCTTAATTATAAAATAATAAGCAAGCAAATGATTTCCCATATTACTGCTTTCTGCAAATCATGATGGGCCAGAAATAATGTGTAATATTAAACATGTCTAACGTGAAGAGAACATGAAATTATCCTTCTACACAAACAAGGGCAACACTGAAGTCTCTGACTTTCCTATTTTATGTTACTAAGTACTGCCAAAATCTGTTAGAAAATTCTCTTTCATCAAAATTAAAAGATTGTAAAGTTCCATCACAGAGGGACCTGGCAACTATACAGAAGGACCTCTGCGCTCTCATCCAATTTAATTAGCTCTGTTTTTGAATCCTCATTAGTAACAAGGATTTTTTTTTCTCTCAAATCAATCCCTCAGCAGCCATTTTCTAATTACAGCAAAGGGCTTGAAATAAACATTTTTTTTCCCCTCTCTATAAGCAGGAACCTTTAGAGAAAGTTTGCTTGAGAAATATCTACACACTTTCCCAGGGAAAGGAAAAAACAACTGTAACAAAAGGTTGTCGCTGCACCAGCTCTGTATTAAGAAGTTTGCATGGTTCAGCACATACCACCCCACAGGGAGATCAGCTGTCTTGAAAGCAAGTTCAGATGTGTCATTTTATCCAAAGAGTTCATAGGCAAAGGACAATGACATTAATAAATGAGAAGTAGCTATTATTTTTTAGAAGTGTGAAAAATAAACAAACAACTCCCTCTGCCCGTCCCTGCCCCGCAAAATAAAAAAACCCAAAACATGACCAGAGCTTTCAAGTGTCTGAACTAACAGCTTTTCAACCAATTCTCCCATTTTTTATTTCTATTTTACTCATTTCTCAGATAAGAAGCCTAAAAAAAAACCCCAAAAAAACAAAAACAAAAAAAAACACAAAAACCACACACCTTTTCTTTTCCCCTTACTGTAGTCTCAACAACAAAAGAAATGGCTGAAAAAAAATG
>NW_010579826.1:26872-52254 GCF_000705375.1 Tinamus guttatus
CACTGACAATAGGTGTTGTAAGCTGTATCTTGCACCAGTGGAAAAGAGACAAGGGACTGTGCCTGGATGAAAGACAACTATGAAAGATTGGTTCATAAATGAGCAAGGCAGGGAGAAGTGCTTCAGAAAGTACACAGCCAGTGCCTCCATGAACTAAGCTCTCCTAACAGCTACTCGGCATTATCTATTTTGTAAGTATACTAAACACGAGCTTATAGCATTATGTTGGAGAAACATGAACAGTATCTCTTAAAGCATGAGCACACTGAAAAAGACCCCAAGTCCATAAAGATGATGTACTGTATGTCGGTTCAAAAAAAATGTATGTTATAATGCATACCATAAACTAAAACATAAAATAACAACAACAACAACAATAATAAATCAAACTTACTAAAACCATTATTATATGGGGAAAAAGATACCCCCAGCCTAAACTGTTTATTGAACTACTTGCCTCTGTGTTTCAATAGACAGAGCTTGATGTGCCTTAGAGTTTGATGTGCCTTAGAGTTCATTAACTGTATTTTTGGACGCCAAGGGCTCACAAGTGTGGGAATTAGTAACTCGCTGTAGTTGCCATTATCTGCAAAGATGTGACGTGCATACCATGCCTCCTTTGGATAGGGGCAAAGTAGCTTAGTAAAGGATCATCACATTTTTATTGTGCAAAATGGCATGGATGGAGAGCAACTTCTGTATTAATTTGAAGTTCTGCAGACTAAATCTGGAACAGTACTTCTGTGGGATAAATGTCTCTTACTGTTCACTGAATGAAATTAAAGACCACTGCTTCAAAGAGGAGGCCATTCTTTTGTTCAGGAATGTTATAAAGAGCTTAATGATGCCAGCAACTACCCCAGCTGTAGAGACTATCTGAGGCTGCATAACTGCCAAGATGTCTCAGGAAACAATTCGCCCGTGGAATGAAGGGAAAACAAGTACATTACAATCCCTCTTTTACCTCTGCTCCACATTCAGGGTTAATCCCGTTTCCTGGGAGAGAGCTGAGAAAAAAAAGGGGACAAGAAACCAGTGATCCATTTACTCTGAAGTGCAGAAACTGCCATTAGTCTAGCACTTACCCATTGGAGTGTCTCTTTACCTGGCAATAGGGGAGCCAGAGGCTCTGAAATCCATTTCAAAAATATATTTAATAAAGTTTATTTAAGTAACCAGAACAACCTTGCACTTAAGTCTACAGCAATTTTCATAGCTGTTCCATGCATCTGAAACAGAAGTCTTGGATGATTAACTTAGAATTGGAAAAAGAAAAAAAAAACCCAGCTTTTTAATGTAAAAGTGAACTTTGATGAGACATCTTAGGTTGATTTAATTTACAGTTAAATGAGCTCTTATAATTTTTATGATAGGGAAATACAAAAGTGGGAAACTACTGTGATACTGTATGTTCTAGTGGAAGCAGTGTCAGGGTGAGAAAGAGAGCAGAGTGACCTTGCCCGGTTGTGAGACTATAAAAGACACTTGTATAAACTCATTTCTACCAAAGGGACCTCCTGTGAAAAAACACAAACAGTACTGGAAGGAACGGCAAACAAAAGCTTGCAGTATTTGTGTGTAGCTGTAATATATAATAAAATGTATATTACCCTAAAATATTAAGTTAAAAAGGCATAATTTATATTGCAAAGTCAAGTACTCTACAGTTATGAAATACCAGATTTATGGTTGCCTAAGAAGCCTCAATTACACCACTTTGATTTGTCCATCTTGGGCTTTGCACAAGACAGGCATCATTAAATACTATGTTTTTTTTGAAAGACAGTGTCATGCTCACATATGAACAAAAGGGCTGAATTACAGTTGCACAAGTAGGCATAAATATCTCATTTCCAGGCTTTCAAATGCTTGATTCTGCAAATCAGGCACAATTCTTTAATGCTATCATTATGCCATGTAATTTTCTAGGGTCCTCCTCCCAGTCTTATCACTAGAAGATAAAACCAAACTCCATTACATGCAGTTGTAATCCTTTTCCCTCCATTAATCATCATTAGCAGCATTAGCAGAGCAATACAGACTGCTCTCAGTTGAATAATATTATTATCAAGATAAGGATAACATCCCAGATAAGGGATGAGGCACTGACTGTATCTAATGATTAATCGGTGGGAGGGAAAGCAAAAAGTGCATCTTAGCCTGTCTTTGTGCTCCGCACTGCCTCGCTCTTTTCCCAAAGAATGAAAAACTTTCTCCTTTCTCCTCTTGAAGGAGGATTTATAAAAGGTGGAAGAGTCTTTTTCCAAACATGTGTTCCTGACGAGTCTATTTTGGCCACAAGTCATTTTCAAGTCAAGCAAGAGACTAAAAAGAGCCCTCCACACTGATGTCTTCTATAACATTCTGGGCAGAGTATTTGCAGCTATGGCTTCATCAACAAGAACTAGACAAATTCAGAATGGGTTGTACATATGCTGACATTCTTTTTTTGGCAGACTATGCACTACTCAAAATGATTTGCAAGATTTTTTTTTTAATCTAAAGGCATAGCGTTTGCCGTTGTTAGCAGTTACCTTTCATCTGCAGTTCCATTCACATACCTCATCCTTAGATGTGTCAGAATCCAGTTTCAGCGAGAGGAACATGACGATGTGGGGCACGCTCTGGGTTGCCTGCTCAAGGTCTGTGCTCTCTGCTCCCCACAGGAGCCGAACTAGATTGTTCATGCTTGACTGGGCCTGCCTGTCCCTTTGCTGAGAGGTTCCTTTGGGCTCAAAAATCGATGTTTCCAAGGTAAGTTTCACCTATTAGAATGATGAATTATTGAGAAAATAACACTGTACTTAAATAATTTTGAATATTAGATGAAACAGATAAAAAGATAGTTTGAATCCTACAGGAGTCAATTTTCTTAAGTTCTCTGCCATACTGACAGATTTTTATGTTTATGTTTGAGACATAAGCACTCAAAATTTCTGTCTGTTTTGAAGAAAAACAGTTATATGTTCAATCTTAGACAACTGTCCGTTAATAAGGACAAAGTCAGGTGTTGCCTGGTTTATGAACCATGAGAGTAAGCATGTGACCTGGTAGGTTTTTATACTTGACTCTTAGGGTTTTGAAAATGAAAAGATATACTTATGGTCTGAGTGGGTTTGAACACAAAACCTATTATCACCATTTTGAAATATACACAATATTTGACTTAAAAAATGTTAGCACTTCATGACTGTATATCCTCAAGCCTCTTTCATGAATATTTCTTTGCTATTTTGATTACGATAAGATTGAGAAGTACATTTGCACAGAAAAATTAATTTACACAAGACCGCAAAAGTCACTCTGTTAAAAAAAAAATCATTTAGTAACAATTCTTTATTCAACCCGCAAAAAAAAATCATTTTCCTCACTGTGTTTTTTTTTATTGTGAAGTCAGCAAATAAGAGTTTTGGCAACAGAGTATTTATCATAGTATGTAAGAATTACATACTACCAGCAGGAAGTACAAATATTTGTTGCTTGCGTCACTTGGTGCACTGTGTCTTCAGAAGAATAATCATAGCACTACAGAGCTTTCTCTCTTAAAAGCATAACTTCTTTAATTTAGATGATTAAGCTTACTCAGTCAAAATGTTATGCAAGGTTTACTGTTCTTAATTTCCCAAATAAAGTAAAAACAGCTTTAGTTTTAGAATAAATATACATTCACTGCAATCACAAGCAACATAAAATCCAGGCTTGGTCTGAAAGTGTATTTTGCAGTTCACTTTACAAACTTGCCTTTTTATGAGCCACTAGCTTACAAAAATGATTTGTTTTAGCAGTGATGAAATTGAAGAATAAAATTTCTGTTGTGAATGAACAATTTATACTAAGCATGCACAAGCATAACAATTTATGCTAAGCATACACAAAGAATACTTAGGTCTTGACTGAGCATAAAATCGTCATTTCCAAGAATATAAGGTTTTATTTTCTTGGAAGATAGTTGAATTTTCGTCACTGCTCAAAGAGACTAAAAAATATAGATATTTGAACTAACCAGACATACTCTCACTTCCCTCTTCCATATGTTTTTACTTAAGATTGTTTGTCTGCTTTAAAGTATCCTTAAAATGCCTGTTGACTGGGGAGTTATAAACGTAATGCATTACACAAAATCCTGATTCTCTTTAAAGGCAGTGGCAATTTAGGGGAATGGCTGGTGCAAGAAAAAAGGTTACATTTTCCCAGTGGCAATAAATTTGAAAAACTTGAGGAGAAACTTAAATATAGAGAGGTATTTGTATCTTCCTGATTGTCTCTGTGTATGTGTGTATATACATATATGATGGCAGGAGAACTGGCAAGACATAGTGGTCTGGGTAACACCCAGTGCCTGCCACACTAGGTCAGAAAAGCTGCAATCATCAACTCCTCAGACTACAAACATTTATGCGACTGTCGGTCCTCTTCCCATCCCACTCTACTCCCTCCAACACTTCACATTAATCTTTTGCTCTCCTACTTTGGCTGCTATGAGCATTTTTCCCTTTTTTTTTCTCCCCGTTCTTTAGAATGACACTACATCCAGTCCTGCTCTCCTGCCATGTGCTACTGCTTTCTACTCTGACTGTAACTCTGAGCTCAGTCAGCCTTATTCATTTTTGATCCATTGCACTGCACATTACCAGCACTCAAGGAGCAGAAATATTGAGCTAAAAAGCAGCGCCTTCTTAAGACCCAGTAACGTGACTGTTCAGAGTTGTACAGATGCATTTTTCCTTCTCTGACATTCTGTGACTCAGTCCTGTTTCTTGTGTCACTCCATCTGCATATATTTCAGAGGATTTTTCCTCATACTCTGTTTAACTTCTTGCAGATTTCCTTAAGGCTCAATGGTTATTTCTTTTCTACTACATCTTGTCTCTGGACACTTACCACACTTAGGCTACAGATCCTACACTAATGACACACAGATGTACTTCTTGCTGGAATCTCTCTTTTAGTCTCCCAACTTTTTTTTTTTTTTTTTTAAAAGGCACCTCAGTCTGCCTTGTCTTTCAGACACATCCTTCTGGCCCTCTAGGCAAGAGCTCAAGCTATATTGGGCCCTCTGAATTTTCGCTCTCGTTCCACCCCCAGGCTCCCCTGCTGTCTCCTGCATCACTGTGGACGATGCCACATTGCTTGCTTCTGAAGTCACTGTTCTGAGAAAGGTCTCTCTTCCCAATGGGACTTCCAGTCCCTTTCCAGATCTTCTCACTCTCTCCGAGAGCACGATGGCTGGTGTTTCTTTATACTCTCATTCAAATTTTTACTTACCTCTTACCTTTAAAAACATTATTGTAGAAAAGACAATCTAGGCTAGAAACTGTCATAATAGGACATGACCAAGAGACAACATTTCTTTTTATTTAGAGAAGAAATAAATAAGTCCTGAGCACTGCACAGGACCTCGTTAAATGTGTGATTACTGAAGAACCATTTTTAAAATACTGACTATGAAATCTTTGCCAACTTTGATTTCAGTTGTCTTTAAGAAAATCAGCCTGACACACAGCAGAAATCAGAAAAGGAAATAAAATCATTACAAAATAAAGAACAGGAAAAAATATTAGTATACTATGCTAAATACATAGTATGTGCGCATCCACAGTGCTTAGAGTAGTTTTCAAAAAAGATTTTAATCAAAATACAAGAAAGTGCAGATGAAGGTGACAAATAATAACAGGAAACTATGAGGTACATAGATGGGAATTTTTCAGTTTAGGAAAGAGATGACAAAAGTGGATCATGACAGAGCTCTCCAACAACATGCAGTAAGACATGGATAGTTAATTATTCCTCATAGCCCAGGAACCTGGGGGTGCTAAACACACTTGCTAGCTTTAAAACCAACAAAAATGAACACAGCACAAAACTCAGTTATGAAACTCATTGATATGTGACATTGTGGAAACAAAAGAAATTCTAAGAACAAGACTGAAAAAAAAAAGAGAGAGAAGGTACAAACCTGTAAGTGATCCAAGCAAGTCCCTAACTGCTGACTGCCAGAAGTTGGGAAAGTACGATGGAAAGGTCACTCTGCATTTGACTTGTTTCTTAATACTATTCCCTTAAACATTTGCCAGCTTAAGAAGTGGAATAAATTGCTGACGTACCTTTAATCTGACCCAGAAAGGCATGTTTTCTGTTTGTTTATCTGTAAGAAAGCTATCTGTTTAAGAATATGGCTTTTATTATAGGTAGAGCTGGTGGCATTGCCTGCCTGTTAAGATTGCCTGCCATTTCCTGTTATAAGTTGCTGTTTTCCATATGCTTATGATTTACCAAACTGCGAGTCAAAATTTCAGGCTGAAATTTCGGATTCTGGATGTCTGCCTCAGGCTGAAAACTTTTGGAAAGCTTCAACTAAGACGGTTCTGCAACTTTCAAATATTAGGTTAAAGAAAAATATATTCTTTTGTCCACATCCTTCCATTCTTAGTCTGCTTCCTCTATTTTGTGGGGCTAGGAGGCAATTCTGAAGTTTTCTTACTTATAAGACTGGTTTTTAAAGACAAGAATAGCCTGGCTGAATAGGAGAGCTGTAACATCAGTGCTGCTAGTCACAGGCAGCACAGAAAGTCATTTTAGTTCTATAACAGCAAGAATAATGATGATGATGATGTGCCTTTTTTCAACCTTAAATTGCAAAAACAAGTTGGGGGAAACCTATATGCAGTACTAGTTTCTATAACGCTTACCAACTTCCTTAGGAACTTCAGTTACAGAGTTCAGTAAAAACATCAATTACATTAGCTTTTCAATGTTTACAAAGTACCTGATTAACAGAGATCACAGCCAGAAAAAAGCCTATTTCTATTACCCCTGTGAGACTCAGATAGATTTCCATCTACACATTTTTAATAATTTCATGGGATCCATAGAAATACAGTCAACTGTGCTGAGTTAACATAAAGAACTAAATTTATTTAAATCTATATGAATGCATGTCCTAATTTTTTTCTAAACACTGCTTAGAAAAAAGTAGTGAGGTCTAATCTCATGATTATTCATATAAGCAAAACTAGAGAAGCTGCAGTGAACAAAATGGCAGCAATCGCTGTCAAATTAGGTAGCAACTGCTTTGATTCCAGAAATGTAAAAGCATAGAAACTGTAGAACATAGTGGTATTATACTAACTTAAGCACTGATTGAGGATATGCTTTGGCTTGTCAAAGTCAATGACTGCTATAGCATGCTGAAACAAGATGTCTAATGTTTTAGTCAGAATTTAGTTTATTTTACTAGGTGAAGTACAAGCATTGAAGTAGAATGGGAAAAATAAAAACACCACCTGATGTAGGATTTGGACTCATAATGCTTAGTAAATACACTGAACTAGTCCTTACATAAATGGAAGTTAGCTTACCTAAATTTAACTATGTAAAACAAAATTCTAGAAACATAATGTTTTGATGAGAAGTGATATGCCACGTGTTGCCACTGAATGAAGCAAGGTAGTCTGCTTTCAAAATTATTTCCAGTGATTTTTAACACTTAATTAAGAAAAACAGTAACATAGCTTATTAATAAAGTAACTCATAACTGCATTATAATTGCTTGGACTGCCTTTTTTTTTTTCTCAATATATTTTGGAGTATAAGGTGAATGAAAATACATTAACTACTGTTTGTGTAACAAGCTATATTTTTAACTGAATCTCAGAAACAACAAATTCTGTTTCTGTAGCAGGAGGAACGCACTATTCTACACTGCAAAAACCCTGAACTAAATCTAAAATCTCCACTGCTCTATTTCAGTAATTACTTGTTTGGCTTGACTGAAACTGCACAGTAACCGAGGAGGAATTGCACTTTAATAAAAGGGTTTGGAAAGCCAATATGAGGAACAGTTATACATTTCAAGTAATCGCTGTCTACTTGACAGATTTACTGACAATGTAAATGTTAATGTTGCATTAAAAGTAGCTACTACAAAAAGGGCCGTATTGGATTTTATCAACAAGCAATACATATACTCTAATCTAGCTAGGATACAATTAAGTAAACTATATCATCTTTGCTGTTTTGATCATTCTGTATTTATTAATAGTTACAACAACTCCATATTTGGTCAAAGACAGGCAAGACAAGGCTTTTCTGCCATGGAGCTCTGCCAATACCTGACCACAACTCTGGTAGCTTAGTCAAGCTTCGTAGTGTCAGATATCTTGGAAAGCTTCCTAAACTGACAAGCTAGCACTCAGTCTTACTGCAGTTGCAGATGTAGTTCTGCAGGCACTTAAACTAATATGTAAGCAGAAGCATGTTTATCAAAACTTTAAATTTCCATTTTTTAAAAAGCACCTGGATGGTAAAACTTTTTTTTGGTATTAGTACCTCACGTGTTGTGTCTTTAGAATGTTCTGCTTCCAGATGTGCTAGAGAAACTTAATAATTTTACAGAAAATGTTTTTAAGTAAAGGCTGGGTAAAATACTGAATGATTTGTCAAATTTCTATCATATATTCTACCCAAAGAAAAACTACCTGTGGGTTACAGACATACTGTAATATATTTTCTAATTTTAATCTGCTTGCAACTTCTACCTAGTCTCTTGGGGGATGAATTTAAGCAAAAGAACTTAAAATACTTAAGTTTACACTACTAACACACTCAGTAATTAACATGCTTCCCTTTTAATTATACATTTCTAAGTTTGATATGTGCTATTTTTATTTTTTGAATTGTTCCCACTTTCTTAAGTATGACTGATTAAAGGTACAAACAGTAATTCTTTGCAAGTTAAACCAATAAGATGAGCAGATAGCTACCACAGAGGAACTAACTATTGTAGAAGTGTAGCTACTTACCCCAACAAAAACTATAATAGGGAATAGAATTGTTTTTTAATAAATTTGATATATTTTTAACATAAACAGGCTTAAGGTGAAATTTCAAATTATAATAACCTATAAGAAGATTAAAGATACCATAACCTATCAAAATAATACATTAAAACAATAAATCAAACCAGTATGTTCACAGTGAAAATTTCTTCAAAAGAAAAACAAACACTGAACTGTGAGAAATCATTGTTGAAGCAGTCGAAATAGCAGATTATGGAAGACAATCAACTGCCTCCTCCAGCTGAAGGAAGGCTCTTCTGCAGAAAAAGATTTTTATGTGCTAATACATTTAACTAAACAGTTAATTTAACTTGAGAAATAAACTATGGCTGGAAATATTTGTTCCCCAGGAATCACCTGACAAAATTATTTTTCAACTGGAAGAAAGGAGGAATATAGTGGGTTTGCATGGATTTTTCAACTGGAAGAGAGGAGGAATATAGTGGGTTTGAGTGGAAAAAAGCATTCTTCATCAAGTCAGTAATTTTTTTTAATATCATATTTTTGCATTTCCAAAGTATGTGAAAATAGCACTTTCCTCATTATTTATCCATTCTACCTCAGTACTACTCTCCAGTTCACATTTTTAAGCTAGACACCAACATTTTGTTTCATACATTCTGTTGTCAAATCAGACATCCCCATCCTTGTTCCTCACAGCGAGGAAGGCAGAAAAATATTGCATACCTTTTCCTTTGTTTGCTGAGATCACAGTGTTCAAAATAGTAACTCTCAAAGCAACGTTTTAGTCAACTTCTCATGTAATTATAATTGCTCTAAGTAAAAAGTTTGTGTGGCTCTTTAGAGGAGTTACTTCTCTGTATTAAAGTTTGTGTGGCTCTTTAGAGGAGTTACTTCTCTGTATTCAACAAGAAAAAAATAGTCTTGATGTAAATGATAACAAAAGTGTTTTCTGGCAACAAAACGAAATCTGTACCACTCTCTATGTACCACTTCTCATACAGAAACACAAACAACTAGAATCCTGCAAATTTAGAATGCTCTCTGACACCCACACTGCGCAAAAAAAAAATGTCAGGTGTTGGTCTAACCTCCATGCATGCTGACTCTTGTACAATTTCCCACCTGCTTTCTGACTTGGGCTGATGACAGAAAGAATATACAACAGCTGAACTGTGTCCTAGATCCCTCAGGGGACATTGGTTTCTCATTTGCACCTACCTACTCATTTTCACAAAATTTACCAGAATTGACATTTTTACTCTTTTTCAAATATGACAGTAGTCAACCCTCATTTTCAAAAATTAGATAGAGAAGTTTCAAGTAAAGACCACCTAAGATTTGTTTTCTAAGGAAAGTAGGACAGAAACAGAATATTCATTTTTTTTACAGAAGGCATTTGGAATAAGTTTTCAACTACTTTACCTGCATAGGACCTGGAATGCAAGACAAAACCCTTTCTATGTTTTCAGAATTCACATCAACGTCATTTACAGCAACTAGAACATCTCCTGGAAGAAAAAGAGACAAAAGCATAAGTGAGAGGGTATCACACAGGCAATAAAAAAAACAGTCTTTCCTTTTAAAAATGAATATCAAAAGGTCTTAAATGACTTTTCATTACATTCAAGTAGATGGTGTCTATATGCAACATTAGAAACATCTAACAATTCTGTGACCTCAGAGCTTTTAAACCCTTACTGCCACTTTTGTGATATTTTACCAAGATAATGGTCAAAGCCTCTCCTCTGCTGTCCAGGCTTGCATCACTCTTGTAAAAAGCCTCAATTCATCCAGTCAAGTAGGCTCAAAACTTATTTCTTCTTCCTCCCAAACCACATCTGCTCACGCTCCAATTCTCCACTGGTACCTCTATTGATAAAAACAACTGCTGCTTCCATAAGTTCTTCAAAATTCACTCATCTTGGACTCCATTTTCAATTCCAGCCCATTAGCTCCACCGGAGATTTCTAGTGTTACCTCAGTCTATGGAAAACGCCTGCCCAAACAGGCAATGAAATCCCTTAGCTACTGTCTTTGAACCAGTCCTGGTACTTGTCAGATGCTTTAATAACTCATCTCAGATCACTAAACTGCTCCCCCTCCCCTGCCCCCAAAAAACCAACCAACCAAAAAAACCCGTTAGTTCTCTTGGTCCCTGGAGTCAGCAAAAGGGAAGCACAGGGACTGTGCAGGGTAGTAACTAATAGTTTGGCTGATGATTTTGGGAAATCTCACTATCGTCTAACTCCTGTTTTGTCACAGCTACCTCATTTCACCCCTACTCATCCTCTGTCTCTCGAGGCACATAAGCACTGAGGGCTCTCTCCTCTTTTCCATGCCCTGCCTACTTCTGTGGCTCCTTAGTCAGCCCTCTTAGTGCTTTTTTTCTGCCAGTTCCTCCTGTCTAGTGTCATTTTGTGTTTCCTAAAACTGATTCTTTTCCCATTACTGGATATATAAATATGAAACAGGATCCCAGAGAAAATCTTTAACTGCAAATGGAAAAGGTTTAAAAAATTAAAGGCAGTTGTGAAAGCAACCAGAAGTGAATTACAGCCTACAAACTTAAAAACCACATTCTAGTTAAAAGTGGAAAAAAAAAGAACTGGAATTTCTATCTCAAGCAAAGGAAAGTATTCTAGAGAAGTATCTCAATAATAGTTAGATGATAATCTCTGCCCCCTCTCCCTCAAAAGTGCAGTAGGTTTAAGCACAGAATATGTAAGAAAGAAAAACACAAGGAGGGGGATCAATAAAGAAAATTGAGATGTTAGAAAGCATAAACCAAAACAACAACAACAAAAAACCCAAAAGATGTAACTGCTTACACGTAGTAAAGGAATAAAAAGTGAAAATACAATATTTTGGCCATACATATACAAAAAGGGAGAGAAAGAAAAAAGAAAAAGCTTTAATAGCTGCTTTGATAGCTGGTAAGAGCAGTAAGAAGAAGATGGGGACTAAAGTTACCTCAGGTGTGTGAATGGGAGAATAAATCAGCCAGAAGATTTGATTACTTAAACTGGTAATACGTCACATTTGAGGTGAGTTTTTAGGTTGCACCTAAATTAGAACTGAGGCTGCCTCTCAAATGAAAGTTTCTCTCTGTTTCTCTGATGCCATAGCCCTGAGTTAGAAGCAGTTTTCACTATAAAAGAAACTCTGTATCACAGAGGAAGAAACTAGTAACTATTGTAACTACTACTGTAATAACAGAGAAGTAAGGAAATTCAATGGTATATTCAGCACAAAGCAGTCAAGTCGTATGAAATGTGAAAAAGACAAATGCAAAGTCGTATGAAATGTGAAAAAGACAAATGCAATCCCTGAATGCATTCGGTTCTTTTCATAGAATCACAGAATGCTGAAGGTTGGAAGGGACCTCTAGAGGTCATCCATCTAGTCCATCCCCCCTGCACACGCAGGGTCACCTAGAGCACGTGGCACAGGACTGTGTCCAAGCGGGTTTTGAAGATCTCCAGAGAAGGAGACTCCACAACCTCTCTGGGCAGCCTGTTCCAGTGCTCTGTCACCCTCACTGTTAAGAAATTTTTCCCTAAGTTCCTGTGGAACTTTTGGTGCTTCAGTTTGTGGCCATTACCTCTAGTTTTGTCGTTTGCCACCACTGAAGAGAGACCAGCACCATCCTCCTCACTGCCTCCCTTGAGGTACTTATAGACATGGATTAAATCCCCTCTCAGCCTTCTCTTCTCCAGGCTGAACAGGTCCAGCTCCCTCAGTCTTTTCCTTTGAATTAATTTTCTTTGACTGCAAGCAAGCATTAGTTGGACCTGACAGGATCTTATCCAGAATATTGCTCACAATTCCATTTATTTTTGTTCAAAAAAAAAAAAAATCAGCCTGGATCTCATACTGGCAAGTAATACTGCAGTGACCATAGGAGATAACCAGCCCATTTATGCTATTTATGTGTAGATCAGGTGAGTACCAACTAGGTACAAATACAGCTAGAATACAAAGTTCCGTATTCTCAAAGCAAAGAATTGCTGCAAAGCTTTCCTGTAAAGGAAGTCTGGGCAAAATATTTAAGATGAAGCTACATAAATTTATGGAAAAACTGTAGGAAATGACTGCCAGTGATACCAGTATACAGGACTTGATGGTTCATTAAATCCTTTCCAGACCCCAAATATTCAACTTCAGAGGAACAAAATGGGCTCTAGTTTCTACTTTATTTTATTTTATTTTATTTTATTTTATTTTCAAAGTCACTTTCAATTGTCCTTGCTTTCTGTCCTACACTGTGGAAAGCCTGATGAGTTTACAGTTTGCTCACTTGCATGGTCTGTCTGCAGAAAATAAGGTAACAGGAAATAAATCAATTTCTCACTTAAGTTTGAAAGCAACTTGGTCCCAAGGTCATTCCTGTTCCTTACATGAGTGAAATAAAAATACCAAGTGCTACTCTGGAAAGGCACATTGAAAAGAAAGTCTAGTTTTGCTTGAGCTGCACAAAGACTGCCTTAAATACCTTTACAGATCTAATGCATATGTACGATGAGGCACTTAATGAACAAATGAAAGAAAGTAAAAGGGATTGATTGGAACTACTAGGTTTTCTTTTGAACTAAGTACATTCAGGCTTCATTTTCTAAGGCAATGAAGTTCCTGCAGTTGGACTGTCATGAACTGGAATACGATTAGGAAGTTTTAGCCAAAGCTGGCAGAGAAGGCACCAGTCATAATAAGTACTACAAGTTCTTTAAGTCAGTTGCTGGCTAGAGAAGCCTCGCTCCTTTTCCTTCCCCCTCTAGCCCCAGGTGAAGCTGCACCCTGCGCTCACTGCTCTTCCGTTGGGGCTCCAGGCTGTCCAGCACAGGGGCAGTCCCAAATGGGCACGTCAAGCACCAAGTTCTCCAAACAGCTGTTCAAGGGCAATTAGAGGAAATGGCATCATATGGAATATGAGTTATTCCAGTGTGTGAGCAAAGGTCTGAGAAGGAAAATTCTGGGATTTGCATAGCAGATGTATGCGGACACACCTTAAATCCAGGGACAAACTTCCTCTGTTCTTCCTCTGTTCACTTTTTTTTTTTTTACTATTTCTTATCCCGTGAGCCTTACTGGGAAAAGGGCAGTAAGCCAGCGCATGCTTTATCAGTTCACCAGTTCACCTTACAGCTCCTACACTCATAGGTTGCAAGGAAACATAAGAACTCCAAGACACGCTGGGCCGGCTAAGAGCTGCATCCCTGCAGGGATGCAGGCTAAGAGCTGCATCTCTCCCTCTCTATCCTCTCTATCCGAGGGCACGTGAAATGCCATCAGAAGGCAGTATTACAGCAGTATTCAATTATATCTGCAAGAGAGAAATCCCCTGCCAGCTAGTAGCAGCAGTCCTTTTTGCACTTTCAGTTAGTGTTAACAAATCAGAAAAATGAGCCGGGTTCATAGCCAACATGCATGTTACTATAACTACATCTTGAGCCTTTATTTCCAATAAAATTGTGCTCAGCTGCAGAAATGAAGCACTGAATAACTGCTAGGTCCAATGCCTGTTCCAGGTTTGCTAGGGACAACACTGATGGTAACGACACGTCCATGCCAAGGAGCAGCAGCACCTCCAAGGAACCTTAGAACCTGTGGCTCTAAGGCTGCTTCAGATTCTCTGAATGTGCTGATGACTGCACTTCACTACCCAATAGGAACAGAAAGCCAAAAAAGTTTTTGACAATCTATTGCCGTTTTTACCTTCTACCTTGTGCCACCAAATATAATTGGAATCATTTCCAGCTACTAGGATCACAGTTGAAAATGGGTGCAAGGCACAATCAAGGCTAAGGAAGAAAGGACTTTCCTATTTATTAATTAACAGGAAGCAAAATAAAAAGAGATCTAAAGAGAATGAAGACCAGGTTCTTCTTTAATAAACTAGGCAACCAAAACTGATGCTGTACATTAAAACAAAATTCATTCTAACTCTTACGTATAACAAAATCAAAAAAGAGCTTAGTTTTATTATACACACAAAATCTAATCATTCTTTGTAAAGAAAATTGGTTGTTTTTCTAATTCAAGTAATAGCAGCTTTTTCTATAACTTCTTTCCTGATAACACATCACAGTAAAATTTTGGCCTGCTGAATCTTCAAAACAGCAGCAATTCGAAGATAGAAAAGATGAAGGTTAAACAACATCTAAAAGCAACTGAAGACACCTACGCCAGAGCTCAGGACTCAAAAATAGTAACCAGAAGTGGTGCATTCAAGTTATACTAATACATCTAAAAGTTAGGAACCAAATTACTGATGTATTTATCAGTATTAAAGATCATCACTCACAAATTTAATGGAAAACAGAAGTTGTTCTTCCAGTAATCCAGAAAACTGTTTAAACAAAAGTTGTTTATTCTCTTAATTCTGTTAGCTTTACTAAGGGAAATTACGAATTCTGTTGTAAAGACGGCAGTCTTGTCATCTAATCCTCTGCTACACAGTGGTGTTCAACTCAGCTGCACACATTCTTTAAGGACATATCCATCTTTACACCTAAGAGAATATTTTTCTACCACAGGCCACAGAAAAGATCCATCAGTATTTAAATATTACATATTCTAAGTGTTATTTGATGACCAATGTACGTATGCAAAGCTTCCATTGCAGTAGTAAATATTTATTCCATTCTATTTGTAAAAATGTAATCATGTACCATAAATGGAACAGCTTTCCACTAGACATAGCCCAAACAGTCCCATAAGGCTGTCTTCATTTTGCCAGAAAATGCTGCATCACTGTTAAACAGCTGCAACTTGACATACAACTCAGAAAATATATATTTATCAATATGCACTTTCCAAAGATTTTATATTCCTTTTTTTTTGACAAAGCACCGAAGCAGTTAAATGAATAGAAACTGTTAAGTAATTGAATGACACACATCACAGACACAATAGGAAGTGTGTAAAGTTAGGAACACAGAATATCTGGAAGGGGCACAGCAGCACAAGATCTACCCAGTGGGATAATTAGTGCCAGTGAGCAGGTGTATATACAAGGGTCCCTTAATAAGGTTTTTTGTAGTGACATTTTCTTTAAGGATCATTTTCTTCCCTTAGTAGTGTGAAAGAAAAAAAGAAGAAAGGAGGTGACACTGACGTTCTAAGTTCTCAGACATCAAGTCTGTGAAAAAAAGTGTATGTGAAGGTATGGAGTTTAATTAGATTAAATATGCTCCAAGCAATATAGGTTAAACAAAGTAAAAGCATAAATGATTGTTTCAGATGATTAAAAAAAGCTTTTTCTTTTTAACCGGATGGTTTGCAGAGTTTTGTCAAATTTTGTACATGATGTTCCTAGACTCCACAGATGATGTTCCATAGATGAATTTGAGATGTAAAAGTACATTCTACTAGAGATAAAAAGTTGCACAAATAGTTTTGCATTTTTTCAATGATTCTTGTGCTCTGTACAGTACAGACACCAGAGTATTTTTTCTTAAATACAGAGATCAGAGTATTTTTTTTTCCTTTTTGCTGAAGTAGATAGATATTGTCAGACGAAAGGCTGACATTTCTAGGAAATTTCCATGAAATGGAAATGTTCTTTTCATTAAATGTTATTTTCAAAACTGATCTACAATAATGCAATTTTCCACTTTTTTAAATCAAAAGAGTGCATCTGATTATTAATCAAACCAGAATTTTGCTGTTGAGAACAGATAGTATTTCACCTGCTTTTATTGGCTTGCACTTCTGCTAGGAAATGCAAGACTCACTGTTGTCTATCATGAAAGTCAGGAGTGTGTATGTTACAAGATGAAGAACATTAGAACAAAGTCAAAGTCTTTTCCATTTTTAGTAGGGCAATGTGCAATGGCAATAGAGGAAAGTAAGTTTTTTCTGAAGCAGCTCCAAGATATCAGACCTTGAGTCAATAAATACATCGTTAGAAATACATTCGTTTCTTTAAGGATCTTTTTTTTTGCTAGTAACAAAGACTGAATAACTAGGCTTTCAAGGGCTGTCAATTAAATACAAATATATATATATACATATATATGTATACACACACACACACATATATATTGTCAGTTGTCAAAGAAGCTGCATCGTACAGTCCCCTATTTTCTCCATTCAAAACCAAGCAGACCTGACTTTTACTAGAGGGTTGGAACAGAGGTGGATGACATTCAGAAATTCTTTCCTCTTCTCTGTTCACTCTTTTCACTTTTACTCACATTCAGTCAGTATTGGCTAATAACTTAATATATTGATCCCAGACACGTGCTTTGCAAATGCCTGATGAAATTATTCCTCATTTCTTAAAAAGAGATAGATTAGAAAAGTGACCTTTGGCTTCTCCAAAACGTTATTTTAAAACTACCTGACGCTTTGCCCCCTGAGGCACAGGGGGGATCTCCATTAAGTCTACATGCCCCAGAGATAAACTCAAGTCTAATTTTTCCTAAAGTAGAATTTCTTTGCATGAAGCTAGGGGATGGTAGTTGATAACTGAACACCATTTACATGCTGTGATGGAAAGTGAACATTTCTGGTTGAATCAAAGTCCGAACTATGTTGTTCATGTGGAGAGTGGACTGAGAACGCTTTTTCATGAAATCTTGATATTTAGCTTCCTCTGTTCTTGGTAGTGACTTAGGGGAAGTCTTATAAATGTTCACATACTCCTTTCCAAAAAAGGCAAAGCGTGTGGAACACATTCTACTGAAGAAAGCCAGATCAATTACTTGCTTTATATGCTAAGAGGCTGCTTTTACCCAAACCAATGCTGTTATGCTTCAAGAGAAGATTAAAAGAACATAAATGACATCCCAAACTCCACAGTGAGAACATAGTAAAGCTTATGCAAGCTCCGTATTTCTATCTTAAATATCCAACATCTCCTTTTCAGCAAATACACCATATATGGTAATCTCTCAAGAAAAACTCCAACTCTCCCAGTATTATGGCTCTTTCATAGACATTTTTTTCTGACAGAAACCTTAGTTTCATGTTCATCCTGCACATGACAAAGACAGCATTTACTTTGACTGTAGGAAGATGCCTAAAAGTCACTTAACTTTATATAGATGGTATATTGTTTTAAAATGACTTATGCTATACATATTTACCAGATGTACCTTCCTCTCTAGCAACAACTACTGGTTTCACCAGTTCATGCCCAATCATTGAGTTATGACATTATTCTCAGGCTTCGAACTTTGGATCTCCAGCAGTGAGCTCTGTGTTTTTACTATTCAAATTAGAGGAGCAAGGATATTTCTTAAGCATTTCTTTGTACAGGGGAAACAAACAACATAACACTGCAACACCGATGGTTTAAAAAGCCATAGAAAACCATTTGTTAGTAAATGGGATTGGATCTTCCGGCTGATGCTTGCATCTTTTGCATACTCATTCAAAACTGCATTATTATGTTTCACCTTCACTGTCATTCAGGATTAACCATCCCCCTCTAATTAGCTCTCACAGCGTTTTGAGTGATAAAACTAGTGATCAGGTGAGAGAATTTATGCAAAATGTCAGATACTCAGTGATGAGTGCAGTAAGAATTAAAGATACAACAGGAATAGCAGTACTCTGCGGTAGAAAAGAGCTTTTCTGTACTTTCACTGCCACTGAAATTACTTTTCCATTTATACCTCAGTAAAGATAGAACACTTAAGAAGTATCCTTTGCTCAGAACTGGATACCTTTCAATTTGAAGAGAAAATACAGCATTATAATGGCTTTCCTACCACAACCTTTCTTTCCCTGAACCCAAAAGTGAGTATGTGATGGAGATTTTAATTTTTCAAGGCAATCCTAAAGATTGACTTAAGTTAAGAGTTTCCTAAAATGTTTTGCATAGAAGACCAAGCTCTGTACATTGTTAATAATGAACTCATTCAGGTAAGGAAAAAGAATATTGCCAAAATACAAGGAAAAAAAAAAAAGAAAGAAAGAAATATGAGATACAAATACTGTATTTCATCTTAACCAGAATGAAAGTGACAGCAAGAACATAAAATCAATTAGGGCTCTTTTAGGTTTTTTGAAAACTTAAGATAGATGGTGAACATGAAATACATGAAAGAGATGATGAACTGAAAAGCTGAACACAAGAATAGAGAGGCATCTTTTCAGAGTTCTAAAGCAGAAGTTTTTTAGCTTATGACACTGTTATATGCATTTGCATATGGTCAGCGCCTACATTCTACCCAGTTAATAAAGTACAGCAACAAGACTTACGACTTCCATATGCAAACCTAAAAAAATTAAAATTAAAATTTAGTGCACAAATAATAAACAGATGTTTTATTTGAAATGCTAAAAGCTGTAGAGATACACATTTCCAAACTAATTGGAAGAGCCACCTGAAGAAAGTGATTATTCAGGGGCAAAGCAATTATTTCTACTAAAAATGTTAAAGCAATAATCACTTTGTAACTGTTTATTCAAAGTGAAAACTTAGAGAATTTAGTGTCCCTTATGATTCAGATTTGGCAGTCATTTCAGTGGCTACCACACTTATCACTGACAAATTAACTAATTTGCCAATGAAAATACAAATTAATCTGAAATTTGGCTGTATTTCAAAATACTCCAAACACAAGTCCTGGAGGAAAAACACCAAAAGTTCCACAGGAACTTAAGGAAAAAATTCTTAACAGTGAGAGTGACAGAGCATTGGAACAGGCTGCCCAGAGAGGTTGTGGAGTCTCCTTCTCTGGAGATCTTGAAACCCGCCTTGGACGCAGTCCTGTGCCACGTGCTCTATGTGACCCTGCGTGTGCAGGGGGGTTGGACTAGATGGCCTCTAGAGGTCCCTTCCAACCTTAAGCATTCTGTGATGATTCTATGATGATGAAAAAGAGCCCCCCAAATCCTAGAGCTCAAATGTAAGCATGATTATCAAGTGAGAGGACCACTGGGCGTAACTGCCTGGGTCTTGGTAGTGGGGGCCGCAGGGCTGCCTCGTGCCAGTCATGGCTGACGTGGACCCCGGCCCCGAGTTACGCAGCCAGGGGAGCCCTCGGCACCTCTGCTCAGATGTGTCCGATGAAGAGCTGCAGCCGCCGGGGAAGGGCCGGGTCTGGCAGGCACCCCAATCCCCAGCCGGGACCGACTGAGGGTCTGCAGACCACAGGCAACCTGCACCAAAGGCCTCCGACTGAAGTTGAGCCCAGGGTGAGAGGGAAAGCATTATCTTAGATGTTTAACTGTTTCTTTATTTCATTTTTCTTAATACTTGAAACAGTGATTTGAAGCTTTCTGTTGATAGGTAGAAAATTCAGTAACAAGTCCCAGAGCCACGACCCTTTTGCCCACAACAAACACTTGATGCAAAATGGTCACCCAAGAGACCACAGAGTGTTCTTTTTAAAGCCTATATCCTCAGACATAAATCTACTTAGTGTTTGCTTCACGAAGACTACTACAAAACAGGTCTGCATCATCACATGCTGTTAAAATAATGAAAAAGAAGCAAGAACAGATTAGTGCCTGTGCATGTGCAGGTCCATGAAGATGAACAAAGAAGCAAACTGACCAACAGGCACACACTAGAGCTGATCACGCACTTCCAGCTTGTGCATGGCTTGATGAACTGCCAACATTTCTGCAAATACTCCAATTTTACACTGGCCACAGAAATCTTCTTTACCGACTACTTCCACAATTGACAACAGAGTTCTCAATACTTGCTTTTAACATTTTTTTTTAAAGAGGAAAAAAAAAAAGAAAAGCAAAGTTTTCCTATATTTTTCTTAGACTCTTCAGACAGGTTCAGAAGGTAAAGAGAAATGTCATGAATGGAACTAGAGGTGTTCCTAACACCTGTATACTATAACTATGTCAGCCTCTGATGTGCAATGTGGAGACAGTAAACCAGACAGCTTTTTGTCTGGAACAAAGATTTTTACTGTATATTCTTCATGCCAGAAGCACTGAAACATAAACATCTAATTTATGCAAAATATCTCTGTATCTAGACACCATAAAAAATTGAGAGTACTCAGTGTTCACTACAACTGTATAATTTGGAAGTATTTTTATATGAAAATTATACATTTTATACTGTTGGCATGCAATACAGCTCATTTTCTTGGTTCAAAGCTGAATAACTGCAGTATGCCTGAAAAAGATTTGTTTCCAACATGCAAAAACAGGCAATATTGGTTGATGATGGCCTAGGACATATTAAACTACCAGGTTCTTTAGGCTAAGTTAAATGTTTTGCTATTTTAAAACAATTGAACAAGAAGAAACAATTTTATTTGTCCTACTGAGGGACCCAGAAAGCACCAAGAGCTGCGAATGAAGGACTATCACCATATATAAGGTTAACCTTATTTCCTAGGTATGTGCCTGTGCTGTTCTGCCTTCATGCTTGCTCTTAAAAACAGGCAATTATATACAAATCTAACTCCCAAAATTAACTTAAAGGTTATAAATACTCACTATTATGCTAATTAGGTTAAAATTCATTAAGTGCAACAGATCAAGCTGAAAGTTGCTTTCTCCCTCCCCTCTTGGTCCCCATTCTGCACCCCCCATTTCTTGGCTGATCAATTTGTTCTGGTAAAATTGGAAAGTTACCCAGTCTTCCCTCTGGAGTATTCTTTAGCATCCCTACCCAAAACACATGCTAGAAGAATCAGCTAGTCAAAGCACGATTTGTCTTTTTACGCACAAAACATTGGTATTTCAAAAGCACTCATGCTGACTTCATGGGATTTGTGCTACTACAGTATTCAGATTTCCATGATCTTCTAACCAGCATCATATATTTTTGCTCTCTTCTCCCAGGGAAAACTCACAGGGTAACTGAACAGTCTCCCGCCCTTGGCAGACACAGACTAGCTGCCCTGCATGCGCTGTCTCGGAAGCTGGGGTCTCATGAGCCCTTTTAGTGTCCCCCTGGTGCTAGGAGGGGGACTTCTGCTCCCTCACAAGCGGCCGCAGCAGCAGACCCTCCCTTATTCAAGCCCTGATGCTTGTTAGGCTTTCTGTGACTAAGTTTAACTTACTATATCAGCAAAAAGAAAAAAAAAAAAGTTTTAGTTCTGGGTTAGTTTTCTACCAGCTTTTTTTAGTTGCATCAGCTCATGGAAGTGTCTGGCAAGAGCCAAACCAATACGAATGAGTGCTGCTATACTGGCTCACTGCCTCCTCAAACAGCAGATCCACTGTGTGAGAGAGGCCTTATGATCACAATAGCTGAAGAAAAAGCTTTTATCTTTTCTAAAAATAGGAATATTTTCAAAAGACTGTAAATACATGAGTCTATACCACATCAACATACCTTATTCAGTTATCTTGTCAGTATTTGAGACATTTTAAGTCTCAAAATCCATATAATGCATATACAGTAAAGCTGCTTTTGGGGGGGAGGAAGATAAAAGTAAAATACAGTATTTGACTAACTGAAGTTTTTTCTGCAGTACCATTTACCTACTTGAGAAAGCCCTGCATTAAATTCAAAGTTGGGATTTTTTACTGCTGCTGTTTTCCAAATTACTAACTCCAAGTCACTTTCTCCCTGTAAGCTTGCAGTGTAATCATCTCCTTAGTATTTTAATTCCTTCCAGTTTACCTCACATGTTCTCAAAACCAGTATTATGGTAAAAGTGAACAAGAAACAAAACAGCAAGTGCAAGGACATTTATTTAAAATAATACCTAAGGAACAGAGAAACTAGTTGTTTAAATAATGACGCAAGTCTCTGGAATATTCAAGTCATCTGTCTTTCTCAAAAGCAAAGAAAATTTCAAAAGGAGGCAACAAACATTAACTGCTTATTCGATTACTTACCAATCAAAATTTGAGCAGTTTTAATTGCTGAGCTGCCCGGCACCAAACCATGTACTACAAGCTTCTCTTCACTATTTCCTCTGCTGCCTTTATCCTTCCCACCTTGCTTTTCTGCTCTTCTGCTGCTCCATGGAGACTGATGAACAATCCCTACTAAGGCCTCAAGCAGCCTGAGCTGCTCCTCTCCTCTGGCACTGTACAGATTCCTGGGGTTTACATAAACATACACATCTTTGAATTTCTGCTGGACAGTGATGCCCATTTTCTGAGTGGATTGGTGTTTCAGTATGGAAGTGGGACCAGTGGAGTGCCCATTACAGCTTCCACCACCTTTTTTACCAGAATACTTTGGTAGAAGATTCTTCTTTTTTAAAAGTTTGGTGAATTTCTTCAGTTCATATTTTCTGTCTTTTCTTGATCCTTCTTGAATAACTTCAGCTTCATTTTCACGAAATCTGACATGATTCACTGCTGGCATTTCTGGACAGCTGTTTTGAAGCAGAGCGTCTTCTTCACTTTCACTTAGTTCTAAATAAAACAATTCTCCATTTTTCTGCACGCCATCCAGCCACTCTGGCTCAAGGTCACTACAAAAGAAAGAATGATGAGTGATATCTCTGATAAGGAGAGCTGCTGTGCAAGCAACATCTCTTTACTACAAGTAGAGAGGGGATAGCAAGAGCGTAAGGGGAAAAAAGTGTCACTATTCCCTTTTGTTAAAAATCTTATTCCTTTCACTTACAGATTTTATTGAGTAATTATATTTCTGGGCATGATGAGGCTTTCTCTTGCAGGAAGAACAGCATCCTATTTGTACTTTCCTCTTATTTTTCCCCATACACATTTAAAAGGATTATACTTGGAAAGACAAGATTAACAACAACAACAGATGAAACTTTGATAACTTCTTTAGGCAAGTTCAGGCAAATACAAAACAGAAAATAGTAAATAAATAGTACTACTATAGAAAAAGTAGGCAGATGGAGCAGATCACCTTAAATAGTCAACAGCATCATGTGGTTGCAAAGAAAAGATGAAGCAACTTGAGGGATGTATTAACAGGAGTACCATATGCAAGACAAAATATGTTTTTGCCCTAATTTGGAAATGGTAATGTGTCGACCAGGTCCAGTTTCAGATACTAAGAAACACATAAATATGAGAACAAACAAATACATAATGTTACTACTTGAATGAACCAAAATGGAGACTTACTTAATAATTAAGATTATTCACTGTGCAAACTTGTTAAGATACATTTTATATTACAGCTAGTTATATTTCATTGAATAAAGGAAGAAAATTTTGCTTAGATATAGGATCAGTACATAATTCAAGCATATGTAATCTGAATATAGATAAATGATTTAGCTTCAGGGTCTAGCTGAGCAAAGAACCGTATGCAGAGACACTCCATCACAACACTTAAGGGGTCAGAGAGAGGTTCTGACTTAAGACTATAAGGACCCATCCAGTATTGTTCTCTTCTGCAGCACCACTGACTTGAAGTGTACTAATGTTGCAGACAAAAGAGAAACACCATGCACTTTCTCTGTCTTTATGGCTTTGCCCAAGTTTATGCTCCTAAAGGAGAAGGTAGATAAGATACCACCTGTGAAAATGTAAATATTCTGGATGTAGTTGTGGTTAAAAGTCAGAATTTGTATCTTTGCAAGTTCTTACTCAAATAAGTAGCAGAATGATAACAACACTTAATGAGCATTAGAGCCAGACAGCTATCTGATCCAACCCCTCTGAAAAGTCACTTTATAAGAAATAACATGACCTTATCATTATTAAAGAAAGCACACATCACATATAAGAAAAATGAGGAAAAATGAATAAGGGAACATTAGAAATTTTCCCTTAGGCTGGCAGGAAGTCCTGTGATATACAATAGCCTATAAACTCCCTTTGCAAAGACTGAGCTCTTTGGAAATGCTTCTTTTCTGCAGTGCAAATCAAAATTTCAAAGTGTACAACAATGAATACACTCATGTTCTCCAGCTTCCTTGTGGATTTTTATTGGAATTTGCTGTATGGCTAAAACACAGGTGCACACCCAGCAGCTCTGCCTCAGCATCAGGTTTGTGTGACAGCTGTGGAATAATGTATGTTGAAACACACTTCACACCTCTCCCATAGAAATTTCTCATGTATTTTTTCCTTTATGGTTTTATTTAATGAAAGTACATACAGAATAAATGCTATCCATTAGACCTTCAAATATACATTGGAAATGACATGCAAAGATGCTTCAACAGGTATGTGGGAGCCAGACAAAATAAATTTTTATAAAAATCAAATAGGAAACTGTTGGTTGTGTGCACAGCCTTAAAAATACACTCTAGCATAACTGGCACTACAGAGTTGTCTTCTCACCTCCTGTTTCCAAAAAGGCAGACAGGTAAAGAGAAATGCCTCTCAAGCCATAAAGCATTTTTAATATCCTATGAGCCAAGCCCATTCTTTCATCTGTCTTTCTCTGACAGTGTCTAGTGGGGATACAGGAATTGATCCAAACACTGCCTATTGCTTAAACCAATGCTGTTGCTCAGCATGTTGCTTTCAGGGCTGCTATGCTAAAACTCTGGAGTCTTAAAGAGAAAAAATTATACATTTACAATGTATACAGCTTTTTAAAGATAATAATAAAATAAAATAATAATAAAAAAGCGGGGGGACAGGGGGAAGACAGTTTGCAAGGCTGTACAGTACACTAAAGGCTTTAGCCTCCCGGGCATCGGCAGGGCTAATCCCGCTCACTGGAACCCGCAGCCCCCTAGCCCGTACCGGCCACCAACTGCC